>NW_026844097.1:2349114-2414114 GCF_029531705.1 Pantherophis guttatus | reverse complement strand
CTGCCTTAATTTAATTCATCAGCTGCCATTCCAGTAGCGAAAGGGGCAACCTAATCCAGGATGAAATATAACATGTAAGCATAGAATAAATAAAAGTTAACCTAATTAAATTATTCTAGGAGCATTTTCATCTCTTCTTTTTTTCATTTTAAGAAATGACAGCTATTCATAGCTATTCCAGTTGTGAAAGGGGCAGCCTGATCTAAAAAAAGAGAGTAAACTATAAACATAAATAAAAGACAAAATAAGTCAAAACTGAGTTGGAAGGGACCTTGGAGGTCTTCTAGTCCAGCAGTCACCAACTGGTGGTCCGTGGACCACTGGTGGGCCATGAGAAAATTTTGGTGGTCCGCAGAAAAATTACTTGCATTTTTTATATTGCACTAAATCAGGGGTCCTCAAACTACGGCCCCTGGGACGGATACGTGCAATGAACGCTTGTGTTACTGCAGAGAGTCCCTCCCTTTGGGGTCTTTTGGTGCCGGTCGGAGGGGGACAGAAATTCTGACTTGGGGTCTGCTTCAGCCTCCTGGTGTGGGGCTTTGGGCGAAGGCTGGAGGGAAGTGCCGCTGGTGGCAAAGACCTGGAGGATCTTGTTCCAGTGGGACTGCATCATGGCCTGGAACTGGCTGACCATCTCAGCCCACTGAGCCTCCAGGTGCCGATACCTGGCCTTGCACTCCCGCAGGTCTTCCCTCTGCTTGGAAAGCCTATGCTCGTAGTCCTCAGTGAGGTGCTTCTGCTGAGTCTCCTTCTCGGTCAGATCCAATTTGAACTGAGCTGTTTTGCCAACTCTTTCTCATGGTGGCTGCTTAGCTCCAAAAGCTACTTCCTGTTTGTTTGTTTGTTTGTTTGTTTGTTTGTTTGTTTGTTTATTTATTTTATTGAATTTGTATACCGCCCTACTCCCGAAGGACTCAGGGCGGTGAACAGCCATAGAATAAAACATATAAATACAAAATTTAAAATAGACTAAAACAAATTAAATAATTTGGCTGAACAAATTTAAAACTCCAATAATTTAAAACCAAATTTAAAATTTCCATTTAAAAAGGGGAAAGACTTAGGTCAGGCTGGCTTGATGAAATAGGAAAGTCTTGAGCGCGTGACGGAAGGTGCGCAGATCCGTGATCCTCCGTATCTCCGGGGGGAGCTCGTTCCAGATAGTAGGTGCCCCCACAGAGAAGGCTCTCCCCCTGGGGGCTGCCAGTCGACATTGTTTGACCGACGGCACCCGGAGGAGCCCCTCTCTATGAGAGCATACCGGCCGGTGGGAGGCTATTGGTGGTAGCAGGCGGTCCCGTAGATAACCAGGTCCTAAGCCATGGAGCGCTCTAAAGGTGATAACCAAAACCTTGAAGCGCACTCGGAAGACCACCGGGAGCCAGTGCAGCTCGCACAGGAGAGGTGTTACATGGGAGCACCACGTCGCTCCCGTCAGCACCCATGCGGCCACATTCTGGACCAGTTGGAGCCTCCGGGTGCTCCTCAAGGGGGGCCCCATGTAGAGAGCGTTACAATAGTCCAGACGGGAGGTGACGAGGGCATGAGTGACCGTTGGGGCCCTAAGGAGCCTGGGAGAGCAGGCGAGGAGTGGCTAGAAGGGAAGGGGTGAATAGAGGCTGGCGAGATGCCCCTCAACGTGAGTGACATCAAATTGGCCACACCCACCCAGTCACATGACCACCTAGCCATGCCCACGCAGCCAGTCATTAGGCAGATTATATTAGTGGTCCATGGGATTTAAAATTATAAACCTAGTGGTCCCTGAGGTCCAAAAGGTTGGGGACTCCTGTTCTAGTCAACCCCCCTGTTTAAGCAAGAGACCCTCTACCATTTCAGACAAAAGACTGTCCAGTCTCTTCTTAAAAACCTCCCTTGATGAAGTACCTACAACTTTTGCTGGCAACTTGTCCCACTGGTTAATTGTTCTCACTGTTAGGAAGTTTTTCCTCAATTCCAGGTTGCTTCTCTCCTTGTTTAATTTCCATCCATTGTTTTTTGACCTGCCCTCTGGTGCTTTGGAAAATAATTTGACCCCTTCTTCTTTGAGGCAGCCCCTCAAATACTAGAATACTGCTTTCATGTCCCCCCCAGTCCTTCTTTTCTCTAGACTGGCCACACCCAAATCCTATAACTGTTCTTCATATGTTTTAGCCTCCATGCCTTGAATCATCTTAGTTGCTCTTCTTTGCACTTTTTCCAAAGTCTCAACATCTTTTTTTGTAAGGTGGTGACCAAAACTGGATGCAGCATTCCAGATGTGGCCTTACTAAGGCCTTATGAAGCAGTACTAATACTTCATGTGCTTTTGATTCTATGCCTCAGTTTAGTCAAACTGATCTCCAAATGAATGCATCTAAATAACAACAATAACAACAATAACAATAATTTATTAATAATAATAAATAATAATAAGAGCCTTGGGTGGTCTAAAGCACCCTGTTATTAACACAGCTGCCTGAAATTACTGCAGGTTCGAATCTTACCAGGCTCAAGGTTGACTCAGCCTTCCATCCTTTCTAAGGTAGATTAAATGAGGACCCAGTTTGTGGGGGCAATAAACTGACTTTTTATAAATATACAAAAGTATGAAGGCTATTGCTTAACGCATTGTAAGCCGCCCTGAGTCTCCGGAGAAGGGCGGCATATAAATCAATAATAATAATAATAATAATAATAATAATAATAATAATAATAATAATAATAATAATAATAATAATCTTGTGGGACTTTAGGATTCAGACTGACAGGCAGTTGGTCCACAACACACCTGACATAACAATAGTTGAAAAGAAAAAAGTATGGTTCATTGATATTGCAATACCTGGTGATGCACGAATTGAAGATAAGCGGCAAGAAAAAATCACAAAGTACCGGGACTTACAAATTGAAGTTGAGCGACTGTGGAAAAAGAAATCGTGTGTTGTCCCGATTGTAATTGGAGCCCTTGGAGCAATACCCAAAGGGCTACCCCGCTATTTAAAAATTCTAAAATTGCCGGACTTGAACATTTTGACTCTACAAAAAACCACTTTACTCGGAACAGCTTACATCCTCCGACGATAACTTAACAGTTCCTAGGTACTTGGTTAGGACTCGAGCTGCTGAGCTATTAACCAGCCTCAAAGCTGTGAATCTCACTAAAGATTAACCAATAATAATAATAATAATACCTGTATCCAAAAAGTCATGGGAACATAAAGTGGAAAAAGTTATAGAAAATGAGAAGACGAAGATCTTGTGGGACTTTCAAATACAGACGGATCGTCACTTGGAACACAACACACCAGATATCACAGTTGTCGAAAACTGAAATGTACAATTTATTGACATTGTGGTACCAGGAGTTGCCAGAGTCGAAGAAAAAGAACTGGAAAAAATCATGAAATATCGCGACCTGGCCATCGAAACTACACGGCTATGGATGAAACATGTCACAGTGATACCCATTGTCATCGGGGCACTTGGTACCATATCCAAGAATTTTATAACATACATCAACAAATTGCAGCTTCCTGCAATAACACCAGTGGAACTGCAAAAAACTGCGCTACTTGGAACATCGTACATCTTACGAAGGTACTTGGTTGATCCCTAGGACGCTGGCAGCAACCCGTATCAACCATTAGCACCAGTCAATGGTATTTGTGATGCATTTTTGAATGTTCAGTTGACTGAGTTTCATGTTTATTGAATAAAGTAAATAATAATAAACTATTAATAATAATAGTAATATTATTATTATTTAATAATAAAGAATATTACCCTGGCAAAGTAGTGTATTTGTGTTTGTGAGAACAGTTTTTCAATTTTTTCTGCCTAGTTTGATACCTGAAATCCCTCAACCATCCCAATCCAGGTCATGGTTGTCCCAAAGGTGCTTTTTCAAGAGGCAACTGGACTTCCTTGGTTTTCTTGAAGACGTTTCACTTCTCATCCAAGAAGATTTTTCACCTCTGACTGGATGGTGGGGAATGGAAAGATGACCCTTAGGACACAGATAAACCTCCAAGTGGCCTCAACGACTCTCTAAAAAGAATGCAAATGACCAGCTGTCTGCAAGGAATGTAAATCCTTCCGTTCCCCACCATCCAGTCAGAGCTGAAGAAGCTTCTTGGATGAGAAGCGAAACGTCTTCAAAGAAAAAACTCAAAGCACCTTTGAGACAGAGGTGGGTTTCAGCAGGTTCTGACCAGTTCTGGAGAACTGGTAGCGTAAATTTTGAGTAGTTCGGAGAACCGGTAAATCCCACCTCTGATTGGCCCTGTCCCCATCTATTCTCTGCCCCCCCTCCCGAGTCCCAGCTGATTGGGAGGAAATGGGGATTTTGCAATATCCCTCCCCTGCCCCACCCTCCATGCCACGCCCACCAAGCCATGCCACGCCCACCAAGCCACACCCACAGAACCAGTAGTAAGAAATGTTGAAACTCACCACTGCTTTGAGACAACTATGATCTGGATGACTGAGAATCTCTATAGAAAAATCCAGGGAGTCCGGCTGACTTTCTGAGATCAAATGAGGTCAGCGACATGCAGACACACACACACACACACACAAACACACACACTCACACACACACAAGCAAACACAGACTCTTCCCTCTACTTCCACTTGATGAAAGTAACCATTAATATATTTTCATAATCTTCACCAGCCTCGGCAACAGCAGGAATACAAAAAAAAATAGGTGTGCAGGTCATACAATATTCATGAAATTAAGGGGAAACTGAACTGAAAGGAAGTTCCATTAGGGAGACCAAGTGTGACAATATAACACATATTTGCATATTTTAGACTTTAAATCTTTTCAGCCCATCCGAGTTGATATATGGAGGTAAACATGCATTGCCGGGTTTTTAGCATATTATAAGCCCTCCAGACTTCGCATGCATTTTAATACGTTTCATTATTGCCGTAGATTTTAATTTCGAACGCGCGCAGCTTTGATGGAAGAAAGCGGCAAGTCGGAGCATCTGGCCTGTGCTTCGGGCAAGCCAGCACCTTGCTGAATGTGGTTCCTGCCGAGGAATCGCTCTAGTTTTGAAGTGGCGGCGGGGCGTGAGTTGGCAAGGGTGCCCGTGCGGAGGAAGGGAGGGATAAGTGAAATGTTTCAGTTTGCACACGTGGTAAGAGTGGGCTAAGTTAACTCTCCTAAAAGCAAGTGAAAAAAAGAGAGAAAAGTAAGGAGGGAGAAAGATGGAAAGGAGGTGAGAAACGAAAGATAGCTAGATGGCTAGATAAGTATAGTCTATAGATATGGATGGATGGATGGATGGATGGATGGATGATGGATGGATGGATAGATAGATAGATAGATAGATAGATAGATGACAGATAGATAGAGGATAGATAGATAGATAGATAGATAGATAGATAGATAGATAGATAGATACATAGATAGATAGATAGACAGACAGACATGGATGATAGAGAGACAGACAGAGACAGATAGACAGATGAGACAGAGACAGAGATAGATAGCGGATAGGATAGATAGATGATAGATAGATAGATAGATAGATAGATAGATAGATAGATAGATAGATGACAGATAGATAGAGGATAGATAGATAGATAGATAGATAGATAGATAGATAGATAGATAAATAGATAGATAGATAGAGGATAGATAGATAGATAGATAGATAGATAGATAGATAGATAGATGGATGGATGGATGGATGGATAGATAGATAGACAGACAGACAGACATGGATGATAGAGAGACAGACAGAGACAGATAGACAGATAAGACAGAGACAGAGATAGATAGAGGATAGGATAGGATAGATAGATAGATAGATAGATAGATAGATAGATAGATAGACAGACAGACAGACAGACAGACAGACAGACAGACAGACACAGACAGACAGAGAGACAGACAGACAGACAGAGACAGGAAGATGGATGGATGGATGGATGGATGGATGGATGGATGGATGGATAGATAGATAGATAGATAGATAGGTAGGTAGGTGTTTGGTTATTCGGGTTTTCTCCCGCATAAAATTGGAGGTTTCTTGGCAACGTTTCGACGAAGTCTCATTCGTCATCTTCAGGCTGGTGTTCTCGGCTTCGTGCTTCTGAACACCAGCCTGAAGATGACGAATGAGACTTCGTCGAAACGTTGCCAAGAAACCTCCAATTTTACGTGGGAGAAAACCCAAATAACCAAAGACCTACATACAAACACCCGCGAAAACCTCAGAAAATAGATAGGTATAAATATATATTGTAGATATTAGGTCAATCTAAGAAGTTCACACTTCTTCCTCAGAGATTTTAAAATAAGAAAATGAATCCTAAATAATTGATCTAAAAATTAATGGGTGACAAAGCTGAATATTCAGAAAATCTGAGAGCACAATCTCTTTTTGTGTGTGTGTGTGTGTGTATGATCCGAGTATCCAACTGGTTGCCAAAAAAAAGGACTACGGAGATTTTCTTTTTATGCTGAATATTCTAACCTAGCTTAACTCAAATTGGGTTCATGCCTGTCTGCACACAGAGGTCAAAGAAAAAAATAATCTGAATGCTGAATTTGAACTGGGGAATTTTGGTTTTTTTCCTCCGTTCTGATAGGCCTTTTGTCTAAATTTAATCTTGTGTAGCTTCTTCTCTGGTAATGTTGTACTACTAACTACAGCATACAAAACATTTGCTAGACCAATTCTTGAATACAGCTCATCTGTCTGGAACCCGCACTGCATATCGGACATAAATACAATCGAGAGAGTCCAGAGATATTTTAAGACGAGTCCTCCATTCCTCTACCTGCAATAAAATACCTAATGCCACGAGACTCCAAATTTTGGGCTTAGACAATTTAGAACTACGCCGACTTCGGTCTGATGTAAGTCTAGTACATAAAATTATCTGCCACAATGTCCTTCCTGTCAATGACTACTTCAGCTTCAACCACAACAATACATGAGCAAATAATAGATACAAACTCAAGGTAAACCGTTCCAAACTCGATTGCAGAAAATATTACTTCAGCAACAGAGTGGTCAATGCCTAGAATGCACTACCTGACTCTATGGCTTCTTCCCCAAGCCCCCAAAACTTTAACCTTAAGACTGTCTACTGTTGACCTCACTCCATTCCTAAGAGGTCTGTAAGGGACGTGTATGCATCAGTGTACCTACCGTCCTTGTCCTAATATTCCTTTTTATTCTTACTCTTTTCATGTATTCAAATTATGTTTATACTTTTACCTGTTACCTTATATATGCTTGACAAATAAATGAATAAAATAAAAAATAAATCAATTTCAAACATCACACCTTTAGTGTGAACATATTGCAATATGTGCACCTCTGGCCATCTGGTGGCAGCATCTGGCAACCTTTGGCTGATGCCAAAGACAGTGAAGCAGAATTTGCTGTGGTTGGTGCTTGAATGGGACACACCAAGAAATCCAAGGGTTGTCAGCTACATGGAGAATTTTGTTTTTAATCCCAGAAGAAGACAGTGATAGAGTTCCACGTCAGTGTAAAAAAACTACCAGAGATCTCGTATTTGATGGTGATGTTATATAGTTTGAATAATGAAATGTCTACCAACCACAATGGTGAGTTGCCCCTGGTTCGGACCAGTTCTATTGTTGTGGCTCCGTTGCCTGAGCCTGGGCTATCGACAGATGCAGATTCTGAGAGTGAGGGAGAGGAGTTGGCAAGTCCTCCCTCTCCAGGACCCTCCTCTCTGGCAATGCCTCCGGAGGACACCGAAGGCCAAGAGATAGTCCCAGAGCCAAGCATGTCCTCGCAGCCACAGGTGGACAGCGACAAAGGAGATAAGTGCTGGCTGGATCCTCGACAGCGGCGCAGGGAGAAGCGTGCGCAACAGAGGGGAAGGCGTGCCAGAGATTAGCTGAGTCACTGGACCACACCCCACAGGGTATAAATGTGGTGGCCAGTTCAGTTTGTGACGAGCAAAAAACGAGAAATAATCCATGATCTCTGCATTACTGGACTTCTGCCTGCCTTGTCAGACTGCATTTGGACTAAACCTTGTATTGCTGAAACTTTGCCTGCTTTATCGGAATGCTTGCAGTATAATCTTTGTTTTGTGTGAGTAAAGTCTGAATTGGCAGCTAGCCACTGGGTTGCTGCCAGCTTTATCTTCAAAGACTTTGTCGTGTGGCTTATTAACTCCAGGCTGTCTGTGGGGGTGCGTGTGTGGGACGGGGACAGAACATCTATAGAACCGGTAGTAAAACCAGTGGGAGGCTCCGCCCACTGACCCTGACGTCACCAGAAGCGATCTGCATATGCACAGAAGCAAGGCACAAGCGCGAGCAAAGCGAGCGTGCACGATCCCGTTGCAAACCGGTAGTAAAGGTAAGTAGAACCGACCCCTGACCATCCAAGTTCAAAATAACAGAGTAGCAGGGTTGGGATGGATATTGGATGTCTTCCAACCCTCTTCTCAAGCAGAAAACCCTATACCGTTCCATAATTTTTTTTATTTTTTATTTTTAAAAGCATTTTTTACAACCTATGAATAGGTTGCAAAAATGCTTTTAAAAGTAAAAAAAAAAAGGCACTGACGATCATGTGGCTCAGCTGGGATCGTAAAAGCCTCTTTTTTACCTTTTAAAAGCATTTTTTAAAAGAAGTGGCAAGCGGGCGACCGGGCGATTGGGGGGGCATGGGCGGGGGGGGGGGCAGGGATTTTTGCTACCGGTTCCCTGAACCACCCGCCGCCATCGCTATCGGATCGGCTGATCCAGTCCGAACCGGGAGCATTTCACCCCTGGTCTAAGTGCTATTGCTATAATATTCTTCGGAACCAAGGTCATCCCAAAAGATGACTCTCTTACCCATTCCTGGTATGATCTAAAAGGGACGTAAATATTTATATTAACAAACATCTCCCTCCATTTTGTCCTCTGCTTTTCAAACGCCGTTCTCGCCCGCCATCAAAGGAGACAAAAATGGGGGGAAATTAGAACTGTAGTTACAAGATAACCAAGATGAGAAGGGAAATTAATCCGGAGGAAGTGCATTTGTTTGAAGCACAATTCAATGCACTCCAGTCTGCATGGGAACCAAAGAGTAAATCTTTCTTTTTATGCTTTTCAAGCTAATCTCATTGATGTTTTACAATCTCCAAGCCAGTGGGTGCCTTTAGGATTAGTTGTTGCTGTTTTTTTGCCTCCTCCTTCCACCCATTTCGGACCAAATTCAATTCAGCGGTTCACAGAACGAACAAAAGATAACTCTAATCAGATTGCTGATGCCTATCTATAGGCGATATCTGGAAAACAAACAGATTTGGGGCTGAATAACATTCCTGTCATATCGTGAAGGCTGCTTTGGTGCTACACAAGGGGGGGAAACGGTCGGCGTTAAAAAGGGGAGAGCAAAAAACCCCCACGTGCCCTTGAAGACAAAAGATTCCTTCGGCGATTTTCATATTCTTCAAAGACAAATGTGTTTTCTCCATCACGCCGGGATTAAAAAGCATTGATGGATCAAAGAGACACCAGTTGTCAACATAAAACATGGATAAATTGGTAATTTCTGCTATTAGCAAACTCTCAGCATTCATAGCATGATTGCTGTGTTTGCGTCTGAGCAAACACCCTGGCTTTGGATGGGAAAACAGTTATACTGCATCTAGGATGAAATGTGGAGGAAACGTCCTGTTTGTGTCCCAAAAGTGCTTTTTTTCAAGAGGCAACTGGACTTTCTGTTTTTTTTTGTTTTTTTTTTTGAAGACGTTTTGCTTCTCATCCAAGAAGCTTCATCCGTTCTGAAAGAAGGGAAGTTCTTCATTCAGAACGGAAGAAGCTTCTTGGATGAGAAGTGAAACGTCTTCAAAGAAAAAACAAACAAACAGAAAGTCCAGTTGCCTCTTGAATAAAAGCACCTTTGGGACAACCATGACCTGGATGACTTGGTGGTGCAGCGGACTAAAGTGCTGTTAAGTAGCACTTAGCTGCCAGCTTCCTGCAATTACTGCGAGTTCAAATCTCGCAGGCTCAAGGTTGACTCAGCCTTCCATCCTTCCGAGGTAGGTAAAATGAGGACCCGGATTGTGGGGGCAATAAGCTGACTTTGTATTAAAAAAAGAACACCGCTTGGGGGGGGCGAAAGCCCTACTAAGCAGGTATATACAAAAGGATGAAGGCTATTGCTTAAGCATTGTAAGCCGCCCTGAGTTTCCGGAGAAGGGCGGATATAAATCGAAACAATAAATAAATAAATAAATGACTGAGAATCTCCATAGAGAGGGGGGAGGGCGGTGGATGGGACTTTTTCTACAGATTTATCAAAAGCAAACAGTTTTGATTTAAAAACAGTCCATGATTGGCTAACACTGTCCCTAAATCAATTCCTGGAACCATTGTCCATTTTAAGTACCTTTTTCTACCCTTAGTGCCCTCCCTATAACAATTTTGATTCTTTCATTGGCATCCTTCCGTCTCAAGAGACGGTGGTATCGTGCTCTGGAAAGAGGTCCTAAAACAGCATCTAGTGTGACTAAAAAGGCCGATTCGAGAGTGGCCATCCCTTCCACACTGAGGGCAGATACATTCGGTCCCCTGCCCAGCTCCAGATTTTGCTGGTTCCGGGACTGCCTCCTTGCCTCAGCCTGCCGAACAAGTGTCTCTTCGAATTGGAGAAGGCCATGCTGCGTCTTTAGCCTCCACGCTGAACGATCGGAGGCCAAGGTTTCCCAGTTGTTAATGTCCATTCCCAGGGCCTTTAGGTCCCTCTTGCAGATATCCTTATATCGCAGCTGTGGTCTCCGTCTGAGGCGCTTTCCCTGCACTAATTCTCCATACAGGAAATCTTTCGGAATCCGACCATCAGCCATTCTCACGACATGCCCCAGCCAGCGTAAACGTCACTGTTTCAATAGTGTATACATGCTAGAAATTCCAGCATGTTCCAAGACTGAGTTATTTGGAACTTTGTCCTGCCAGGTGATGCCAAGAATTCGTCGGAGACAGCGCATATGAAATATGTGCAATAACAATTTTGTTTGTGGAAATTACAATGGGATATTTTCTAATCTGTGACTTCTGATTGGCGGGGATGATTGGAAAGAAATTAAATGGGACAAAAAATGGATACTTGTAAAACAGCAGACAGTGAAACTGTGGCAATAACAAAACTGCAAAGAGAGAGAGAGAGAGAGAGAGAGAGAGAGAGAGAGAGAGAGAGAGAGAGAGAGAGAGAGAGAGAGGAGAGAGAGAGAGTGAGAGTGGGGGGGAGAGGATGTCTATCAAAAAGGGTTTAATTTGCCCTAAAATTAGTAGCTTCAGAAGGAAATAAAAGAAAATCTGAGCATTGCATTATGGCCCAGATATATATATTTTTTATTGTCTACAGATATAATAAGGGCAATTTCTGAATGTGCCTGCAAAGCTGAGCTCTGAGTTTTATATAGCTAGTCCTTGATTTACAGTACAACCACAATTGAGCCCAAAATTTATGTTGCTAAATGAGACAGTTGTTAAGTGAATTTTGCCTCATTTTACCACCTTTCTTGCCAAAGTTATTAAGTGAATCACTACAACTGTTAAGAGAGTAACATGGTTGTTAAGCGAATCTGGCTTCCCCGTTGACTTTGTTTGTCAGAAGCTGGTCACAAAAGTGGATCGTGTGACCCATTGCAACTGTCACGAATATGAGTTAATTGCCAAGCGTCTGAATTCTGATTTTATGCTGCAAAGTGTGAAAAATGGTAATCACGTTTGTCAGCGCCGTTGTAATTTTAAACGGTCACTGAACAAACTGTCGTAAGTTGAGGACTACCTATATACCTTGGGATCTATGTTGAGACCCTTTTTCATGAATGCTTCACCATGAATGGGCCTTTGGATATTGAATTGTTACCTTCCAACTTCTTCAAAGTCTACTGTTTTAATCTCTGCAACATAAATAAAAAAAAACAGAATAGAATAGAATATGGAATAGAGCAGAATAGAGTAGAGTAAAGTGGAGTGGAGTGGAATGGAGTGGAATAGAATAGAATAGAATAGAATAGAATAGAATAGAATAGAATAGAATAGAATAGAAAATATGGAATGGAATGGAATGGAATGGAATAGAATAGAATAGAATAGAATAGAATAGAATAGAATAGAATAGAATAGAATAGAATAGAATAGAATAGAAAATATGGAATGTGAATGGAATGTGAATGGAGTGGAGTGGAGTGGAGTGGAGTGGAATAGACTAGAATAGAAGGGACCTTGGAGGTCTTCTAGTCCAGCCCTCTGCTCAAGCAGAAGAACCTATACCATTTCAGATAAGTGACTGTCTAGTCTCTTCTTAAATCCCCACTGATGGAGCACTCACGATTTCTGAAGGCAAGCTGTTCCACTGATTAATTGTCTTCACTATTAGGAAGTTTCTCCTTAATTCCAGGTTGCTTCTCTCTTTGATTAGTTTCCAACCATTGTTTCTTGTCTTGCCTTCTGGTGCTTTGGAGAAGGGAAGGGGAAGGGGAAGGGGAAGCGGAAGGAAGGAAAGAAGGAAGGGGAAGGGGAAAAAAAGGGAAGGAAGGAAGGAAGGGGAAAGGAAGGGGAAGGGGAAGGGAGGGCAAGGCGAAGGGCAAGGGCAAGGGGAAGGGGAAGGGAAGGAGGGAGGGAGCGAAGGGGAAGGGGAAGGAAGGAAGGAAGGAAGGAAGGAAGGAAGGGGAAGGAAAGGGAAGGGAAAAAAGGGGAAGGGAAGGGAAGGGAAGTCAAGTCATTATCTGGCATTTTGTGCATATGCTTTTCCACTTCGGTGCTGCATATGATTTTAACTCTGGTTGGCATATTCCAGTTTCAAACCAATAACAATCAAAATTGGAGAGTGAGGAGAATGAAAGCAAACAAACCAGATAATCGTGTAGCTTCAGCTCAGTTCTACTTACTTCTCCAAGACCTTTTGCAAGCCTGCACAACTTTCTCATGCTTTGCTACTATAGGTAGTCCTCAACTTACAAAGTTCATTCAATGACTCTTCAAAGTTACAACAGCACTGGAAAAAAGTGACTCATGAGTGTTTTTCACACTTACGACCGTTGCAGCAGCCCCACGGTCACATGATCAAAATTCAGACACTTGGCAAGTGACTCGTATTTATGACAGTTGCAATGTCCCGGGGTCACACGATCCCCTTTTGTGACCGTCAATGGGGAAGCCAGATTCGCTTAACAACCATGTTACTATTTTAACAACGGCAGTGATTCCTTTAACAGCAGTGGCAAGAAAGGTCGTAAAATGGGGGCAAAACTCACTTAACAAAGGTCTCGCTTAACGACAAAAATATTGGAGCTTAGCTGTGATCGTAAGTCGAGAACTAGCTGTATATATTTATGTCAGCTAGCCCAGCTCTGTCGTTTTTATTTAATCCTTTCCCACCATGGCATTGTGAATGTTAGTTTTTGCTAAGCCGAAATGCGGTAAAACAATTCAGTTCATGATCTTGACTTACAGGAAACAAACATGTTACAGCTTCTTTTATTACCAAGGAATCCACATCTTTATCTAGAGTCCATTTTTCTCCCCTTTTTTCTCAATCCTCTTGATTGTTTTTCTCTCTCAATAGCTAATGCCGTGCGATTGCAAAATAGTGCCTTAAATTCTTCAGAGAATAAGAGTTGCTAGTGAGCAGGAGACCAAAAATGAACAAAAGAGCCACAAGACAATAATAATGAAGAAGAAGGAGGAGGAGGAGGAGGAGGAGGAGGAGGAGGGAGGAGGAGGAGGAGGAGGAGGAGGAGGAGAAGGAGAAGAAGAAGGAGAAGAGCCTGGTAGTACAGTGGTCTAAAGCACCCTGTTATTAAGAACAGCTGCCTGCAATTTACTGCAGGTTCGAATCTCGCCAAGGCTCAAGGTTGACTCAGCCTTCCATCCTTTCTAAGGTAGTAAATTGAGGACCGGATTGTGGGGGCAATAAGCTGACTTTGTATAAATATACAAAAGAATGAAGGCTATTGCTTAACCATTGTAAGCCGCCCTGAGTCTCCGGAGAAGGGCGGCATATAAATCAAATTAAAAAAAAAAAAAGGAGAAGGAGAAGGAGAAGGAGAAGAAGAAGAAGAAGAAGGAGATCATTATCATCATTTTGTGGAACTTTTGAATACAGACAGATCATCACTTGGAACCCAACACGCCAGATATCACAGTTGTCGAAAACCTAAACATACAATTTATTGACATCGCGGTACCAGGAGATGCCAGAGTCGAAGAAAAAGAACTGGAAAAAATCATGAAATATCGCGACCTCGCCATCGAAACTACACGGCTATGGATGAAACATGTAACCGTGATACCCATTGTCATCGGGGCACTTGGTACCATGTCCAAGAATTTTATAGGATACATCAGCAAATTGCAGCTTCCTGCAATGACACCAGCGGAACTGCAAAAAAACTGCGCTACTTGGAACATCATACATCTTAAGAAGGTACTTGGTTGATACCTAGGACAGCAACCTGTATCAACCATTAGAACCAGTCAATGGTATTTGTGATGCATTTTTGAATGTTCACTTGACTGAGTTTCATATTGAATGAATGATGATGATGATGATGATGATGATGATGATGATGATGATGATGATAGAGCAGAAGTTGAAATCTGGACTGCAAATTGGTCCAGCAGTTCAGGAGATGGAAAGACAAAGATCTGGGGGATATGATAGAACAATGTCCCCACCACTCATTCAATTGTTATTAACTTTAGGTCTTCCATTTTTCAGAAAAAAAGTAATATTGATAGGTATCTTCCTTAAACATAACAGAATAACAGAGTTGGAAGTGACCTTGGAGGTCTTCTAGTCCAACCTCCTGCCCAAACAAGAGACCCTATACTATTCCAGACAACTAGCAATCCAGTCTCTTCTTAAAAGCCTCCAGTGATGGAGCATCCACAACTTCTGAAGGGAAGCTGTTCCACTAGTTAATTGTTCTCACTGTCAAGAAATTTCTCTTTATTTCTAGGTTGGTCCTCTCCTTGATTAGTTTCCATCCATTATTTCTTGTCTTGCCTTCTGGAAAATAGATTGACCCCCTCCTCTTCGTGGCAGCCCCTCAAATATTGGAAGACTGCTATTATGTCCCCCTTGGTCCTTCTCTTCACTAGACTAGCCATGCCCAGTTCCTGCAACTGTTCATATGTTTTAGTCTCCAGCCCTCTAACCATCTTTGTTGCTCTTTGCTGCACTCTTTCCAGAATCTCAGCAACTTTTTTTATAATATGATGGCCAAAACTGGATGCAGTATTTTAAGTGTGGTCTTACTAAGGCTTTGTAAAGTGGTACTAGTACTTCACATGATCTTGATTCTATCCTTCTCTTAATGCAACCTAGGATTGCATTGATTCTTTTGTCTGCTGCTGCACAATGTTGGCTTATATTCAAGTGATTGTCCACTAGGACTCCAAGATTCCTCTCACAGTTAGATCTTCAGATCTAAAGTCACAGCTTTAGAACCAATATTTTGAAAAGTATCTTCCTTAGCTTTAGGTCTTCTGGTCTTCAGAATAAACATTTTGGTTTTAGGTCTTCAAGTCTTCAAAACAAACATTTTGCAAGGTCTGTTCCTTGAATATGTGTTTGCCTAGGAAAATACATCTGGGAGAATAAGAACCAGGAGTGAAATCCAGCAGGTTCTGACAGGTTCTCGAGAACCGGTAGCAGAAATTTTGAGCAGTTCGGAGAACCGGTAGCAGACATTTTGGATAGTTCGGAGAACTGGTAGTGGAAATTTTGAGCAGTTCGGAGAACCGGTAGCAGAAATTTTGAGCAGTTCGGAGAACCAGTAGCAGAAATTTTGAGTAGTTCGGAGAACCAGTAGTGGAAATTTTGAGCAGTTCGGAGAACTAGTAGTGGAAATTTTGAGCAGTTTGGAGAATTGGTAGCGGAAATTTTGAGTAGTTTGGAGAACTGGTAGCAGAAATTTTGAGCAGTTCGGAGAACCGGTAGTGGAAATTTTGAGTAGTTCAGAGAACCGGCAAATACCACCTCTGGCTGGCCCCAGAGTGGGGTGGGAATGGGGATTTTGCAGTATCCTTGCCCTGCCACGTCTACCAAGCTATGCCCATAGAACTGGTAGTAAAAAAAAATGGATTTCATCACTGATAAGAACTCAGAACTGACTTTTAAACTTATCAGTGATTTGGAGTCCAATGGTTATCACTTTCTGAAAAGTTCTCCATCAGGGTTCACAATCCTTTGGGCCATAGATCGCATCAGCTTCCTACCTCTATTTGCAGCATCCTGAACTCTTTCTTTCATTGTGCAGTGGCAAAGTATTTATTTTATACAGCAGCTTCTTTTGTGTGTGTGTGTGTGTTTTGTTTTCTTCAGAGAATTGTGCCCAACTTGTCTCTCGTGACATCATGGCTGTACACTATGTGTATAACAGGCATCCCCGTAAATAATGAACAGAAACAAAATAAACGTCTTTAAGCATCTAAGCTGTGAATTGGGCTTTTGAACAAATGCAAAAGTCTTTGTTAAGGAAATGCTGAACTCTGCCCTCAGCTTCTCCTCCTCTGGGTTCCCTAAGCCTCTTTAGACATCCAAGAATTAAAAGGAAGAGTCGTGTAAAGCATTGCCTAGTCATGAAAGACAAGCACGTTTCTCATCCAGTTCCTCAGAAGCAAAATTGAGGTACAGCTTCTAAATAGACATGAAAGCAAAAGCTGCCTTTTATTCCCTTCCAGGAAGAAAGAAAGAAAGAAAAAAGAAAGAAAGAAAGAAAGAAGAAAGAAAGGAGGGAGGGAGGGAGGGAGGGAGGAAGGAAGGAAGGAAGGAAGGAAGGAAGGAAGGAAGGAAGGAAGGAAGGAAGGAAGGAAGGAAGGAAGGAAGGAAGGAAGAATTGGAATCAGAATCAAAATCAGAATAGAGCTGGAAGGGACCTTGGAGTCTTCTAGTCCAACCCCCTGTTCAAACAGGACACCCTATACTATTTCAGACAAGTGACTGTCCAGTCTCTTCTTTAAAAAAAACCCAGTAATTAAGAGCAATGAAGAAAGAAAGAAAGAAAGAAAGAAAGAAAGAAAGAAAGAAAGAAAGAAAGGAAGGAAGGAAGGAAGGAAGGAAGGAAGGAAGAAAGAAAGAAAGGAAAGAAAGAGAGAGAGAGAGAAAGAGAGAAGGGAGGGAGGGCAGAAGGAAGGAAAGAAAGAGAGGGGGGAAGGAAAGAAGGAAGGAAGGAAGGAAGGAAGGAAGGAAAGAAAGAGAGAGAGAGAAAGAGAGAAGGGAGGGAGGGCGGAAGGAAGGAAAGAAAGAGAGAGAGGGGGGAAGGAAAGAAGGAAGGAAGGAAGGAAGGAAGGAAGGAAGGAAGGAAGGAAGGAAGGAAGGAAAGAAGGAAGGATTATTGTGAAAGGGTAGTGGTGGTGGAAAGCTTCTTCCTTAATTATTAATAAGCAACCAGCATTAACAACAATACCTTCCTGAACCATACCTGAGAGAATTTGTGTTTTGAGAAGGTAAATGTCCACTTCCCATTCAGGCTGTATCAGATACCTGTTGACTTTGTGAAATCTTTTTGGATACCATCTTACTCCAGAGACGGACTCAAAGGGATTAAGATAAGGGATCCCTTACCTTTAAACAAGCTCTCAGTCCATTTGCAAAATCCCATTGTTCATAGTAACATGTGTAGGCTTATTTTAGGATTTTATTCGATTAAGCAGGAAGTTAGAGACAGCCCCTCTCAGAATGGCAAAGGAGATGGGATAACCTATTCTCCAAAGCACCTGAGGGGAGGGCAAGAAGCAACGGATGGAAACTAATCAAGGAGAAATCCAATTTACACCTAAGGAGAAATTTCCTGAAACCGATAACAATTAATCAGTGGAATGACTTTCCTCCAGAAGTTGTGGGTACTCCATCACTGGAGGCTTTCAAGAAGAGGTTGGACAACCATTTGTCTGAAAAGGTACAGGCAGAGGTGGTATTCAGCCAGTTCAGACCGGTTCGGGCGAACCAGCAGCGGAAATCAAGGGTGGCCCCACCCACCCAACCCGGATCTATGCTGTCCTATTTAGGCACATTTTTGAGGCCAGGCACATGTGCATAAGGCGTGCGCGTGAGCAAAGAGTATGCGCGGAAGGCCAGGTGCATGCACATACTCACATTTTCAGTGCTGGGCAACTGGTAGGTAAACTCAGAATACACTGAGGCCATCTGGAACACGTTACTTCTTTCATTGGGGGTGTTACTTAGAACCCAGACATTATGTGAATCCCACCTCTGGGTACAGGGTTTCCTCCTTGAGCACAGGATTGACTAGAAGACTTCCAAGGTTCTTTCTGTCTCTGATATTCCTTTGTTAAGGAACAGTTTGTCTCTAGCGGTTTAGGTGCTCCATCGCTAGAGGTATTCAAGAAGAGACTGCACTGCCATCTGTCAGAAATGGTGTAGGGCAGTGATGGCTAACCTTTTTGCCATCGCGTGCCAGGAGCGGGGGGAGCACGCGCATGTGCCCACACCCATAACTCTATGCGCCCCGCCCCCATGCATGCATGCGTGATCCCCCCATGCTCACCCCACTCCTACCACCCCAATGGCTCGGTAGGCCCATTTTTCTCTCTCCCCAGGCTCCAGAGCCTTTGTAGGAGTCTGGGGAGGGTGAAAACTGCCTTCCCCACCCTCTGGAGGCCGGAAACAGTCTGTTTGCCAATGTCCGGTGGGACTGGAAGCCCGTTATTTGCTCTCCCTAGGCTCCAGAGCCTTTCCTAGGGTGAAAACGGCATTCCCCACCCTCCCGGAGGCCCTCTGGTGACAGGAAACAGCCTGTTTCCCTACTTCTGGAGGGCTCAGAAGGCCCAAAAATCAGCTGGCCAGCATGCACATGTGTGCTGGAGTTGAGCTCGTGTGCCCACCGATAAGGCATGCGTACCATAGGTTCGCCATCACGGATGTAGGGTCTCCTGTTTGGGTGGGGGATTGAACTACATGACCTACAAGGTCCGTTCCAACTCTGTTAATCTGTTAAACCATTTGTCTGGAATAATATAGGTTGGACTAGAAGATCTTCAAGAACTCTTTCAACTGTGAACTCTTTCATCTTTAAAGCGCTCCATGGCTTAGGGCCAGGATATTTGCGAAACTGCCTGCTGCTACCGATAACCTCCTACCGGCCAATACGCTCTCACAGAGAGGGCCTCCTCAGGGTGCCGTCGGTCAGGCAATGTCGGCTGGCGGCCTCCAGGGGGAGAGCCTTCTCTGTGGGGGCACCCGCCCTCTGGAACGAGCTACCTCCCGGAATACGGCTGATCCCGGATCTCTGCACTTTCCGTAAGGCCCTGAAGACTTATTTATTCCACCAAGCCGGCCTAGCCTAAATAGTTCTTAATTGGGATTTTAAATTTTATAGACTTGGGGGTTTTAAATTGGGAAGCCAATGATTTAATTCTTTTTAATTATCTTAACTTTTGTATTGTATGTATTTTTAATTTTGGCTGTTCACCGCCCTGAGTCCCTTCTGGGAGAAGGGCGGTATACAAATTAATTAAATAAATAAACAAATAAATAAACAAATAAATAAACAAACAAACAAACAAACAAACAAACAAACAAACAAACAAACTGTATTATTCCATGTACTAAGAAGCCAAATAGAGAAAAATCTCGTCATCTTCATTGTATCAATATGGGCCTCTTATTAGCCTGGCCTTATGTTCCATTATGTTACTTCTTGACTACCGTGTTTCCCCGAAAATAAGACCCTGTCTTATATATATATATATTTTGAACCCTGAAATAAGTGCTTTGCCTTATTGCCATGTGCTCAAAAGCCCGATTGGGCTTATTATCAGGGGATGTCTTATTTTGCGGGAAACAGGGTATAAAGAGAAAACGTGTTGAGCAACACTACACCAGAAGTATTTCATAGCAAGAGCTCTGGTGGCGCAGCAGACTAAAGCACTGTTATTAACATCAGCTGTCTGCAATTACTGCAAGTTCAAATCTCACCAGGCTCAAGGTTGACTCAGCCTTCCATCCTTTCTAAGGTAGGTAAAATGAGGACCCGGATTGTGGGGGCAATAAGCTGACTTTGTATAAAATATACAAAAGTATGAAGGCTATTGCTTAGTGCATTGTAAGCCTCCCTGAGTCTCCGGAGAAGGGCGGCATGTAAATCAAATAAAAAAAAAATCTACTATAATGACCGAGCACTTTGATTTGACACTCATTGAATACATAGGTGCTTTTTTTTCTATGGATGAGAAATAATGAGCACTGGGTGGAGCAACCTTCATAAATCTTCTTTGCCAGACCAAAATTCATGTCATTACTACTATTTCTTTTATATGTTCTTGGAATTTCCCCCTCCCTCAAGAAATAACCTCTGCCTTTTGCTCTAGGGAGAATCTCAATGAACACATGAAAGTGTATGTTACTTGAAATTCATTTCTGACTTTCTTTGAAACGCCTCAGATGTTTTATTTGACTTACAGTAGTGGTCAAAATTTTTGGGAAAAGTGTATTTTCTAAAACTAGTTAATAACACCACTTTTTTGGGGGGGGGAGTAGTACCATAAAATGATATATCAATGGAACGATAATTTAATCAAGAATGTAATGCAATAACTTTTATGAAGGATTTGCTATTAGAGTAGCAATTATGATATAAAGAAGAAAAGTAAAACACATATAAAAAACGAGATATACAAAAATGATCCCCATGTCAGTTAATATTTAGTTGGGTAACCTTTAGCATGAATTACAGCCTTACAACGTCTTCCCATGGAGTGAACCAAGACTTTTAGTTCTGCAGCTGTTGTAATGTGAAACCCAGATTGAATGGTGGCTTCTATTAACTGGGTTTTATTGCTGGGTCGCTTCTGACTAACAAGTTTCTTCAGTCGGCTCCATAGATTTTCAATTGGGTGAAGGTCTGGGCTATTCCCAGGCCATTCCAGCAGTGGAATAGGATTATCTTGAAACTCCACAAAACAAAAAAGTGATGTTATTAGCCATCAAACCCCAAAAGTACACTTTCCCCAAAAGGTTTCCACAATTTTGGCCACTTCTGTAAAGTTTCGGTTCTGTTCGAATCTAATGTCAGATTGTTTAGTTTTTAGTTTAGTTTAGTTTATTAGACTTCTATACTGCCCTTCTCCCAAAGGATTCAGGGCGGTGTACAGCCATGTTAAAACACACATAAACTCACAAAATTTAAAAACAATTTAAAACGAATATATAAAATTTGGCCCACAAAGTTAAAACTTGACAAACAACCCAATTTAAGGAGCCTGTATAGCTCTGCAGATAAGGCACTGTAATTTAACACCAGCTGTCTGCAATTAAAGTAAGTTTAAATCTTGCCAGGCTCAAGGTTGACTCAGCCTTCCATCCTTTCTAAGGTAGGTAAAATGAGGACCTGGATTGTGGGGGCAATAAGCTGACTTTCTATAAAATATACAAAAGTATGAAGGCTATTGCTTAACGCATTGTAAGCCGCCCTGAGTCTCCGGAGAAGGGCGGCATATAAATCAAATTAAAAAAAATCATATTCTAAGCCAGCCTGGCCTGTTGGAACAAAAGGGTCTTAAGGGCACGGCGAAAGGTACGAAGGTCGGGGATCATATGAACTTCCAGGGGCAGGTCATTCCAGAGGGCAGGTGCCCCCACAGAGAAGGCTCTCCCCCTGGGTGTCACCAGTCAGCATTGTTTGGCCGACGGCACCCTGAGGAGTCCCTCTCTGTGGGAGCGTATTGGCCGGTGGGAGGCTACCGGTGGCAGAAGGCGATCTCGTACATCTTGTAGATCTCATAGATTGTGGGAAATTGCAAACAAATATACAAAACCAGGAGTCGCTTTTAATCAGCTGAACTCCATGGACATCCTATAGTTCTTCTGACAACAATATGGAAAATGATTTGACATTCACCACAATATTTAAAAAAGGATGTAGAGATACTGGAAAGAGTGCAGAAAAGAGCCACAACGATTATTAGGAAGCTAGACGATAAAACACATGAAGAAAATGGTTGCAGGAATTGGGTATGTCTAGTCTAGTGAAAAGAAGGAAGGGGTGACATGGTACCAGCATTCCAATATTTGAAGGGCTGCCACAAAGAAGAGGAGGTCAACCTATTCTCCAAAGCACCTGAAGACAGGACAAGAAGCAACAGATGGAAACTAATCAAGGAGAGAAGCACTAAGAACTAAGGAGAAACTTCCTAACAGTGAGAACAATCAACCAGTAGAACAGAAGTTGCCTTCAGAAGTTGTGAGTGCTCCATCACTGGAGGCTTTTAAGAAGAGACTCAACAGCCATATGTCAGAAATGGTATAAATTCTCCTGCCTGAACGGAGGGTTAGAGTAGAAGACCCCCCCCAAATCCCTTCCAACTCTATTATTTTATGTTTTCCTCCAGCACCATTTTTCAACTTCCCAGTCTAGGCAATGACCCTGGGATGCTTCTGACCTCAAACAAAATGAGCCAGATGTTTCTAACTAATGTGACAACATCTGGCTTACATGGAAGCTCATTAATAGATGTATTCAATTGCAGAAACCAGGTGCTGCAAATTACGTTTGTGGCTTTATTGACTTGTCTAGCCTGCTGGAACACATCTTTTATTTATCTGTAATCACCTTTATTATTATTTTTTTACAAATAACTCAAGGCAGTGAACTTATCCAAGATGCCTTCCTCCTCCTATTTTCCCCACAACAACAATCCTGGAAGGTGAATTGGGCTGAGAGAGAAAGGGACTGGCCTAAAGTCACCCAGCTGCTTTTCATGGCTAAGGCAGGACTTGAACTGATGGTATCTTGTTTTGTAGCCTGTCCCAGAGGTGCTTTTGTTCAAGAGGCAACTTGACTTTCTTTGTTTTTCTTTGAAGACTTTTCACTTCTCATCCAAGAAGCTTCTTCAGCTCTGATTGAATGGTGAAGGATGGAAGGATTTATACTCCTTGCAGACAATTGATCATTTCCATTCTTTTAGAGAGTCTTTGAGGCCACTTGGAGGTTTATCTGTGTCTTCAGGGTCATCTGAATAGTGCAAATGGGTGTGGAGCCTTTTTGGGACTGTTGAAGGGACAGTGTTGTAGACTGGAGATTCTTGTTGTTAGTTGCGAAGTTGTGTCCAACCCATCGTGACCCCATGGACAACGTTCCTCCAGGCCTTCCTGTCCTCTACCATCCTCAGGAGTCCATTTAAGCTCACGCTGACTGCTTCAGTGACTCCATCCAGCCACCTAATTCTCTGTCGTCCTCTTCTTCTTTTGCCCTCAATCGTTCCCAGCATGAGGCTCTTCTCCAGGGAGTCCTTCCTTCTCATTAGGTGGCCAAAGGATTTCAGTTTCATCTTCAGGATCTGGCCTTCTAAAGAGCAGTCAGGGTTGATTTCCTCTTGCCTGACTGGTTTGATCGCCTTGCCATCCAAGGGACTTGCCATCCAAGGGACTTGCCATCCAAGGGACTTGCCATCCAAGGAGTCTTCTCCAGCACCAGAGTTCAAAGGCCTCAATTCTTTGGCGCTCGGCCTTTCTTATGGTCCAACTTTCATAGCCGTACATTGCAACTGGGAAAACCATAGCCTTGACTATATGCACTTTTGTTGAGAGGATGATGTCTCTGCTTTTTAGTATGCTGTCTAGCTTTGCCATAGCTTTCCTCCCCAGGAGCAAGCATCTTTTAATTTCTTGGCTGTAGTCCCCATGTGCGGTGATCTTGGAGCACAAGAAAATAAACTGGAGGTAGATGATGTCATATCCCTCCCCCTCTCTTGAGGCAAGGCTGTTCAATTTTGACCTTGATGGCCACTTTGACCCCTCTTTCAAACCAGTGGTCCTCTCTGTCCAAAATGTGGACTTTGGTGTCTTCAAAAGAGTGGCCTTTGTCTTTTAAATGCAAATTGACTGCTGAATCTTGCTCTGATGGGTTTGTTCTGCCATGTTGTGCCATGTGTTTATGAAGTGGTTGTTTTGTTTCCCCAATGTACAGAACTGCACATGGCTCACTGCATTGTACTGCATATATCACGTTGCTCAGTTTGTATCTGGGTGTTTTGTCCTTGGGATGGACAAGCTTCTACCTTAGTGTATTCTTGGGTTTAAACAAGTGTGCATGTATGTTGTGTTGGCTGAAGATCCTCCTTCCAGCCTGGTGCCTTAACCACTAGACCAAACTAGCTCTTTAAACTCATTTATCCATCCCTAATTCCTCTCTTTGTTAGATTAGACATACCCAGTTCCCTCAACCACTCATTATATGCTTTAGTCTCCAATCCCCTAATCATCGTTGTTGCTCTTCTCTACACTCAGAATAACAGAGTTGAAAGAAACCTTGTAGGTTGTCTAGTCCAATCCCCCACCCAAACAGGAGACCCTACACCATCTCTGATAGATGGCAGTCCAGTCTCTTCTTGAAAGCCTCCAGTGATGAAGTTTCCACAACTTCTGAAGGCGACTTCTGTTCCATTGGTTGATTGTTCTCACTCTCAGAACATGTCTCCTTATTTCTAGGTTGAATCTCTCCTTGATCGGTTTCCATCCATTATTCCATAATTCCATTCTAAGGTCTCAGCATCTTCGTGTGAATATGTGTGTGTGTGTGTGTATGCGTGCATGCACGTGTCATGGTGAACAAAATTGGATGCAGAGATACATAAGGATCCCGTTGAGATATATGGAAGGACAGAGATGCAACGAAATGTTTTGTTCTGGGTAGGACCTAGCCAGGGGTGGGCTTCAAAATTTTTAGCAAAGGGTTCTCTGCCTGGCTGCTGGGTGGGCGTGGCCATGGTGGGCATGGCCTAGTTGGCCTCCTGCATCATGGTGTAGGGGGGCATTTTTGCCCTCCCCAGGCTCCGGAGGCTTTCCTCGAGCCTCCGGGAGGACGAAAACGGCTTTCCCAGGCTCCGGAGGCCCTCTGGAGAGCAGAAATGGGCCTATTTCCAGCCTTCCCGAACTTCTGGTAGGCCCGTTTTTTACCCTCCCTGAGCCTCCACAAACACCCTGCACCAGGGGTGGGTTCTAATTTTTTTTACTACCGATTCTGTGGGCATGGCTTATTTTGTGGGTGTGGCTTGGAGGTCATGTGACTAGGTGGGCGTGGCTAGCTGGTCAGTCATTTCTGGAAGGTCCTCGCACTTACGGCCAGTCCTCGCACTTACGACCCGACTCATTTGTTTCTTTTTAACACTGATCAGCCGTAGGACGGCCCTTTGAAGCCTCGCGGCAAGAGTTTAAACAGTTTTTTTCCCTCTAGTCATCAGCTGGGACTCAGGAGGCAGCAATAGATTGGGGGTGGGGCCAAATAAAAGATAAGAATAACGTGGGGGGAGGGCGGGGGGGAAACCGGTTTGGTGACATCATATCGTCACCGCTGCCGGCTCGGCCGAACCGGACCGAACCGGGAGGAACCCACCACTGCCCTGCACTTACCTGTATCCAAAACAGGCTGCGTGGGGACTCTTCGGTGGGGCAGGGCAGAGTGGGCAGGGCCAACCAGGAGCGGGATTTGGGGGTTCTCTGAACTGCACAGAATCTTAGCTAGAGGTTCTCCCGAACCCTTGCGAACCCCCAGCAGCCCATCCCTGGATTTAACTAAAACTCAACAATGATGCAAAGTGGCTTTTGACTCGCATCGACAAATGGGACTTTTGTGGTTGCACAGGGTGACTGCCTAGAACAGAAAGCAGTCCATCAAAGCATACCAGTTATGCCTCAATCACGGAGGTGAACCTTCTCAAAACATCAACCCAAGGTGTCTTTTCAAAAAAACCCTCCTGCCTCCCTTCGGTTCTTCCCACCCATGAATGAGACGTGATGATCCCAAAGCAAGCCATCCTCGCAAGGAAACGCAGCCCTCTGTTTTCTACCCAGAAAGGGGGGGGGGTGTTGAAATCCCCCACCCCACCCGTGCACATTGTGGCATTCTGCTTTCAGACCGAACAAATGTCATTTGTGGTTTTCGATCTTGTCTCTTGCCATATTTTTCATCCTTTTTTTTTTTTTTCCCCACCCTTCCTTTTCATGCCGAGATGATTTGTCAAAGCTCGGAATATATTCAGCCGCCCGAACAAGGCTCATTATAGGCTTGCACAAAGACAAGAGAGGTGGAGAAGGATGACAAGGTTTTGCATTAATTGCCTAGCTATCTGGTGTTCTGGAGGGCATCCAAGCATATAATAATTTAAGTAGAGTTGCGGCGAGTTGGAAGTTGCGAGTTCTTATAATGTTTTGCCAAGCTGATTTCCTATTATAGCACAGTCGGTATTTCTTTTTAAAGCCTTGACAGAAACCTGCAGGTGGCCACAGAGCTTTTGTCCTGCAAGTAACATATTTTCAACGTTCCATTAACCAGCCAAAAATGCAGCTGGAACAACTTATTGTCAACCTCAGTATAATTCAGAAGCAAAAGAAAAAAAAGAAAAAAATGTCGGTTACCAGACCTGTGTTTGCTACAATGAACAGGTCCCGGAGTGATAAGATCTCTAAAATGGAAATGGCCTTGTAATTCCAGCAAGGAAACAGGTTGGAAATCTATGTTCCTTTCAAATCTAACATTAAAAAAATAAATAAAATAAAAAAACAGCTTCTGGAATGGTGTTGTTTGGGGACGCAATGTGCCAAATTCCAGACATTTCCATTGAAAATTGTTGGCTTTCATTTGCTCGTTTGCTTGCTTTGCAAAGGGAGGAGATGTTTACAAAGCATAACAGGCTAACAGAGTTGGAAGGGGCCTTGGAGGTCTTCTAGTCTAACCCCGTGCTCAAGCAGGAAACCCTCTATCATTTCAGACACGTGGTTGTCCAATCTCTTCTCAAAAACTTCTGGTGTTGGAGCATTCACAACATCTGGAGGCAAGTTCTGGAGGCTAAACAAATAATTCCCTCAACACTGTCAAACTATTTGCTAAATCTGCACTACTATTAATCTTCTCGTCGTTCCCATCACCTATCTCCTTCCACTTATGACTGTATGACTGCAACTTTGTTGCTGGTATCCTTATGATTTATATTGATATTGTTTCCTGATTGCTTATTTGTACCCTATGACTATCATTAAGTGTTTTACCTTACGATTCTTGATGAACGTACCTTTTCTTTTATGTACACTGAGAGTCTATACACCAAAGACAAATTCCTTGTGTTTCCAATCACATTTGGCCAATAAAGAATTCTATTCTATTCTATTCTATTCTATTCTATTCTATTCTATTCTATTCCATTCCATTCCATTCCATTCCATTCTATTCTACTCTATTCAAGTTGTTGCACTGGTTAATTGTTCCAACTATCAGGAAATTTGTAGTTCTAGGTTACTTTTCTCCTTTATGAGTTTCCATCCATTGTTTCTTGTCCTATCTTGAAGTGCTTTGGAGAATAGGTTGACTCCCTCTTCTCTGTGGCAACCTTTGAGATATTGGAACACTGCTATCATGTCACCCCTAATTCTTCTTTTCACTAAACAAGACATATTCAATTCCTGCAACCATTCTTCATATGTTTTAGCCTCCCGTCCCCAAATCTTCTTTGTTGCTCTTCTCTGCACTCATTCCAGAGTCTCCACATCTTTTTTTTTTTTACATTGTGGCAGCCAAAACTAGATGCAGTATTCCAAGTGTGGCCTTACCAAGGCTTTATAAAGTGGTATTAACACTTCGTGTGATCTTGATTCTATCCTTCTGTTAATGCAGACTAGGACTGTATTGATTTGTGTTTTGTATTTTTATGGATGATGATATTTATTTATTTATTTATTTATTTATTTTTCAGATTTCTATACCACCCTTCTCCTTTCGGACTCAGGGTGGTCAACAGCCAAAGTAAAACATTTGTACACAAAAGTTAAAATAGATTTAAAATAATATATATTTCCCCCTGAATATAGTAGAGCTGATTGTCTGGGATTAAGACAGAACTATCCAGTAGGTCTTCTCCATAAAATGAGTTAATCATTAGGCTAAATAGGCTAACTAATTCAGCTCAAATGTGGCCACTAGAAATGATTGCAGAATTATAGAGTTGTAATGGACCATTTCAGCCATCAAACCCAACCCTCTGTTTTATGCAAGGATTCTAATTAAAGCCTTTGAGACAGATGGCTGAAGGCTCTTTACTGGAACACATCCAATAAAGGGAGTCCAACATTTGGAAATGTGAAGTGTTTACATTATAAGGTGTTTACTTTATAAGGCCTCGGTAAGGCCACATTTGGTATACTGCATCCGGGTTTGGTCGCCACGATATAAAAAAAAAAAATGTTGAGACTCTGGAAAGAGTGCAGAGAAAAGCAACAAAGATGATTTAGGGGGTACTGGAAGCTAAAAAATTATGAAGAGCTGTTTCAGGAACTGGGTATGTCTAATCTAATGAAGTGAAGGGACGCAGTGGCTCACTGGCTCAGTGGCTAAGACACTGAGATTGTTGATGGAAAGGTCAGCAGTTCAGCAGTTCGAATCCCTAGTGCCGCATAATGGGGTGAGCTCCCATTACTTGCCCCAGCTTATGCCAACCTAGCAGTTCGAAAGCATGTAAAAAATGCAAGTAGAAAAAATAGGAACCACCTTTGGTGGGAAGGTAACGGCGTTCCGTGCGCCTTTGGTCATGCCAGCCACCTGACCACGGAGATGTCTTCGGACAGTGCTGGCTCTTCGGCTTTGAAACGGAGATGAGCACACCGCCCCCTAGAGTCAAGAACGACTAGCACATATGTGCGAGGGGAACCTTTACCTTTATATATGTGTGTCTGTCTGATGTCTGTCTGTCTGTATGTATATATGTGTGTGTGTATGTCCCTCGCTCCGCAAGGACTTGGAGGAAGACACTGCCCCTCTAAGGAAAAGAGGAGGCAGCGAAGCCCTGGCTGTCACCTGGGAGAGGAGGACCATGGAGGGACACACACACACACACACACACACACGTGTCCTGTCGCCCCCCACTGCGCTACTTTTGCTGTCGGCTTCTTGGCACTCTTAAATTTGATCTTGAAGAGTTGGAAGACATTTCCTTAAATCGCTGATGCTCCAAACAATGAGTTTGGCAGCATGGAAGGCAGGCAAGCATGGCAGGGCTGCTGGGAAGGAAGTAAGCTGCTAGCCCCCTTCCCCACAGTCCTGCCATGCTTGTCTGCCTTCCACGTGGCCTTCCGCTTGCCTGCCTTCACAAGCTGGCCACGGGAAGGCTACATGGAAGGCAGGGAAGCATGGCAGGGCTGTGGGCCATGGTCCGGTTCAGGGGTGTGGCCAGCCAGCAATTGCTACCAGTACGGCGAACCAGCCCCAATCTCCACTACCGGTCCTCCCGAATCGGTCCGAACCGGTAGCATTTCACCCCTGGTCTGTGTTACTCTTGCAAACTAGAAAGAGAAGGATCTATCTGTCTGCACGAATTCCGATTCTGAAATCAGAAGTTCTCCCTTTACAGACATAAGGTAAAGGTAAAGGTTTCCCCGCACATATGTGCTAGTCGTTCCTGACTCTAGAGGGCAGTGCTCATCTCCGTTTCAAAGCCGGAGAGCCAGCGCTGTCCGAAGATGTCTCCATGATCATGTGGCCGGTATGATTAAACACCAAAGGCACATTGGACGCTATTACCTTCCCACCAAAGGTGGTCCCTATTTTTCTACTTGCATTTTTTACCTGCTTTCGAACTGCTAGGTTGGTAGAAGCTGAGACAAGTAACGGGAGCTCACCCCATTACGCGGCACTCAGGATTCGAACTGCTGAACTGCCGACCTTTCAATCAACAAGCTCAGCGTTTTAGCCACTGAGCCACCACATCCCTTTACAGACATAAGGTAAAGTAAAGGTAAAGGTTCCCCTCGCACATATGTGCTAGTCGTTCCCGACTCTAGGGGGCAGTGCTCATCTCCATTTCAAAGCCAAAGAGTCAGCGCTGTCCGAAGATGTCTTCATGGAGAGGGGCGGCATACAAATTGAATTAATAAATAAATGGTCATGTGGCTGGCATGACTCAACGCCAAAGGCGCATGGAACGCTGTTACCTTCCCACCAAAGGTGGTCCCTATTTTTCTACTTGCATTTTTTACATGCTTTCGAACTGCTAGGTTGGCAGAAGCTGGGACAAGGAACGGGAGCTCACCCAGTTACGCAGCACTAGGGATTCGAACCGCTGAACAGCTGACCTTTCAATCGACAAGCTCAGCGTCTTAGCCACTGAGCCACTGCATCCCTTTTACAGACATAGCCGACCCTAATTAGTGGGAATTTGCGACTTTGTGAGGCTATCAAAGCAATATTATCAGAAACTCATCTTTTTTTCTCTGTTGTTGCTTTTTAAACGTGATTCTGCGACCTCCTTTTTGAACGATTGTGGGAAAACAACAACAAAGCATTATTTCTTCTCTCTGTGTGTTCTTAGATAACAGAGAGGGGGGGGGGGGCATGGCAAAAATATCTATTTTCAAAATGATTTGGGGGGAATGCTCCTTTATGGAGTTTTTTTCCTGCCGGTTCATGAAAACATTCTGTTCGTCATTTAGCAAAGTCCAGTTTTTACTAAAAGAATCCAATCCGTGCTTCACATGGATTTGAAATACACACACACAGAGAGAGAAAATAAAAATCCACTGATATGACCTAGTTGTAAAGAGAAGAAAGTATTGTGAACGCAGACTGCTTCAAATCTACCCACGTTATCAGTATTGAGAGAATCAGTGTTCCTTTATTTGCTATTTCCCGTGTGTTCCTTTCTCTTAATGACACTGTTTGAGCTCAGAAGCTAAGCAGGATCTGACCCGGTGAGTAATTGGATGGGAATCTGTCACAACAATCCCAAGGTTTCCTTCTGAAATACAATGGAGGAACGGGTTGGTTAGTGAAGATGACAGGATGAGCAGAGAGGGCAAAAATTAACTTGTCTGATTAGAGAAAGATCAACAACTACATTTATCAGAGACTGGAAACCCCAATGGACTCTTTTTTTTTTTTTTTTTTGGCTGAAAAATAAAAAGAGGAAAGTAAACCGGTGATTTATGGATGTGAGGATTAGAAAGGGTAGCTCATATAAAGAAGGAACTTATGAAGTAACCGTAGGGATATGTATTTATAACTGCTGTCAAAAAGATTGGGAGACCATTTCCTCCCCTCTTCTTCCCCCTCCTCTCCCCTCCCCTTCCTCTTCAACTCTCCTCCCCTCCCCTTCCTCTTCCTTCTCTTCCTTCCCCCTTTCCACTCCTCCTCCCTCTCCTCTCCTCCCCTCCCCTTCCTTCTCTTTCTTTCCCATTTTCCCACCCCCTCTCTCTCTTCCCCTCCCCTTCCCCTTCCTTCTCTTTCTTTCCCCTTTCCCCTCCCCCTCCCCTCATCTCCCCTTCCCCTTCCTTCTCTTCCTTCTCCCTTTCCACTCCTCCTCCCTCTCCTCCCCTCCCCTTCCTTCTCTTTCTTTCCCCTTTCCCCTCCCCCTCCCTCTCCTCCCCTCCCCTCCCCCTTCCTTCTCTTTCTTTCCCCTTTCCCCTCCCCCTCACCTCCCCATCCCCTTCCTTCTCTTTCTTTCCCCTTTCCCCTCTTCCCCCTCCTCCTCTTCCTCCCTTTTTCTCATTTTCCTTGTTTCTGTTCAAATACTTGCACTGTTTTTATCTTGTTATTTTTTTTAATTCTTCAATAAAGATTATATTAAAATTGGGATAATGCCAAGGGTTTATGCGGACTAAATTAACATCCCAAAGGAAGGCGGTGGGAAACAATTTGTTATTAGGGCCATTGAAACAACAACCAGTTGTTCCTAGGAGTTCAGTCTCATTTGAGGAAGCCTTTTTTTTTTTTTTGTCAAACTTTTGCTCATATTGCATCAACTGGGTGACCTTGGCTAATTTCAAGAGGAAGCTAAGCAGGGTAGGCCTGACTAGTACTTGGACTGCAGATAATTCAGAAAAATCCAGGACTATAGACTGGAGAGGGAGGGAGAGGGAGAGAAGAGGGAGATGGGAGAGGGAGAAAGAGAGAGATGAGAGAGGGAGGGAGAGGGAGAAGAGAGGATGAGAGAGGGAGGGAGAGGGGAAAGAGGGAGATGGAGAGGGAGAAAGAGAGAGATGAGAGAGGGAGGGAGAGGGAGAAGAGAGAGATGAGAGAGGGAGGGAGAGGGGAAAGAGGGAGATGGGAGAGGGAAGAAAGAGAGATAAGAGAGGGAGGGAGAGAGGGAGAAAGGGAGAGATGAGAGAGGGAGGGAGAGGAAGAAAAAGAGAGATGAGAGGGAGGGAGAGGGAGAGGGAGAAGAGAGAAGAGAGGTGAGATGAGAGAGGGAGAGGGAGAGGGAGAAACAGAGAGATGAGAGAGGAAGGAAGAGAGGAGAAAGGGAGAGATGAGAGAGGGAGGGAGAGGGAGAAAGAGAGAGATGAGGAGGGAGGGGGAGAGGGAGAAAGAGAGATAAGAGAGGGAGGGAGAGAGGGAGAAAGGGAGAGATGAGAGAGGGAGGGAGAGGAAGAAAAAGAGAGATGAGAGAGGAGGGAGAGGGAGAGGGAGAAAGAGGGAGATGAGAGAGGGACGAAGAGGGAGAAACAGAGAGATGAGAGAGGAAGGAAGAGAGGGTGAGAAAGGGAGAGATGAGAGAGGGAGGGAGAGAGAGAGAAAGAGAGAGATGAGAGGGAGGGAGAGGGAGAAAGAGAGAGAGATGAGAGATGGAAGGAGGGAGAAAGAGAGGAAGGGAGACAGAGAGAAAGAGGGAGATGGAGAGGGAGGGAGAGGGAGAAGAAAAGAAGAGATGAGAGAGGGAGGGAGAGGGTGAAAGGGAGAGATGAGAGAGGGAGGGAGAAAGAGAGATGAGAGGGAGGGAGAGGGAGAAGAGAGAGATGAGAGAGGGAGGAGAGGGAGAGAAAGAGAGACGAGAGAGGGAGGGAGAGGAGAGAGAAAGAGAGATGAGAGAGGGAGGGAGAGGGAGAAAGAGAGATGAGAGAGGGAGGGAGAGGGAGAAAGAGAGAAATGAGAGGGAGGGTGAGGGAGAAAGGGAGAGATGAGAGAGAGAGAGAAGGAGGGGAGGGAAGGGAGGGAGGGAGAGAGGGAGAGAGAGATACCTGTCTCCCATAGAAAACATGGGGAGTCCCAAAACCTGGGTAGATATGGTGGGAGTGTGTGTGTCATGTGACTGGATGGGTGGGGAGTGAGTGACATTGAGTTGGCCAAACCTACCCAGTTTTTGTGGCTCCCGGTGTTTTGTTTTCTGTGGGAAATGGATCCAAATGGCTCTTTGAGTGTTTAAGGTTGCAGACCCCTGGACTAGACAAAGAAACTAGAAACTAGAAAATAAATCTCAGAATCCAGCCAACAAATATGTTAGTTGTGGGGAACCTTGGTGTTCTCGGAGTTTTGTTGTTTTCTTGCAAACGTTCCATCTCCTCACTAGGTAACGTCATCAGTGCTAGAAAAAATGAGGGGTTTGCTCTTTGTTTATATACAAATGGTTTGCCTTGTCTGTGTTACTGGGAATGTTCTTGGTGGTTCCTTGAGTAGACCTCTGTTTAGTAAGCTGGTAGTTCCTTGATTGGGGTGTTGTGTACTGTTTGGTGTTGATCTCTGTTCCTGTGTTGTGCGATGAAGCAGTTTTCATCAAGTCTTTTGACTTCTAGTTGGTGTTCATGGCTGCGTTCTGCTAATATACTAGTCAACATCTGCAGTACCTCTATTCTTTACACACAGAATCATGCAACATTGGTTAATGTTTTTTTTTCTTTTAAACTTAATTAAACTTAATTTGATTTTAATTTCACCTTGCTGCTTTATCCTTCTCTGTCTTATTCTCCCTCCCATTCCCTTTTTTTGCCCTTCTTCACCCTTCTTCTTCCCTCTATTTCTTCTCCTTTTTCCATTTACTTCTTCTTCTTCTTCTTTTTTTTTTTTTATTTGATTTATATGCTCCTGCCCTTCTCCGGAGACTCAGGGCGGCTTACAATGCACTAAGCAATAGCTTTCATCCTTTTCTATATTTATACAAAGTCAGCTTATTGCCCCCAACAAACTGGGTCCTCAATTTACCTACCTTAGAAAGGATGGAAGGCTGAGTCAACCTTGAGCTGGTGAGATTCGAACCTGCAGTAATTGCAGGCAGCTGTGTTAATAACAGGATGCTTAGACCACTGTACTATCAAGGTCTTCTTCTTCTCCTTTTCATTTACTTCTTCCCCTTCCCTTCCCTTTTTATTGTCCCTTTTCCCTTTTTTTCCCTTCTTCTCCTTCTCCTTCTCCTTCTGCTCCCTTCCCGTTCCCTTCTCCATCTATTTATTTATTTATTTATTTATTTATTTATTTATTTGTCAAGCATATATAAGATAACAGATAAAAGTATAAACATAATTTGAATAGATGAAAAGTAAAAAAAGGGACATTAGGACAAGGACGGTAGACACGCTGGTGCACTTATGCTGCCCCTTCTCCACCTCCTTCCCCATCTCTATCTCCTTCCCCTTCCCCTTCTCTTTCTTCCCAAATGTAAAGCTTTATTGATACACCATTTTGCTACTTAAGCATCAAAATCAACTTTGGCTTTCCCATGCAAATTCTTTGCTCGGTTAAACAATAGCTTCCCTTTCTCTCCACCCCTGGGTGATCACATTGTCCAATTATGAAATGACCTTTTGTAATGGGAACAGTCTGCCTCTTTCTCCAGCACCTGCAGTGGTGACCTTGATGGTTTCCATGCACTCACCGTCCACACTCACACATTCTCAGCATTTCAATTGGCAAGTTGAAAAGCATTAAGGTTTGAAAGAAGCAAAGTGGTTCAGTCTTCACAATATGTTATGGATCCCATCAGTTAAAAATTTTGATCAGTGGGGTTTAAGAAGAGATGGAACACCTGGCTCTGCCATTTGGCATAGGGGTCAAACAAAGAGTGGCATGCAATCCTGTGGATAATTTAGGGCAGTGATGGCTAACCTTTTCCAGACCAAGTGCGCAAAGCGTGCACGAACCCCCTGCGTGTGCCCTGCCCCACGCATGCATGCACACACCCCACATGGGCCCCACCTCACATGCATGCACACATGCCCCCCACACATTCCCCACCCTCCGTGCATGCGTGGCAGAGACCCGAAGACCAGCTGACCAGCGGGAGGCGCATGCACATGTGCAGTAGAGCTGAATTGGGGTGACGGCTCATGTGCCATCAGAGAGGGCACTGCATGCCCCCTTGGCACGTGTGCCATAGATTCACCATCACGGACGTAGGGCCACTGCCTCAGACTTTGTTTTTTAATTCAGCTTTTTTTATTAAAAAAATCTGCTTTTAAAAATACATTGAGACTCTGGAAAGAGTGCAGAGAAGAGCAACCAAGATGATTAGGGGACTGGAGCAGGGGATGAAATGCTACCGGTTCAGGCCGGTTTGCCCTAACCGGTAGTAAAAAATGCTACTGGTTCGCCGAACCATTAGTAAAAAAACATTAAAAAAAAAAAACTTCTGATGATCAGCTGAGCGTTAAGTGATCGTCGGAACTTTTTTTTTTTTTTTTTTACTTTTTAAGCATTTTTTTTTACTACCAGTTCAGGCATATAAGTAATAAAAAATGCTTTAAAATGTTTTTAAAAAGGCTCGGACGATCGTGCGGCACAGTTGTAATCATCCGAGCCCTTTTTTTTTTTTTACTTTTTTAAAGCATTTTTTTTTACTACCAATTCACCCAAACTGGTAGTAAAAAAAATGCTTTAAAAAGGTAAAGAAAAAGATTCCCAAGATCACAGCTGTGCCGCGCAATCTTGGGAACTTTTTAAAAAACTTTTTAAAAGCATTTTTTTTACTACTGGTTTGGGCGAATAGGTAGTAAAAAAATGCTTTAAAGTGTAAAAAAAAAAAGGCTTGGATATTGCGCGGCAATGCTGTGATCATCCGAGCCTTTTTTTTTCCAAATTTTTAAAGCATTTTTTTTACTACCTATTCGCCCGAACCGGTAGTAAAAAATGCTTTAAAAAACTTTTTAAAAAACTTCCCAAGATCGCACGCAACAGCTGATTCCCCCCCCCTCCGCTGTTCTACTTACCTTCCAAGCTTCCTTTTGGTGTGAACTGCGCATGCATGGCCAGTGAACTGGTAGCAAACCAGTTCAATTTCACCACTGGACTGGTGGCTAAAACAGAGTTGGTCTCCTCCGGGTTCCGTCAGCTAAACAATGCCGGCTGGTGGGCCCGCGGGGGGAGGGCCTTCTCTGTGAGTGCCCCAACTCTCTGGAACCAGTTACCTCCTGAGGTCCAGACCATCCCCACCCTATTGGCCTTCCGAAAAGCGGTGAAGACCTGGTTCTTCCAGCAGGCCTGGGGCCGTTGATCTTGCTCTTGCGATCCGGCGAGATCCGGCCATGAATTGGTGTGAATGAGTTTTTAATGTTTTTAGTTTTTAAATGTTTTTTTATTAGGATTTTAAATGTATTGTGAGCCTCCCTGAGTCTTCGGAGAGGGGCGGCATATAAATTGAATAAATGAATGAATGAATGAATGAATGAATGAATGAATGAATGAATAAATAAATAAATAAACAAACATATGAAGAACAGTTGCTGGAACTGAGTATGTCTGGTTTAATGAAAAGAAGGACTAGGGGAGATATGATAGCAGTCTTCCGATATCTCAGGGGTTGCCCCAAAGAAGAGGGAGTCAAGCTATTCTCCAAAGCACCTGAAGGAAAGACAAGAAGCATTGGGTGGAAACTAATCAAGGAGAGAAGCAACCTAGAACTAAGGAGGAATAAACAACAACAACAACAGAAACTTAAATTTTTTCCCCCCTGAAAGGTACAGTTTTTCTCCTGGTTTGGGGCAAGATTACCCCACACGTTCTGAAAAGCAATTTGAAGGTGACTTAAATTATTTGATTCAGTCATTGATTATTCCCTTACCTCAAACTTGCGCACAAAAATCACCACAATCGGTTTTATTTCCCCCTCAGAGACCCCTCAGGAGTAGTAAGATCATACTTTCCTTTTGCAGTTAAAGTCCTCAAAATGATACTTTTAAGTTTTAAAACCATTTGATTATAATTTACATCTTATTAGTCTGGAGGAAAAGGCGAGCAGAGGGGAAAAAGAGAGAGAGAGAGAGAGAGAGAGGCAGATCCATTACCAAATGTAAAATTAAACGATCATTAAGCTAATTAGCCAGTTTGTTGTTCTCATTGAGTTTATTGTTTCAATTGTATCTGTGCAAATTAGCAAACAGCTTAATTTGTGGAGAAATCAATAAATTCTTTCAAACCCCCCCCCCCACCCACCCCTTTTTCTCCGGTAATATATGCACATATTTAAATAGTCACTGCTTTAACAAGAAAGTTGGAGCGGGGCTTAATGATGAAACTCTCGTTTTGCCTACTGCAATTTGGATAAGAAAGAAAGAAAGAAAAAGTTTTGTAAATAAAATGCTGAGGTATTCAGAAGAACGAAACATTTTTTATGCAAATAAGTGGATCGGAATTTATAAGGAAGAGAAGTTGAATGTCTCCAATTTCTTTCTTTCTTTCTTTCTTTTAATTTGATTTATATGCCGCCCTTCTCCGGAGACTCAGGGTGGCTTACAATGCGTTAAGCAATAGCCTTCATACTTTTGTATATTTTATACAAAGTCAGCTTATTGCCCCCACAATCTGGGTCCTCAATTTACCTACCTTAGAAAGGATGGAAGGCTGAGTCAACCTTGAGCCTTGGAGAGATTCGAACCAGCAGTAAATTTCAGGCAGCTGTGTTAATAACAGGGTGCTTAGACCACTGTACTATCAAGGCTCTTGATCAGGTGTGGTATTCAAACACAGGGCCATGATTTAATTCTATGACCCAGTCAAAAAAATGAATCAAAATGAGTTAAAATACAGAATAATGCAGTTATTAATCAGTGGAATGACACGCCTCTAGAAATTGTGGGTGCTCCAACACTGTTGATTAAGTTGACTAATAAAGCAGAATATTTGTAGCTCAGGGTTGACATGAGGGGTCTTCGGTGCTCTCTGAGCTTGGATGCTTTCTTGCAAGGCATTTCATTACCCAAACTAGGTATCATCAGCAGTGCTAAACCTGAGCGGGAGGTTGGACTAGAACAGGGGTCACCAACCTTTCGGACCTCAGGGACCACTAAATTCATAATTTTAAATCCCATGGACCACTAATATGATCTGCCTAATGACCAGCTGGATGGGCATGGCTAGGTGGTCATGTGACTGGGTGGGCATGGCCACCTCCTCGCCTCCCCACTGGGGCTCCTTAGGGCCCCAAAAGGAAGCAGTTGTTGGAGCTAAGCAGCCATCAAGAGGAAAAGTTGGCAAAACAACTGGCTCAGTTCAAATTGGATCTGACCAAGACAATTCACTAAATCTGCACTACTATTAATCTTCTCATTGTTCCCGCCACCCATCTCCTTCTACTTATGACTGTATGACTGTAACTTTGTTGCTTGTACCCTTACAATTTATATTAATATTGTTTCCTGATTGCTTATTCGTACCCTATGACCATCATTAAGTGTTGTACCTTATGATTCTTGATGAACGTATCTTTTCTTTTATGTACTCTGAGAGCGTATGCACCAAAGACAAATTCCTTGTGTGTCCAATCACACTTGGCCAATAAAGAATTCTATTCTATTCTAAAAGAGATGACCTCTCATGTTCATTGCGGTATATTGCAATGCAAGCTTATTGCACATTAGACGACTGCTTTAAAAAGTCCTTTATTATCGAGGTCCGGCAATTAATAGCTGGGGAAGGCAAGAACTGTGCTTAAGCCAGCTGCTACCGCACATGAAAAGCTTTCTAAACTAACACGAGAAGAGTCCCAAGGTGAATCTAGACTGAGCATCAGGCTGCAGAGAGTAACTAGGAAAACATCATTTCAACCAGGAATCAGGAGTGAGAAATAAAGCCAACAGTTGGGGGCAAAGGCCAACACTGAACCAGAGGGCAGGTCAAGGAATAAGTCAAAAGTAAGGAAGTAAGAGCGGAAAAAAAAGAACAGGATGGCATGTCAAAACTCTGGAAGACCAGAGGCGAAATTCAATAGAGAGGTATCACTATTTTCACCTGCAAAATTTGGTTTGTTTATTTTCCCCCTTTTTACTCCCTCATATTGTATGCCTCTGGGACAAACGTTGAGAATACAGAGAGGGAGGAAGAGAGGAGAAAAAAAGAATTTGATGATAATAGAAAACTCACTTGTAACCTTGTAATTGTCTCCCCGCGATATTCTAGCAAGGCCCACTTAGATCAGGAAGATGTTTCCACTCAAACTATTCTCCAGAGCACCAGAAGGAAGGACAAGAAACCACGGATGGAAAATAACCAAGGGGAGAAACAACCCAGAACTAAGGATAATTTTTTTAACGGTGAAACCGATCAGCCAATGGAACAGAAGTTGCCTTCAGAAGTTGTGGTTGCTCCATCACTGGAGGCTTTTAGAAAGAGACTGGACAACCATTTGTCTGAAATGGTATAGAGTTTCTGCTCAAGCAGGGAGTTGGACTAGAAGATCTCCAAGGTCCCTTCCAACTCTATTATTCTATGTTCTATGTTCCTTCTTGACCAAGCCAAGTCTGGACTATTTGTCCAGACCGAAACAAGTCCAAAATGCTAGAGAATTCCTGGAAGCTTGATGACAAATCAGCCATCAACAGGCACACAGAGATAAACAATGTTTACATACCATTCAAATGAGAAAAGCCAGATAAGGAAACAAAAAGAACAAACAACTGCTCAACAGCAATCAACACCCAGATAAGCAGAGATCAACATCGAGATTAATACTAGACTAACAACAACTAAGCTGCAAACAACACCCCAATTAAAGGAGCTACCAACTCATATAGATACTATACAAACAATAAATCACGGAAACAACAAGACCACTCCCATGAGCACTGACAGGCCTGTCAGAGGTAATTAGCCCCGTTACCTTCCTGGGGTAATTGCCTGGACCGTGGCATTTTCCTTGTGTATATCTTTGAAAAATAAGACCGGAATACATCTTCTAATAAACTCATATTTATTGTAAAGAAAATAAAACATCTAACTATCTAAATATTTAATTGTTACATTTTTGCAAAGTTCCTATGCTTCTCTTGGCAAGAGAAGAAAGAAAAGTGTGAAGTGGAAAGAAAGGAATGCGGATACACGTAATTAGCTTACTGATAACAAAAGTTGGCAAGCTACGGAAAGTCTGACAGTCCAGAAACAATGAGCTCTGCTGGTAAATGCAAAAACGCAGTGACAAGGCCAAGCCACTTGTATACAAACAGAGTGCAAACCCCACTGTCTCCTAGCACTGATGATGTTAGATAGTTGGGTCATGAAACATCTCCAAGAAAATAACCAACAGCAAAGGGAACCAAGGAACCAAGGACCTAGTGGTGGGTTGCCCCCGGTTCGCAGCAGTTCTATAGAACCGGTAGTAAAACCGGTGGGAGGCTCCGCCCACTGACCCCGACGTCTTGGCAACCTTGGCAAAGCTGGCTGAGGAATTCTGGGAGTTGAAGTCCACAAGTCTTAAAGTTGCCAAGGTTGGACACCCCTGGACTAGAAGACCTTCAAGGTACCTTCCAGCTCTACTCTGATTGATATTAAATGGGGTTTGAGAGCAACGTTGATTCTTTGAGTGTTATCCAGTTGTATTAAAAATTTTGAGAAGAAAGTTACAGGAGTTGGGAAGGAAACATCTTCGCATTCAAAAGTAAGAATAATAATAATAAAAAAAGAGATGCTGAGTGCAAAGAAATGCTTTTGAGTTTGTTCCCTTTAATATTAAAATCCCTCCTCTCTTCCTTCCTTCCCTGATGAGGTGGCTCAGTGGCTAAGACACTGAGCTTGTCGATCAGAAAGGTCGGCAGTTCAGCAGTTCGAATCCCTAGTACATGTCTCCTGTGTGACCAGGGAGTTGGATTGGATGACCTCCAAGGTCCCTTCCAATTCTGTTACTGTTACCTTCCTTCCTTCCCTCCCTCTTCCTTCCTTCCTTCCTTCCTTCCTTCCTTCCTTCCTTCCTTCCTTCCTTCCTTTCCTCCCTCCCTCCCTCCCACCCTTTCCCTCCCTCACAGTTCACTACCAGTTGTTGAAAAACAGCAAAAACTGTAGAGTTTCTTTTGCTGAATAGTTTTTTTTTGCCCTTCTCTGAGAAAAAAAAAAAAAGATTTGAGAACAATGTACTAATGATTTCATTAATCCCTCTGCCCTCTCTGGAGCCTTCCATCCACCGTTATTTTCCACACACACAAAGAGCTACCAGAGCTCTGCCGTGATTCCTAAGGGGTGAAGAGAGAAGGGGGGGTTGCAAATGGAGGAAGGGGGCACTCCCCAAGCTCTTGGAGGGGGGGGTTAAAGGGAAAATCAGCAAATTGATCCTACAAGTACCAGTCAAAAGAAAAGAAAAAGCAGCAAGAAGCAAAAGACAAACTAACCATTCCCCCAAATAGTTACTGCACAGAAAAGCCGACCACATTATTTATTTTTCTGTTTTGTTTTAAATTATTATTTTTTTTCCTTTCCCCTCTATGTATACTCAAATGCAGGATTCAGGCCATAGCAGAATTTGCTTTTTTTTTTTTTTATTCTTGATGAAACTCACAAGTTTGCAGTTCTATTTTGCCACTAACTTTTCCTCGTCACGCAAACTGCAAGGAAGCCTCCGTGGACTTGAGTCAGCTGTTTCTCCCGCCATGTTTTTCAACAGCTGCCATCTGGGACTTTAACAGCAGCCCCTGAGCCTCCTTCTCTTCTTGCGCCAGTCAAAAGGGCGAGTCATTTCCATCCATCCCTTCAGATCTGGCCAGGCTTGTATAGTAAGGAAAGACCTCCCTTCCTCTTTCGCCCTGACTCGGAATGATTTTTCTCTCTGTGTGAATTGTCTCCTGCCATTTCTGCTTTCATGTAGGCCATGTATCTCTACTTAGTGAGAGATATTACCTTAAAAGCAGGGGTGAAATGCTCCCGGTTCGGACCGAATCGTCCGATCTGGTAGCGATGGTGGCGGGTGGTTCAGAGAACCGGTAGCAAAAATCCCTGCGTGCCCCCCCACCCCAATGCCCAGCTGAGCCGCACGATCATCAGAGGCTTTTTTTTTTTTTTTTACTTTTAAAAGCATTTTTTCTACAACCTCTTCCGATGAAAAAATGCTTTTAAAAGTAAAAAAAAAAAAAAAGCCTCTGAAGATTGCGCAGCTCAGCTGGGATCGTCAGAGGCTTTTCAAAGCATTTTTTTTCTGCAACTGAAGAGGTGGTAAAAAAAAATGCTTTGAAAAGTCTCTGACGATCCTAGCTGAGTTGCCTGATTGTCAGAGAGGCTTTTCAAAGCATTAGAAAAAATGCTTTGAAAAGTTAAAAAAAAAAGTTGGCCATGCCCACCCAGTCACATTACTCCCACCACCAAGCCACGCCCACAGAACCGGTAGTAACACATTTTACATTTCACCCCTGCTTAAAAGACCTAAAAAACGTCAAGACCGAGGAGAGACTGACTTAAACATTGACTACCGTGCTGACTGTATCAAAAGTAAGACACACAACCCACATCCTAACATCCAATGCTCCATCATCCAAAACTTGGCACGCATGCCCCTAACTTCCTCAATGCCAACCACTACTGAACTTAAATGCAAGCTACTAAATGCAAGAAGCCTCGTAAATCTACCGGGGTATCTACGAGACCGCCTTCTGCCACCAGTAGCCTCTCACCGACCAGTACGCTCCCATAGAGAGGGGCTTCTTAGGGTGCTGTCGGTCAAACAGTGTCGACTGGCGGCCCCCAGGGGAGAGCCTTCTCTGTGGGAGCACCTGCCATCTGGAACGAGCTCCCCCCGGAGATACGGAGGATCACTGATTTGCGCACTTTCCGCCGTGCCCTTAAAACATTCCTATTCCAGCAGGCCGGCCTGGCCTAACCTCTTTTTTAAATTGTTTTTAAATTTTTTAAATTTTAAATTTGTCTTATAATTGGGGTTTTTAAATTTTGTTTTCTGGGCCAGATTATTTAATTGTATTTTAATGATTTTTTAACATTTGTATTATATGTGTTTTATCTTTTGGCTGTTCACTGCCCTGAGTCCTTCGGGAGTAGGGCGGTATAGAAATAAAATTATTATTATTATTATTATTATTATTATTATTATTATTATTATTATTATCAAAAGACTATGATATCGTAGTTGATCTCTTCCATCTATCCATCTCAATATCTCCTGGTGACTGGTCCGACCAACTTTAATGCCTAAGAACTCAAGATAAGTGCAAGATATATATCCATAAATATACCATTCTGAATCCTGCACTTACAAGTTTGATGGAGGTCTGATGGGTTGTTCATAAAGTAAATTATCATTCATTACTTAACAAAACTAGAAATGTTCTGAAACAAAGAACCAAATGAATGAATGAACTAATTAATTAATTAATTAACTATGTCATTGAGGTTCGCTGTTCATTTACTTGTTGGATCAGTGGTGAAATCTAAAATTTGTTACTACTGGTTCTGTGGGCGTGGCTTGGTGGGGGGCAGGATAATGTGACTGGGTGGGCGTGGCCAAATATTTTTTAAAGTTTTAAAACCATTTTTTCTACAACCTCTTCAGTGAAGATGCTTTCAAAAGGCTCTGACGATCCCGGCTGAGTTGCCTGATCGTCAAAGGCTTTTTTTCTTTTAAATGCCTCTGACGATCAGGCAACTCAGCTTGGATCATCAGGCATCGTCTTGGATCGTCAGCTTAGATGTCAGCTTGGATCGTCAAACTCAGTTTGATGATCAGGCAACTCAGCTTGGATCGTCAGAGGCATTTAAAAGAAAAAAAGCCTCTGATGATTGTGCGGCTCAGCTGGGCATTGGAGGGTGGGGGCAGGGATTTTTGCTACCAGTTCTCCGAACCACCCGCCTCCATCGCTACCAGATCAGGTGATCCGGTCCAAACCGGGAGCATTTCATCCCTGTGTTGGATGTTATTCTAGTTGATAATGTCCCACAACAATCTATAGAGAACAGGAAACAAAAATAAATAAATAAACCAAGTTATGAATTCACCCAATAGGTGAAGCCAACCAGTAGATTAAAAAAAATGTCTCTCCAGGTTTAGGAGATAGGTTTAGAATAAATAGAATAACAACAGACTTGGGAGGGACCATGGAGGTCTTCTAGTCCAACCACCTGCTCAGGCAAGAGACTCTATAGCAGTGATGGCAAACCTTTTTGCCGTCACATGCCAAAAGTGGGGATCACACTGGCGGTCACGTGTGTGCATGCCCATGCCTATAATGCAATGCTCCCCACATGCTTCACCCCCCCCGCGCATGCACGCATGATCTCCCTGCGCCTGTTTTGGGCCTAGCAGGCCTCCCTGAAGCCTCTGGAGGCCAGAAATGTTTCCGGAGTTCCATTAGGTCCATTTTTCACCCTCCCCAGGCTCCGGAAGCTTTCCTTTCCTTTCCAGAGGCCCTCCAGAGGCCAGAAATGGCTCGCTTCCGGACTTCTGGTAGGCACATTTTTTGCCCCCCCCCCAGAGCCCCCACACAAGCCCTGTACTTACCTGGCATCCAAAACGGGCCGCGTGGAGACTCCTGGGAGGGGAGGGGTGGCATGGGCATGCGCACACATCTCCCGCATGTGCGGCAGAGACCCAAAAAGCTGGCCGGCAGGAGGTGCATGCGCAGTGGAACTGACCTAGGATGTGTTCTGCCCCAGCTCCGGATTCCCGAGGATATTGACACACACCAACGGTCCTTATCAAATTTATTAAGTAGCAAGAATAAACCAAAGTCCGGCAAAGGTTGGCAACCAGCCCAGAAAGCAAGATAAGACTTTTCTAAAAATGCTCTGTTGATAATTACAAGTTGTTTCCAGCAAGAAACTTACTAACGCGTGTGACTTAAATAGGCTAAGGGAGTGGTCAATTATCCTCAAGCCTTACTCTTGAGGAGACCTCCTCCTCCTGAGCAGCCACTCCTGCCTTTTGGCAGCCCTGCGTGCTTGAGCATTGAGGAGAGGCTCCTCCACTTTGCTCTCTCCACTTGAAGGAGCCTCTGGAGGTTCTGAAGGCCCTGGCTGAGTCTCTGCCTCTGGCACCACATCCTCTTCAGCCTCCTCGCTGTCCGACGCGAGCACCGGCTGCTGGCGCAACACCACACCAGCCTCCTCCTCGTCGGGATCAGCCACGATCCGTGCAGGCTGCTGGCAGGCCACAACAGGGTGATAGCTCATGTGCCCGCAGAAATGGCTCCGTGTGCCACCTGTGGCACGCGTGCCATAGGTTCACCATCACGGCCCTGTAGCATCCCAAAAAAATGGCTGTCTAATCTCTTCTTAAAAACGTCCAGTGTAGAAGCACCCACAACTTTTGGAGGCAAATCTTTCCACCAGTTAATCGTTCTCACTGTCAACGAAATTTCTCCTTAGTTCCAGGTTGCTTCTCTCCTTGATGAACTTCCATTTATTGCTTCTTCAGGTGCTTTGGAGAATAGGTTGACACCCCCCCCTTCTTCTTTTGTGGCAGCTCCTTAGATATTGGCTTCTATCAAAGCTTCTTTTAACACCCAAAGCCACTTTTTTAAAAAAGAGAGGGGGGGGAATAACAACGATGACGAAAATGCCTATCAAACTTTATTTATTCCTTTTAATCAGCTCGCTTTTCCCCTTAACCGTTCGAAGCCACGAGGAATGACGGGACTCTGTACGCTTCACGCAGCTGACTCATGTCAGCCGGAACAATATTCCCGAAATGTTTCTCACACATCTGAGGTTGGAGAGTTGAATGGTATCTAAAGACGGGCTGACAAACGGAAAGGGAAGGATGCTTCTGAAGAGAGCCGTGGATAGTTTATCCCCAGTCAAGTTTTTTTTTTCATTGCTAATCAGGACGCCTCTGTTCTTTCTCAACTTCGACTGTTGTTCTGTTTTATTTTTTATCAAAGGCAAGTCTTGAATTTGACTGCTGGGAATTTACCTTCAATTAAAGTTTCCTTTGAAACGCCTTATATTTAAACCTCGTAATGAGACCGTCGACAGGGCTGAGAAGAGGACGAGATGAAAGGAAGAGCCTTGATCTGAGGTGAGGAGAGAGAGATTTCAAAGCCAACAGGACTCCAGCTTTGAAGTGGCTTTAATGTGGGCCCATTAGTTGACACAATAACAATCCTCCTGTTTCTGTCCTTGCTTCTCTGTGCCTGGACAAAGCAGATGACAAAATCACTCTCTTGCATTCAATTCCAAGAGCTCTTTTATCGATTGTGGTTGGGCAATGGACAGCAAGACTCGCAACTGGGTCATTGTGTAAGTTCCAAGCAAAGAGTGTGATGTTGTCCGGAACAGAATCTAAATTAATGTGGTTCTCAAATGAGGGCTCCTCTTTCATAGATTGGACTGCAAGGCCATCCAACCGGTCAGTCCTAGAGGAGATCAACCCTGACTGCTCTTTAGAAGGCCAGAATCCCAAAGAGGAAACTCAAATACTTTGGCCTACTTAATGAGAAGGAAGGAAGGATTCACTGGAGAAGAGCCTAATGCTGGGAACGATTGAGGGCAAAAGAAGAAGGGAACAACGGAGAATGAGGTGGCTGGATGGAATCACTGAAGCAGTAGGCATGAGCTTAAATGGACTCCAGAGGACAGGAAGGCCTGGAGGAACGTTGTCCATGGGGTCACGATGGGTCAGACACGACTTTGCAACTAACAACAACAATATCTGGACTTCAATCAGCCCCAGAGGAGATCAACCAGTCAGTCCTAGAGGAGATCAACCCTGACTGCTCTTTAGAAGGCCAGATCCTGAAGATGAAATTCAAATCCTTTGGCCACCTAATGAGAAGGAGGACTCACTGGAGAAGAGCCTAATGCTGGGAACGATGGAGGGCAAAAGAAGAAGGGGACGGCAGAGAATGAGGTGGCTGGATGGAGTCACTGAAGCAGTCGGCGTGAGCTTAAATGGACTCCAGAAGACAGGAAAGGCTGGAGGAACGTTGTCCATGGGGTTGCGATGGGTCGGACACGACTTCGCAACTAACAACAACAACAAAGATAGCCACTCATCAAGGATGAAAAAAGATGTTGAAACTCTGGAAAGAGAAGAGCAATTTTTTTTTCTACTTAGAAACTGCTTCTGGATTTTGTACCTGAGATGGGGGAAAAAATGAAATTTTGATTTTGGTTTTGCTGGTTAGATAGGTTTCTTGTTATAGAAATGGCTAGAATGTATTACTATGTGAAAGTAAAATTTTGAGGTTGCATGTTATTACCTTATTCTACTGCGCTCAACAGAGTCAGAAGTCAATGCCTTTGTTATTGCTGTTTCTTCCTTTCCATTATATTTTCTTCTTTCCTTTTTCCTCTCCCAATTTCTCAATATTTTAATTTTATATTCTGATAAACTAATTACAAATGAATTATTGGAACTGAATTTTTGAATGAGACTATGAGGTAGAATCAAATAGTCTGGAAAACAGAACCTATAGCTATCTTCTCTTCTTCTTCTTCTTCTTCTTCTTCTTCTTCTTCTTCTTCTTCTTCTCCTCCTCCTCCTCCTCCTCCTCCTCCTCCTCCTCCTTTTCCTCCTCCTCCTCCCCTCCTTCTCCTCCTCCTCCCCTCCTTTTCCTTCCCTTCCCCTTCCCCTTCCCCTTCTCCTTCTCCTTCTCCTTCTCCTTCCACTTCCCCTCCTCTTCCTCCTCCTCCCCTCCCCTCCCCTCCTTCTCCTTCTCCTTCTCCTTCTCCTTCTCCTTCTCCTTCTCCTTCTCCTTCTCCTTCTCCTCTTCCTCCTCCTCCTCCTCCTCCTCGCTTGCTCTTCTGGCTACCCCAACCATTGTTTATTGATATATTGATATTGTCTCCACATCTTCTGCTGTGTGTTCTCAAATAGATGGTTTCAGTGGTGAAATTCAAATTTTTTTACTACCAGTTATGTGGGTGTGGCGTGGTGTGGCTTGGTGGTCGTGGCTTGGTGGGCTTGACAGGGGAAGGATACTGCAAAACCTCCATTTCCACCCCACTCTGGGGCCAGCCAGAAGTGGTATTTGCCGGTTCTCTGAACTACTCAAAATTTCTGCAACCGGTTCTCCAGAACCTGTCAGAACCTGCTGGATTTCACCCCTGGATGGTTTCTATGAGATATAAATGCATAACTTTTTCCTGCTTAACAACAAAATTGTTGGTTTGGGGTACTGAAAGAAACCCAGGTTATAACTACTTCAACCTGTCTTCCTTCCTGGCTCAGTTTGCAGAAGCAATAAATAAAAGACAGTCTCAATTGTAAGCTTAGCAATTAAAGGATACAATTTAGGATACAGGAAGTAAAGCAATATAATGGAAAGGGTGGAAAAATCACTGCACCTTAAAAATATCCATGCTTGGCTGCTCGTAAATTTAAATAAATAAACTCGGCACTGCAACAGAGAGGATCTAAGGTAAAATTAAACGGAGGCACAAATAAAATCAATAATGTGATTGGTGTTTACTGTCATCTCCCAAACCAAAGAGAAGATGAAAAACAAATTGCAGTTCTTTCAGACAGCATGAAGGTGTAGTGAGTGGAGCTTTTAACTACCACTAAATCTGTGAAGAAGCCTGTTGGGTCCATCTGTGAATTTCCTAATTCTTTTGTAGACAACATATCCCTTTAGAAGCTGGATTGCGGATAGAAGAGAATATTTAAAATCAATCAAAATAGAGCTGGAAGGGACTTTGTAGCAGGGGTGGATTCTACTTACCTTTACTACCAGTTTCGCAACGGGAGCGCACACACTTCTGTGCATGCACAGATCATCAATTATTGTTGTGGCCCATCAATGGCCTGTGCAGATTGTAGCTGATTCTGACAGCGAGGAGGCTGGTGTGGTGCTGCGCCAGCAGCCTGTGCAGCTGGCATTCGAGTCGGACAATGAGGAGGCTGGAGAAGATGTGGTGCCAGAGGCGGGGATTCAGCCAGGCCTTCAGAACCTCCAGAAGCTCCCATAAGTGAAGAGGAAGAAGAGGAGGAGCCTCTTCTCGATGCACGGCGCACAGAGCTGCCAAAAGGCAGGAGTGGCTCCTCAGGAGGAGGTCTCCTCGAGAGTAAGGCTTGGGGCTAATTGGCCACTCCCTTAGCCTATTTAAGGAGGAACACCGACTGAAGCAATTTGTAGGGAACAACTTTAGTTCACTCTCCTTCGCGTCTGGATTCTCTGCAAATTGCTTCTGGGCTTTCTGCCAACCTTAGTAAGATTGTGATTACTTTATCTTTGGTTTCTTGTAGGCTGTTAAGGAAGTTTATTAACAGCCTTTGTTTGAAAAGACTGAGTTATTTTAGTAAATTAAGTTTTGTACAGACTTTGTGTGTGCTGCGTTCTTTGCGGTCCTTATCTGGGGCAGAACAATTATGATATTCAGGCAGGTGAGTGGAGCCTCCCACCACTTTTACTACCAGTTCTAAAGAACCGGAGAGAACTGGGAGCAACCCACCACTGCCTTGTAGGTCTTCTTGTCCAAGCCCCTACTCAAGAATGCTACCATTTCAAACAGGGGGGGGGCATCCAGTCTTTTCTTAAAAACCTTCAGGGATGAAGCACTTACAACTTCTGAAGAAAAAGCTGCTGAATGGTGAACTCCTGGTGCTGTCTGAGTTCAGTGATTTTCTTGCAGCCATTTCACTAGCTGATTAGGTCACATCATCAGTGTTAGAAGGGAAGGGTGTTGGAAGAATTATCCTTCTGGGTTCAGTTCCAAGTGGGGAAAAAGACACTGGATTCATGGAAGTTGCTTGGAAAGAAGGTTTATTGATGAACAGGATCACATGGCTTGAGATATTGGGCAGAAAAGGGCAGAGATGCTGAGAGTCCCTGGGTTTTATACCCTCTGTTGGGTTTTGAATTTGAGCTTGTGTTCTGATTGGTTGTCAGACTACCATGGGGCCATGCAGAAGTAACTTTGTAGGTTGTCTTTTGAGTCCCAGGCTTGGTTGAGCCTTGCTGGGTGATGCAATCTTCCCAGGTGCCATGTGGTGAGTTCTGTTGCTAGATGGGTAGAGGCAGTGGTAGGATTCAAATAATTTAACAACCGGTTCTCTGCCCTAATGATTTCTCCCAACAACCAGTTCACCAAACAGATCAGAAAGTTAACAACTGGTTCTCCCGAAGTGGTTCGAACTGGCTGAATCCCATCACTGGGTAGAGGGCTAATCCTATCTTTGTTGGATCTTGGGTGAGTCTGCTTCCTGCCTAAAAAACATGTTTCTCCATTTCTCATCCAGGGAGGTATAATATTCTTCCTTTTTAATATTTCCTAGAATATTTCATTCTTCTAGGAGTGGGGTGGGTGCTAACTTCCTACAGGCCAAATCTTCAGGCTTCCCACCTGAGAACTTCCTCCGAGTTATTAAAGAACCCACTGATACGCATTCTTTGAGCCTGCTATCAATTAGACCCCTTTATTCTCATGCCATCTCACTGACATTTACCTTTTTTAAAAAAAAAAATTCTCAATATACTGTATTTTACTATATTTCTATCGAAGATAAAAAAAATATTTAAAAAGCAAATAAACGTAAAAAAATATTTAATGTTTAAATATTGATCTTCTGTTAGAGGAAAGAATATTTGTCATATGATGAGATTTTGAAAATTATTGAGAGCACGAAATGATTCTAACCGATCGAAACACTGTCTGTAATTGTTTGGAAGGATGATATTTTTGTGTTGTTTTTGTTTAAAAATAAAACTTTTTTTCAAAAAAAAAAACCCATAAAAAATATTTAAAAGGGGGAAAAAATATAAGTAAAGTGAAAGCAAAGTCTGTAGAGATTCTCAGTCATCCAGGTCATGGTTGCCCCAAAGGTGCTTTTTCAAGAAGAAAATGGACTTTCTGGTTTTTCTTTGAAGGACGTTTTATGCTTCTCATCCAAGAAGCTTCTTCAGCTCTGATTGGATGGTGGGGAATGGAAGGATTTATACTCCTTGAAGACAGCTGGTCATTTGCGTCCTTTTAGAGGGTTGTTGAGGCCACCTGGAGGTTTCTCTGTGTCCTCACGGTCACCTGAGTGTGCAAATGGGTGTGAAGACTACTTGGAACTGTTCTTGAACAGCTTCTTTTGTGGGAGGTTGGGTTGTTAGGAAACAACAGCCTAATCAAGGAACCACCCACTTCCCACCAAGACTGTCAGGGCAAGCCAATAGTATATAAACAGACAGCCAATCTCACTCACTGCTAGCGCTGATGATGTTACCTAGTTGGGCAATGAAACATCACAAGAAAACAAGCTTAGTGAGCACAATGGGCCCAGTGGTGGGATTCAAATTTTTTTACTATCGGTTCTGTGGGCATGGCTTGGTGGGCGTGACCAGGGGGTGTGACAGGCAGCACATTCACATTATATATTCCATTCCATTCCATGTTTTCTATTCTATTCTATTCTATTCTATTCTATTCTATTCTATTCTATTCTATTCTATTCTATTCCATTCCATTCCATTCCATTCCATTCCATTCCATTCCATTCCATTCCATTTTCTGTTTCAAAACATCTCTTTTGAAACTGATTGAATGGTGGGGGCATTTGGAGGGGGGAACTCTAGGGATTTCGTTGCTGACCCCCAGTTCTGGCTTTGCTATACTGTAATCCACTTGACCTTCAGTAAACTATATCTTTCTCAACAAGCGGTCAAGGATTATTCTTACTTAAAAGTGCAAGTTGAGACAGGGCTGACAAGCAGAAATGTGGGTGGAAATGACCAGGTAACATTAACATTTCTGAATTTAAGGGGAAGTAAAGTTGAGCACCGTCAAACACATACTGTAGGTGCTGGATGGAATTTTGAGAAAGGGCTTAGTGATTTAAAAAAAAAAACTCAGAATAGTTATGTGCAGCTTATCATGGCAAGAAAGGCTAATGGATAAAGGAGCTCCAAATCGCTGTGAAGAAGCTGTTACTAAAAGCACAATTACGAACAAGTCCAATGATGGAGATAAATGAAGGATAACAGAAGAAGCCACTGTAACTCTAGAAAAAAAATGGAATAAAATTGGAAACGGTCCTATCTTTGTTTCTTTTCATTTTTCTTTATTCCTTTGCACCTTCATCCCAAAGGTGTTTTTTTGGGATACAACTAGACTTTCTAGTTTTTTTTCTTTTTCTTTTGAAGACGTTTCACTTCTCGTCCAAGAATCTTCTTCATCTCTGACTGGATGGTGGGGAACGGAAGGATTTATATTCCTTGCAGTCAGCTGGTCATTTGCATCCTTTTAGAGGGTCATTGAAGCATCTGGGGGTTTATCTGTGTCCTCAGTGGTGCTCCTGGTTCCTGTAGACTGCAATTTTTTTCTCTCTCTGGAAATCCATTCCTACTCCCACACCATTCAAAGGGTGTTCATCCCAAATTGTATAGCTAAAAGTCTGTACCGATTCTCAGTCATCCAGGATGCAAATGACCAGCTGTCTGCAAGGAGTATAAATCCTTCCATTCGCTCACTATCCTGCCAGAGCTGAAGAAGCTTCTTGGATGAGAAGTGAAATGTCTTCAAAAGAAAAAAAACAACAACAACAGAAAGTCCAGTTGCCTCCTGAAAAAAAAGCACCTTTGGGACAACCATCACTTGGATGACTGAGAATCTCTACAGACTTTGCAATTTCACTTTACTTTTTTTTTTTTTAATTTGATTTATATGCTGCCCTTCTCTGGAGACTCAGGGCGTCTTACAATGCACTAAGCAATAGCCTTCATCCTTTTGTATATTTATACAAAGTCAGCTTATTGCCCCCACAAACTGGGTCCTCATTTTACCTACCTTAGAAAGGATGGAAGCCTGAGTCAACCTTGAGCCTGGCGAGATTCAAACCTGCAGTAATTGCAGGCAGCTGGTCTTAATAACAGGGTGCTTTAGACCACTGTACTACCGAGGCTCTTGTCTTTTTTTCCCCCTTTTAAATATTTTTTTATGTTTATTTGCTTTTTAAATATTTTTTTTATCTTTGATAGAAATATAGTAAAGTATATTGGGAATTTTTTTAAAAAAGGTAAATGTCAGTGAGATGGCATGAGAATAAAGGGGTCTAATTGACAGCAGGCTGAAAGAATGCATATCAGTGGGTTCTTTAATAACTCAGAGGAAGTTCTTTAACGGCAGCTAGAATTGTATTTGCTAGAAATTGGAAAGGTGAGAAGATACCCACGGATGACGACGTTATCAAGAAAATTTTGGAGTGCGCTGAAATGAGTAAATTGACATTTGAAATTAGGGAACAAGAAGATAAACAATATTATTTGATATGGGATTTATTTTATCAATGGTTAGACAAGAAAGAATGGAAATGAAATATGAAATGAAATGGATAAGATAATAAAATATATAAAGGGGTTTTTTTTCTCCCTTATAGAGGATAATTTACTGTTAAATAATTGGTAAAGGAGAATAATAATGTAATAAACTGTTAAATAAGAAAATGTGGGATAGAGGATTAAGCACAAAAGATTCGTAACCGATCAATACACTTTCTGTAATTGTAATGGATGACAATTGTTTTATGTTTTAAGTTTTGTTTAAAAAAACAAAAACAAAACAAAACTCGGAGGAAGTTCTCAGGTGGGAAGCCTGAAGATTTGGCCTGTAGGAAGTTAGCACCCACCCCGCTTCTAGAAGAATAAAATATTCTAGGACAATGATGGGTAACCTTTTTACTATCGCATGCCAAAATTGGGGGGCGTGCAGGGGGGTCGCACGCATGCATGCCCAAACCCATAATTCAGTGCCCCCCGCACCCCCACGCATGTGCGCGTGATCTCCCTGTGCTTCTTCTGCTTTTGGCATGCAACGGCAAAAAGGTTACCAGTGGGCCCTCCCACTGGTAACCTTTTTGCCCTCCCCAGGTTCCAGAGGTTTTCTTGAAAGTTTTTTGCCCTCCCCAGGTTCCAGAGGCTTTCTTGAAACCTAGGGAGGGCAAAAATGGCCACCCCCACCTCCTGGAGGCCCTCTGGAGGCGGGAAACAACCTGTTTCCTGACTTCTGGTAGACCCGGAACAGTAGTGGGTTCCTCCCGGTTCGGCCCGGTTCAGCTGAGCCGGTAGCAGTGACGATATGACATCACCAAACCGGTTCTCTTTGTTCGGGAGCTGGGCCCTCCTGCCCACCCGGCATTATTCTTACTTTTTATTTCTTCTTTTTTTTAGCCTAGCTGATAGGTGCAGCAGAGTGGATTGCCACACCTCAGCTGGGCAGATTCATAATGAAGCGCATGCACGAAGAGGTGATCGTGTGTGAATCACGTGCACAAAGAGAACCGGTAGTAAAGGCAGTTAGAACCCACCATTGACCCGGAAGGTCCGTTTTTCACCCTCCCCAGGCTCCAGAGGCTTTCTTGGAGCCTGGGGAGGGTGAAAACAGCCTTCTCCGCCCCCCCCGGGGGCCCTCCAAAGACCAAAAACACTCTCCCAGAGCCTCCGTGTGAGCCCTGTACTTACCTGGCATCCAAAATGGGCCACATGCAGATTCCTGGGAGGGGAGGGGCGGCGTGGATGGGGCCAGTTGAAAATCAGTTGGCCAGCATGCACATTCGTGTTGGAGCTTAGCTAAGGCAATGGCTCGCGTGTCCACAGATATGGCTCTGCGTGCCACCTGTGGCACCCGTGCCATAGGTTCACCATCACGGTTCTAGGAAATATTAAAGAGGAAGAATATTATATTTCCCTGGATGAGAAAAGGAGAAACATGTTTTTAAAGACAAAGAAGCTTCCTGCAGCTCCCTGCCCCCCACCTTCAGCTCCAGGGTGATGGGATTAAGACATGGCCCTCAGGACACGATAGGATTAGACCTCTACCCATCTCACCACGTGGCACCTGGGAAGATTACATCACCCAGCAAGGCTCAACCAAGCCTGGGACACAGACAGCTTACAAATTTAGCTAAGACCCCCGCCCCCTGGGAGTCTGACAACCAATCAGAATACAAGCTCAAATTCAAAAGCCCAGAGAAGGTATAAAACCCAGGCACTCCCAGCATCTCTTCCCTTTTTTTTTTACAAAGTTTTTTTTTAATTTTTCAAACAAAAAACAACTTAAAAGCATCATCCTTTCAAACAATTACAGACAGTGTTTCGGTCGGTTAAAATCTTTTCGTGCTCACAAACTCTTCAAGATATCAATATATGACACATAGAATAGAATAGAATAGAATAATTTTATTTCTATACCACCCTTCCCCCGAAGAACTCAGGGCGGTGTACATGTTTCTTTTCCACTAAGAAAAAAAACAAATTTTTACACATTTTATCTTAATTTCATTTCATATATCATATTTCATCTCCATGTTTTATTATCTATCCATTGATAAAATAAATCCCATATCAAATAATATTGTTTATCTTCCTGTTCTCTTATTTCAAATGTCAATTTACTCTTTTCGGCACAATCCACCATTTTCTTAATGATTTCTTCATCAATAGGTATCTTCTCTCCTTTCCAATTTTTGGCAAATACAATTCTAGCTGCTGTTAAAACATTCACAATTAAATATTGCAATTCTTTATTAAATGTCTCTGGTAAGATCCCTAATAAAAACGTCTCTGGTTTAAAGTCAATATGTCTCTTTGTCATTTTTTCCAACCATGTGTGTATCTTAGTCTCTTCCCTTTTTTTTTCTTCACCTAACATCATCAAGGCATGTGGTCCTGTCCACCATTAAAAACCATCTTTCCAAGCACTCCCCATGTTTCCAGTGTCTTTTTCCCACTTGGAACTGAATCCAGATGGACATTTCTTCCAACAGATATTAGATCATCTTCTCTTTACTAGAACATAGAACATAGATTCATAAGGTAGAAGGGCCCTCAGAGACTTCTAGTTCAACCCTCCTCAAGGCAGGTGACTTGAAACCATTCCGTTCAGTTTATTGTCCAATCTACTTATGAAAAACTTCCAGTGATGGTGCACCTACAACTTCTGGAGGCAAGTTGTTCCACTGATCAATTGTTCTCACTGTCGGGAAATTTCTCCTCATTTCCAGGTTGGATCTCCCTCCCAGGAGCTTCCACCCATTGCTTCTTGTCCTGCCCTCAGGTAGTTTGGAGAATACATCAATCCCTCTTCTCTGTGTCAGCCCCTCAGGTACTGGAGTTCTATGTTTATTAATAATGTGGATGAAGAGATCGAAGGACATCTTAACAACTGTTGGAAGAAATATCCTTCTGGGTTCAGTTCCAAGTGGGGAAAAAGACACTGGATTCATGGAAGTTGCTTGGAAAGAAGGTTTATTGATGAACAGGATCACATGGCTTAAGTTCCTGACCAGAAAAAGAGCCAAGATGCTGAGAGTGCTTTGGTTTTTTGCCTTCTGTTGGGCTTTGAATTTGAGCTTGTATTCTGATTGGTTGTCAGACTCCCATGGGGCCATGCAGGGGCAACTGTGTAGGCTGTCCTGAGTCCCAGGTTTGGTTGAGCCTTGCTGGGTGATGCAATCTCCCCAAGTGGTGAGTTCTGTTGCTAGATGGGTAGAGGGCATGTTGGGTGAGGGCAATTACTACTATGGTTCTGCCAGCAGGAGGTAGCCCTGGTAAGACCACACCTAGAGTACTGCATCCAGTTTTGGTCACCACGCTATAAAAAAGATGTTGAGACTCTAGAAAAAGTGTAGAGAAGAGCAACCAGGATGATGAGGGGACTGGAGACTAAAACATATGAAGAACGGTTACAGGAACTGGGCATGGCTAGTCTAGTGAAGAGAAGGACCAGGGGAGACATGATAGCAGTCTTCCAATATTGGAGGGGCTGCCACAGAGAGGAGGGGGGGGTCAAGCTGTTTTCCAAAGCACCTGAAGGCCAGACAAGGAATGATGGATGGAAACTGACCAAGGAGAGATTCAACCTAGAAATGAGGAGGAACTTTCTGACAGTGAGATCAATCAACCCATGGAACAGAAGTTCCAACAGAAGAAGTTGTGGGAGCTTCATCACTTGAGACTTTCAAGAAAAGATTGGACTGTCATTTGTCAGAAATGATATAGGGTCTCCTGCTTGAGTAGGGGGTTGGACTAGATGACCTATAAGGTCCCTTCCAATTCTGTTAATCTGTTAATAGACTGGTCCAAGCCTTAGTGGCCTATTGATGAAATTGGAGGGGGTGAGTTTCTGTTTCCCTTTTAGGGGAAATATTCTGCCCTTTTAATATTTCCTAAAATATCTCATTTTCCTAGGAGAGGGTTGGGTGCTAATTTCCTACACAAAGGAAATTATTTTCTTTTATTATTTTCCTTGCATCCTTATTTTCAAAGGACACAAGATTGGGTGAGGTAGAAAAATTCCTTAAACACCATTATCAAATTCAAAATGATCTTGTGATAGCTTCGTGAAATTGGCTGAAACTAAGAGAAGGGAAAATAACAGGCAACTTTAGAAGTCCTCCCTTAGAAAAGGAATATCAAATGCCATATTAGAAGGGGCTAATAAGATTTAGTAATGGATTCTGAGAAACAGGTGTTTCAGTGATGGTTAATTGCAAATTGGATCTAACAGCAATAGCATTTAGACTTATATACCACTTCATGGTGCTTTACAGTCCTTTCTAAATGATTTACAGAGTCAGCCTCTTGCCCCCAACAATCTGGGTCCTCATTTTATCGATCTGAGAAGGATGGAAGGCCGAGTCAATCTTGAGCTGGTGACAATCGAACTGCTGGCAATCGGCAGAATTAGCCTGCAATACTGCAGTTTAACCACTGTGCCATCACAGTTCTATCATATATGATAATGTATCTAATATATTAACTACCCTGTTTCCCCGAAAATAAGATAGCCCCTGATAATAAGCCCAAATGGGCTTTTGAGCACATGTGCTAAAATAAGCCTCCCCCCCCCCCCCAAAAAAAAAATAAGTCCTCCCCGAAAATATTTAAACACAGAGTTGGAAATTTATTTATTTATTTATTTCTTATACTTATATGAATATGAATAAGAATAAGAATAATTTTATTTCTATATGCCGCCCTTCTCCCGAAGGACTTGGGGCGGCTCACAGAAATTAAAACAACGAAATCAACAAAAACAACTACTAAAATTATCAATTAAAATCTCCCTATTAAAAATCACCCATCAGATCAGCAAATTTGTTGGAAAAGCCGTGTCTTCAGGGCACGGCGGAAAGAGTGGAGGTTGGGGGCCGTCCGGAGCCCCGTGGGTAACCCATTCCAGAGGGTCGGTGCGCCCACAGAGAATGCCCTCATCCTGGGCGCCACCAGCTGAAATCAGATAAGATGGCAAGAGGAGCCCCATCTTGCTCCATGCGCCCCAAAATAATAAGACCTCCCCAAAAATAAGGCCAAACGCTTATTTTGGGGTTCCAAAAAATATAAAACAGGGTCTTATTTTCGGGAAAACATGGTATATATATATAAGCCAACCATAGGATGTTACTGCAAAAAAGAGGAATGCAGTTTAAAATTGCATTATAATTTCCAATTATATGGCGATCATATGCTTTGGTGGTAATTATTTTATTGTGTTTTGCTATAGTCACAGTGTATCTTTAGTATTACAACTACATCTCATTTCAAGGAGAAAATGGGTTTAGAGCAGAACACGCATGATTGAATCTCAGTAAGGAAGCCCTAGGGGGGAAAAAAGATTAAATGTTTACCTTTACTTTTAAAAGTAAACAAGCATGTTTACTTTTACGAATAGAAAAACAAAATAACCTGGTGAGACAGTAAGGTTTGATTATTCAATACATCTGTTAGAAAATCTTTTTCTCTCTCGTCCAGAATGCAGGACACTCAATGAAATATTAACATTTTAGGAAAACAGTTTGCATTTGAATTATAACAACAACAAAAAAAGGCCAGGAAAAAAAACACATTCCTAATAATAACAGTGATTGGACAATCGAACCAATCATTAGAGATAACAAATTGGGGACTTGCTCTCTAAATAACCCACTAGAAAATACCCGCATATGTTTTCATTTGCAGCTTTGGATAATCTATAGGGCTGAGAATATGAATATTCCGAAAATGACTTTTAAATACAGATGCTCACGATATATGTCAAGGGAAGGCAGATTGGAAGAAAATGTGCTGCAGTTTTAAAATGGGAGGAAGAAACATTAATAACCTGCACTCTGGTGATGGCCCTAATTTGATCGCTGAAAATGCAAAGCATCTGTGAGCTCTAGAAGTAAAACTTAAAAGAGCAAAATGAAAACATGGAACTTCGTGGAACTAAAATTGAAGATAGGAACTTTTAACCACAACAGGTAGAACTAGCGTGGCCTTGGAAAGAAAGGCACAGAAGTGTTGGAAAGCTACCGACTCTTAGGATTAACCATCAAAAGCAAAGAAATATGCTATCAAAAACTACACCGCAGACGAAACTGGAAAATAGCCCCTAGCATTATTTTTCAGGATGCTCGTAATATAAGCCCTACCCCCAAAATAAGCCCCAGTTAAGATCGTCAGCAGACGGAGGCGTTTAGTACTGTATTTTCCCCAAAATAAGACCTAACCAGAAAATATATTTTTGAACATTTTGGCTAACCTAGCAGGTGGTAGGTGCCATCTATAAAACATTTTATATAAATTTTCTTTTTTGTGGGTTAGCAACAGCATTTAGCAATAGCAGTAGCACTTACCGTATTTTTTGGAGTATAAGACACACCTTTCCCCCCCCCTAAAAGGGGGTGAAAATTTAGGTGCGTCTTGTACACCGAATGTAGCCTTGCCCACCCACTGGCCCCCACCCTTTGGCCTCTGTCTCGCAGTACCTCCTTGCAAGCAAACAGCAAGAAAAAACAGCTCCTTTCAGCTTCAGCGCAGCCTAATTAGCACATATTGATTGGATTGGCCTCCTAACTCTCAGCTGATTTGCTCTCAGCTGTTTTGCGTAGGGCTCTGCTGCTTGCTGCAAAGAGGTAAATTGCTGGAGCAGATTTTTTTTTCCTTGTGCTAATCAAGCTACGCTGAAAACGAAACTGAAAGTAAAGCAGGCTGTTCGCTGTTTGCTGCAACAAGGCAAAATTGCTCAGAGGCAGAGGCAGAGGGAGATTTCTTTTTCTTCTTTTCCTCGCCAAAAAAGGTAGATGCGTCTTATACTCTGATACGACTTATACACCGAAAAATACGGTATATACTGCTTTATAGTGCTTTACAGCCCTCTCTAAGTGACTTACAGAGTCAGCATATTGCCCCCAACAATCTGGGTCCTCATTTTATCCATCTTGGAAGGATGGAAGTCTGAGTCAACCTTGAGCTTGGTGAGATTCGATCTGCTAAATTGCAGGCAGCCGGCAGGCAGCAGAAGTAGCCTGCAGTACTGCACTCTAACCACTGCGCCACTGTGGCTCATACTTAGCAATAGCAATAGCAATAGCATTTAGACTTATATATGACTTATATATGACCCTATATTTTAGGGTTTTAGAACACTCATTAAGAAATAAAGATTTGTTTCTAGAAAGAAATAAAGGCAGATTTGTTTATAGAGAGTGGAATGGGATATGGGATGAAGGCAGGGGTGGGTTCTACTTAACTTTACTACTGGTTCACAACGGGAGCATGCACACACACTGGCTTCCCTTGCACACGCGCAGAAGCTTCTGCACATGCACAGATTGCCAAATATGACATCAGGGTGGGTGGGCAGAGCTTTACTACCAGTTCACAAGAACCGGAGAGAACCGGGAGCAACCCACCACTGGATGAAGAGACAAACTGCTTTGAACAAACAGCAATGTGAAACACCTGCCTTTGATTTGTTAAAGAGGCTGTGTCTCTTCCCAGGACCAAGATGCTTTCATGAGTCATTGGGAAATGACCAAGTTTGCATTTTCAGTGCTCCTCTAAGCATTTTGCACAGAAACAATTGCTAACAATTGTAATACAATTGACCCTAACATTTCTAAGCAAGACATTTGTTAAGTGAATTTTGTCCCATTGTACAACTTTTTTTGCCACAATTGTTAAGGGGATCCTTGTTGTCCAGTTACTAACATTGGGTCTTCGGAGAGGGGTGGCATATAAATTGAATGAATGAATGAATGAATCAATGAATGAATGAATCAATGAATCAATGAATAACATGGTTGTTAAGTGAATCTGGTTTCCCCGTTGACTTTACTTAGAAGGTCGCAAAGGGTTATGGGAAGAAATATCCCTCTGGTTCAGTTCCAAGCTGGGAGAAAGACACTGGAAACATGGAGGCTGATTGGAAAGATGGTTTATTGATGAAACAGAATCAATAATTTAATAATCAATAGTGATTGTGGTCCTGGTGCAGTGACAAAAAGGAGTTGAGAGTGAGCGGTTTTTATACCTTCTTTGAGCTTTGCACTTGAGCTTCCTGTTCCTGTGCAAGAACATGTATTCTATTGTCTGTTGTCAGATTCCTATGGGGTCATATAGGGGTTATGTAGGGGTCACAGCTGGCTCTAAAGGCAAAAAGAGGAAATATAAATCCTAGGTGTTTTCCTGAGCTAACTTTGTCAACTTTTGTATGTTGCTTCTCTGAGTTTCTGTCTTGACCCAGTCTTTCTGGATGGATGACCAAATCTGCATTTCTAAAAGCTGGCCTCCTCAGTTTCTGCTTGGGGCAGGGAAACTGGGGCTGGATTCTGAATAGTCTGGCCCAATCTTTCTTAATGGGCACAAAATATCTGCTGGGGCTATTAAGAAAGACTGAGTCTGCTTTCTGTCTTTAAAAAAAAAACATGTTTCTCCATTTCTCATTTAGGGAAATATAACATTCTGCCTTTTTTTAATATTCCTCAAATTATTTCATTCTTCTGGCAGGCGGGGGGCTCTCAGGGTGACCCCATTACCCTGGGATAATGCAACCATCATACATATGAAAACAGTTGCCAACCATCCAAATTTTGATTCATGGGGATGCTGCCATGGTTATAAGTATGAAAACCGGTTATAAGTCACTTTTTTCAGTGTTGTTTTAACTTCGAACAGTCACTAAATGAATGGTTGTAAATCAAGGATTACCTGTATGTTCCAGTTGAATCCTGGAAACAAGAATGTAGCTGCTTTAATAAGAAACCAATAGACATTGATTAGTTCCCATGTGCTCTGAAGTATATTTCTTTTTTTAAACTAAACTCAAAGCACTGCACAACTCTTATTCCTGCCCCTCCCTTTCAATCTTCCCCAGAAAAGCTTAGACCGAGATATTTTTAAAGAAGTGTCCTATGTGAATTTCAGTATTTGGAGGCCTTCAAATGTTTTAAATTAGATTTTTAAGGGGAGGGGAAAAAAAACCCTAATGGCCCATTCGACGTTGCCTTTTAAGCAATAGCTACCATTCCTCAGCCCTAGGGATGAGGTAAGATATAACCGAAAATATTGTAATTAAATTACATCTTTTTTAATTAAGATGTTATCTTCCCTTTTTCCTGTTGGTGCAAACATAAAAGGGAAGAGGAAACGAGAAATGAAACGGACAGCGAGCCTGGCCAATTTTGCATTAGCGGCAAAAGTCATTTCTCTGCTTTTCCTATGATGTTGCCTTAGATATATCACCAAGAGTGAAATCAAATCAAGACAAAACATATTAAGAAAATTAAAGTTCTAAAAAAAAAAAAAAAAATCTGTCCAGGCTAGCAAGCTTTGTCAAGGGCGATAAACCGCCTAAAGTCACTGGATGGCATTTTTTTTTTTAAAAAAAAATAATTTATTTCTATCCCGCCTTTAATATTTTTTTCAAATAACTCAAGGCAGCAAATGTAACCAACACAGATTCTGTCGGACTCTGCTCTTTCATTGCTTACTTGCTCGGCTGCCATGAAATGGGGGGAGGGGGGAAGTGAGCTGGAGGAGAAGGAAGAGGGAAAACTTTGCGGCAGCGTTTTCTTTGAAGCTGATAACGTCTCAAGGTCAATGGTCGTGGCATAGCAGGAGGATAACACTACCAGACATTTGCACCCACATGACCCCTGGAGAAAATGTGGATTGGATGATTTATGCTGGACAGTTGGGGGGGGGATGTTTTCTATATGTGATTTTCGCGCTGTCAGACTTCGATGCTATCTCAAAATAAATGAATTTCCAAACTGCCAATCTTTAAGGAAATCTTTTCTTTAATTGAGCACAGCCACCGGATCATGACTCGATGCAGACAAGACTGACCTTTTGCCCCCCGACCCCTCCCTTTCCTATCCCCAAATATCTGCTTCTCATTGGCTATCTTCCAAGTCATTCTTCAGACTCCTTGTCTCGTCATTTCCCAGGAATGTCTCCCCCCCATCATTTCCACGACAACGGGACATCAAAGGGATTTAGCAGGCAGAAGTTCAGAGCTTATCTCTCTCTCTCTCTCTCTATGCTCTCTATGCCAGCGAAACGCTGACACGCGCCTTTGCTTCAGACCTTGCTTTTCTTTGGTTGCATTCAGTTCCCACTCAGTAAAAGTACCTTTCTCTATAAAAATGGGTTTTTCTTTCTTGAGTGTTAAAAGGAGGCATGCCTGACATATTCCTCTTCCTAGTTTCCCCACAAAAACTTTGTGAGATGGTTTGACCTGATAGAGAGTGACTAGCCTAAAGTCATCCAGCTGAAGAAGGGACTAGAATTCACCATCTCCTGGTGGTTGGTCCAAGTCATGCAGCTGTCTTTCATACCTTAGGAAGAACTAGAACTCACAGTCTCCTGGTTATTGGCCCAAAGTCACCTACCTGGCTAAGGTGGGAGCTGAACATGCAGTCTCACACTTTCTAGCTTGGTGTGTGATGACTTGGGGCAAGGCACGGAGGCAACACAGTCAGCTGATAGTTCAAAATGCCCCTTTATTGCTCCAACTTTCCCCCAACACTCTCATGTTTATGGCAAGTCTCAGAGCAAAGTGCTCACAGACATACACACCTCCAGTGTCAGAGTGTGCACAAGTCGATCATGTGTATCAGCCCAGGAACAAGCAAAGCCAACAGTGGTTTGTATCAAATAGTGGGTTTTATCTACAATAGGAATATAAGAATACTATGCATACACGTGCTACAAGCAGTATCTCAACAGACAGCAATTACAGCAGGGAAGAAAATCAACGAAACTCCAACCAATACTCTAGCAGAGCCTCCTCTTATTACACAGGCTCTTAAAGGGATAACAGCCAAAGACACTGCTAACTCATTCCCCTCATTGCAATAGCTGGTCAGCTCTTAAATTAACACCTTGACATCCAGCAGCCTCTGGCTGTGAGTAGTCCAGCAAACTGCTGTTAGCACAATGGCTTTGAGGCAAAATGTCCAGCAAGGGAACAAGTCAAGGAATCCCACGAGGCAAAGGAATAAGGCAATGAGTCCAGGAAGCAAACCAACAAGGCAAGAAGTCCAGCGAACTCCAGACATTGGCAATGGCACACCAAACTCCATGAATTCAGCATCTGTTCCTAACAATTGCCCCTCCCCACAGCATCTCCTTAAGTCTCAGTCCCCAGGTGTGCCTTGTGAAGAGGGCACTCTCCTCCCAAGTCTTCAGGTCTGCCTGTGCTGTTCCCACCTCCATTCCACTCTTCATGCTCAGGGATCAGGAGGGGGCAGTCCTTGCTTGTCACCCGAGCTCCATCGCTCCTCATCTCCACTGCCTGCTTCCTCTTCCCCTCTTTCTCAGTCATCCTGCCCTGTTCTTCCCTTCTGGCAAGCTATCCCAAGCCTGAGGGACCCGGAGCTGCCTCTTTGCCCTCCATCGGCCCCAGCTCTGGCTCGTCCCCTTCCATGGACTCAGGCTCTGATGGGGCCATGACATCAATGATTTCATTTCATATAAATGCAATATATTATATACACAACAACACGAAATCATGGTTGCCAGTTCTTTAGCTGGTGTCAGCTTTCATATTCATTGAGTTCTTCCCAAAACTTAGGATGTCATAATGTACCTGCAAACTATCATATTATTGAAATAGGGTGGCCTTTTGTAATGAACAGATGGGAATTTGGCATATAAATGTAATACATGGTGGGCTGCACAATCCACCAGATGTTTAGACTGGATATGGCATTTTTGTCCAACCTGGGATAGGAAGATACTGGAATCTAATAATATGAAAGGTCTCATTGCAAGATGTACATTTTCCAAGTGAAGCTGCCTTTTGCAACTAATTGCTGGTGAAATGACAAAAAAACACTTCTGTTTTATTTGGGGATCTCTCTCTCTCTCTCTCTCTCTCTCTCTCTCTCTCTCTCTCTCTCT
>NW_026844097.1:2181275-2348823 GCF_029531705.1 Pantherophis guttatus | reverse complement strand
AATAGAATAGAATAGAATAGAATAGAATAGAATAGAATAGAATAGAATCTGGAAGGGACCTTGGTCCAGCTCAAGCAGGAGAACCTATACCATCTCAGACAAGTGACTGTCCAGTCTCTTCTTAAAAACCTCCAGTGATTATTTCACTTCACTTCCTAAAATGCAGTTCGGAATATTATTGCCCCTCTCTCCCTCCCTCCCTCTCCCTCTCTCTCTCTCTCTCCCTCCCTCCCTCTCTCCCTCCCTCCCTCTCACTCTCTCTCTCTCGTTTTCAGAGACTTTAAATATGGGATGGTTAAGAATTCTACCAATATCCATATGAGATATGTTTATTGTGATAGAAGGGGATTTGAAACTCACTTTTGGTTGCATAACCACGGACAGAATACAGAGTTTAAGGCAAACTATGTACCAATATTTGAAGAAAGTTGCCTCTAGGTAAGATGGGCAGCCTATACATTTGATAAATAAATAAAAAAGTGATATACATATGTAGGAATAAATATAAATCCATGTGAAAATATAGTTAAGGAGAAATCTGTGAGTGTGTGTAACAATCAATCAAGTAGATTACTCAGTTTTGAAGAATATGTGTGAACTTGAACAGATGGAAAATAAAAACATCCATTTTTCCTTCTAGCCCACACTCTGGAAAAAGTTTCTGATACTGTATGTGGGCTGCCTTCCTGGACTTTACTGTTGTGGTCTTAAAAATTTGGATCTGCTTTCCCCTGGAGATGCATTCAACTCTTTCCTGCCAACCACTCCATAAAGTGTGAAAACAACTTTATTCCATTGTGACTTTATCCCTAATTAATTGTCTGTGGGGTGATCATTATTTTGATTGTTTTTTTTTAAATAAAGATACCCAATTGTGTATCAGAACTTACACATACACACGTACTGTACATACATGGTAGATACATAGGTAGGTAGATAATAACAGATGGAAGATGAAAGATGAAAGATGAAAGAGAGGCAGAGGCAGATTAGATAATGATGATAGATGTTAGACAATAGTAGATGGATGGATGGATGGATGGATGGATGGATGGATGGATAGATAGATAGATAGATAGATAGATAGATAGATAGATAGATAGATACAGAAGATAGATGATAGATGATAGATGGATGGATGGATGGATGGATGGATGGATAGATACAGAAGATAGATAATAATGATGAGAGAGAGAGACAGAGAGATAGATGATAGATATATATAGAGAGACAGACAGACAGACAGACAGACAATAGACAGACAGACAGACAGACAGACACACACACACACACACACATAGATATAGAAGTTTTTTTTATTTCTACATTGTAGAAAAGCTGCAGTAAAGGATAATCAGAATTACTAGGAGATTCTTCAAGGCAGGTGACATTTCTTTACTTAGGTACATGAGGGAGACATGGAGATGATAGATAGATAGAGAGATAGAGATAGAGAGATAGATAGATAGATAGATAGAGAGAGAGAGAGAGAGAGAGAGAGAGAGAGAGACAGACAGACAGACAGACAGACAGACAGACAGACAGACAGACAGACAGACTAGTCCAATATCCTATTGAAGGCAGGAGTCCTTCTGCCATCGTATCTGCCATACACAGATACATAAATGCAGAAAATAGATGATAACAATGAGCGTGCGCGCAAGAGCCGAGGTGGCACAGCGGTTAGAGTGCAGTACTGCAGCTACTTCAACTGACTGCTAGTTCAGCAGATCAGCAGATCAAATCTCACCGGCTCAAGGTTGACTCAGCCTTCCATCCTTCCGAGGTGGGTAAAATGAGGACCCAGATTGTTGGGGGGCAAGATGCTATTTAGTATAGTGTCTTTGTTGTAAGTCGCCCAGAGTCCTCGGAGAGTGGGCGGCATGGAAATACGAATAATAAATAAATAAATAAATAAATAAGAGAGAGACAGAGACAGAGGGACAGAGCGAGGAACAGTTTCCCTTCAGAAGTTGTGGGTACTTCCATCACCGGAGGTTTTCTAGAAGAGCTTAGAAGAGCCATTTGTCCAGATAGTATAGAGTCTCTTTCCTTCTTGTTGGACTAGAACTAGAAGACCTTGAAGGTCCCTTCGAACTCTGTTATTCTGTTCTGTTATTCTGTTATTTACATTTTTTCCCACCCATCTCGCTAAATTAAATATTTACTACACCTCAGAGTTGCTCATTCCCTCATCTTTAGAAGTTGCAAGAAGTTTTGTGTCTGCTTTGTTTACCTCACTTGGGTTCCCCATCCCCCGGTTTTATACCTTTCTTTTCTCTCCCCTCCGGACAATCCATCCATTTACAAATGCACGTCATTATTCCTTGTCACCATCTCTTCGCTTCGTGCTGCAACTCTGCAGCCTATCTGCTTAAAATGTGCCTCGGCTATCCTTCACTGGAGGACGGAAATCGTGGTTGCAACTCATTTCATCACAGTCTGTCCCCAAATAAACAAATGGAAAAGTTTAAATCCACAGAGTTCAAAAGCTCTCGTGCACATCCCCCATTTGCAAAGTTCTAAGTCTCTGGACAAATCCATCCCCGCAGCAGGGGGTTGGACTAGAGGACCTTCAGGATCCCTTCCAACTCTGTAAGACCACATTTGGAACATTGCATCCAATTTCGATGTAAACAGTTGATATCAAAGAGATGATGAGACTCTAGAAAGAGGGCAGAGAAGAAGCAGCAAAGATGGCGAAGGGAATGAAGGATAAAACATATGAAGAACGGTTGCAGGAATTGGGTATATCTAGTCTAGCGAAAAGGACTAAGGGTGATAACTCTCATAGACTTAAAATAAGTAGAATAACAACAGTCGGGAGGGACCTTGGAGGTCTTCTAGTCCAACCCCCTGCTCAAGGCAGGAAACCCTATAGCAAATGGCTGTCTAATCTCTTCTTAAAAAAACCCAGTGTTGGAGCACCCAGAACTTCTGGAGGCAAGTTGTTCCACTGGTTAATTGTTCTCACTTTAAGGAAATTTCTCCTTAGTTCTAGGTTGCTTCTCTCCTTGATTTGTTTCCATCCTTTGCTTCTTCCCTTCCATTCAGGTGCTTTGGAGAAAAGGTTGACACCCTCTCCTTCCTTCCTTCCTTCCTTCCTTCCTTCCTTCCTTCCTTCCTTCCTTCCTTCCTTCCTTCCCTCCCTTCCTCCCTCCCTCCCTCCGTCCCTCCCATCTCCTTCCTTCCTCCCATCTCCTCTCATCCCCCCTCTCTCCCTCCCTCCCATCTCTTTCATTCCTTCCTTCCATCCTTCCTTCCTTCTTTTTTTCTTTTTCTTTCTTTCTTTCTTTCCTTCCTTCCTTCCTCCCATCTCCTCTCATCCTCCCTCTCTCCCTCTCTCCCATCTCCTTCCTTCCTTCCTTCCATCCTTCCATCCATCCTTCCTTCCTTCTTTCCTTCCCTCCCTCCCTCCCTCCGTCCCTCCCATCTCCTTCCTTCCTCCCATCTCCTCTCATCCTCCCTCTCTCCCTCCCTCCCATCTCCTTCATTCCTTCCTTCCTTCCATCCTTCCATGCATCCTTCCTTCCTTCTTTTTTTCTTTTTTCTTTCTTTTCTTCTTTCTTTCTCTTTCTTTCTTTCTTTTTTTCCTTCCTTCCTTCCTTCCTTCCTTCCTTCCTTCCTTCCTTCCTTCCTTCCTTCCTTCCTTTCTTTCTTTCTTTCTTTCTTTCTTTCTTTCTTTCTTTCTTTCTTCTTTGACCAATTCTTTCCAGTGGCTCCAACCCCATGATTCCTTACAAGAATTGTTAGGAATTGTGAGCCCCCAAGGACAAGCAGAGCTCCCTAACCCCTATTTCATTGCAGATACAAAGCTCTAAAGAGAAAATTGCATTGCTTTTATACAGTTTGAAATGTGACAAGAAGAATATTCCAATTACCTCGACCTTCCTTATCAAGCCTCAACTTCCTGCACACTGGAGGAGTTAATAAAAGCACAGAGAGAGAGAGAGAGAGAGAGAGAGAGAGAATTTTGATTCTCCTGGCTGTTAAGTACTTTAAGCACTGACTACATGGTAAAGGAAATGAACTGCGTCCCACAAATTGCAGGATCAAGCACCATTAATGGACTCGTGTAGTCCGGCAGCATCTCGCAGTAATGGAAGAAAAATGTATTCAGAATTTCTGGAATTTGTCCTTTGCACCGACACTGTGCAAGGAGAGATACTCGTAACCCTAGTTAATATTTCCTACCTCATTCCATATGCAATCAATACTGACCTGGGCTCTTTCAGGAGCTTTCCTCTTGTATAGTTACAGATCAGAGGTGGTATTCAGCCGGTTCGGATTGGTTTGGGAGCAGAAATTTTGAGTAATTCAGAGAACCAGCAAATTGCATCACTGGCCCACCCCACCCCACTCCGCCCTATATATCTTGCTTTCACCATGTGGCTCAGCTAATCTCGATGCCTCGCCTCCACGTCTCGCCCACTCTGCTCACCAAAGGTAAGCCACGTGCTAATATTTTCGGCGAACTGGTGGTGAAATTATTTAAAACCCATCACGGTTACAGATAGTTCTCGACTTGCAACAGTTCATTTTTATTTTTTTTAAATTTGATTTATATGTCACCCTTCTCTGGAGATTCAGGGCGGCTTACAATGCGTTAAGCAATAGCCTTCATACTTTTTTGTATATTTTATACAAAGTCAGATTATTGCCCCCACAACTGGGTCCTCAATTTACCTACCTTAGAAAGGATGGAAGGCTGAGTCAACCTTGAGCCTTGGAGAGATTCGAACCCTGCAGTAATTGCAGGCAGCTGGTCTTAATAACCAGCTTAATAACAGGGTGCCTTAAACCACTGTACTACCAAGGCTCTTTAGTGACTGTTCAAAGTTACAACAGCACTGAAAATAGTTGTCAACTCTGAAGCGAAACCTGGCTGAGGCCATCTTGGAAGCTTCAGGGTTGCCACAATGCAGAAGAAGGGACAGGGAGGTGGGAGGGAACCTAGATAGCTGGGGTTTTGTAGTCAAAACAAAATAGTTTCCTGTGGGAACCAAGGACATTGTGGCTGGAGAGAGGAGGAGTGGAGTAACCAACCAGCCAGCCAGCATCTCCATTGGACAATGTGACTGGATTTTTTTTGGGGGGGGGGGGGGGGGGAGAACTTTCATTTTTTTAATCAGGTGAAAACCATGGGAACTTTCGGTTCTCACCAGTTTTGCCAATATGATATCTCCAGTAAAACTTCTCTTTGAGGAATCTTCCTGCCTTGGAGTTCTGCTTTCTATGGGAATATTACTTGGAACGCTGACATTGTGACTTGTGACTTGTGATCCCTTTTCACACTTATGACCATTGCAAGCATCCCCATGTCCAGAGGTGGGCTACACATAATTTAACAACCAGTTCGCCCAGAATCGAAAATGTGAGAGCGCGCCTTGCGCTCATGCACGCTGCATCAAAAACCATAGCGATTGTAGAGAACGGGATAGCTTTGCTCGCACATGCACCTTGCCTTCATAGGGCTGGTGGTGCAATGTGGCTCAAGACGGGGAGCCAGCAAGTAGGAGTAGATTTTATGCCACCACGTATGATCTTCACTGTATCATTTAGTCTAGTGTCGATCTTGCTGGTGTGGCAGCTATTAAGCCAGACAGGGGAGCAGGATTCAGTTGTGGAATAGACCAACCATAGTGCTGATACTCTGAGAGTAAAGGCTGAGGTTCCCCGTCTTGATCCTCTTAAATTTCTCAATCCGGAACCATCCAGAATGGAATGGCAAAGGAAAGGGAAGTTATGCAAATTGAATTTCAATTAACCACCACTAAGTTTAGTTTATCCGTAATTATTTAGTTCAACTAATGTTTCTAGAACATTCTTTTGGTTCTAAGGTCTTTCACAAGAACATTAAAACCAAATAGAGCCAGTTAATCGGCACTTTAAACGCTCACTTATCCATCTTCTTTCGAGTAAACAAGCTCTCGGCTGCACTGTAAAATATTTAAAGAGCAACTTCAGCTTTTAGAGCGGAGACTTACAACAGGTGGAAATGGAGGAGTTCAATCTTCAGCTTCGTTATTCAAAACTGATATTACAGAATTACAGAATGGGAAGGGACCTCGGGGGTCTTGTAGTCCAAGATCTTGCTAAAGCAGGAGACCTTATACCACTCTGGACAAAAGATTGCAAAATCACTTCTGAAACGCTTCCAGTGATGGAGCACCCACAACATCTGAAGACATGTCGTTCCACAGATGAATTGTTCTCACTGTCAGTAAATTCCTAGATTGGATCTCTTTTTAATGATCTTCCCACCCGTTGCTTCTTGTTCTGCCTTCTGGGACTTTGGAGGATAGGCCAACCTTCTCTTCTCTGTGACAGTCCTTCAAAGAAGAGATTAGATTAGATCCGTGATGGCGAACGTATGGCACGTGTGCCACAGGTGGCAGACCGAGCCCTCTCTGTGGGCACGCGAGCCGTTGCCTCAGCTCAGCTCCACCACGCATGTGTGTATGCCTCCCGCCGGCCAGCTGATTTTTGGGTGTCTGCTGTGCAGGCGCTGGGGGAAGGGTGCATGCAGGAGAAGCTTGGACATGCATGGGGGGGTGGGAGGTCATGCATGCATGTGCAAGGGGTGGGGGGAGCACAGGGGGTGCAGCGCGCCTCCCCATGACCCGTTTTTGGTTCCAGGAGGCTGCAGGGAGGCCTGTTAGGCCCAAAATGCCACTGCACCACCAAGGAGCCTTGGTGGTGCAGCGGACTAAAGTGCTGTTAAGTAGCACTTAGCTGCCAGCTGCCTGCAATTACTGCGAGTTCAAATCTCACCAGGCTCAAGGTTGACTCAGCCTTCCATCCTTCCGAGGTAGGTAAAATGAGGACCCGGATTGTGGGGGCAATAAGCTGACTTTGTATAAAAAAGAACACCATTTAGGGGGGCCCGAAAGCCCTACTAAGCAGGTATATACAAAAGTATGACGGCTATTGCTTAACGCATTGTAATCCACCCTGAGTCTTTGGAAAAGGGCGGCATATAAATCGAACCAATAAATAAATAAAATGGGGCACGGGGGGTGTGTGCAGCGCCCCCCACGGCCCATTTTTGGTCCCAGGAGACTGCAGGAAGGCCTGCTAGGCCCAAAACGGGGCACGGGGGATTGCATACACATGTGTGTGGGGGGGGCAGGGGAGGCACATGGGGGTCACAGATGGGGGGAAGAGGAGATGTTGCATGTGCATTGCGTTATGGGTACCGGCACATGCGCGCTTTCAGAACGTAACGACAAAAAGGTTAGCTGTCATTGGATGAGATTAACAGAGTTAACTGGGTGGGCGTAGCCAGCTTGACTCCACTCACTGGGCGTGGCTGACTGAGTGGGTGTGGTCAATTGGGTGGGCATGGTCACCTTGACACCACTCCCCAAAGTGCTGGCATGTTTCCTCTTTTGACTCTGGGTAGACTGGGCCGAATCCGCATTGGGAAGACTGGGCCAAAGCGACGTGGGCCGGCCACTTATATTTTCCAGGACAACCTCAAGGGCCAAATCTGACAAGATCGCAAGCCGGATCCGGCCCGTAGGCCTTGCGTTTGACACCCCTGCTTTAAAACCTACTTTGACAGATGAGAATTGCATGGAAATACTCCTAGATGGAAGGTAGCTTTCTTTCATTTTTTGGGGTGAGCAGGTGGACAAAGGAAGTCGATCAATTCTCTTTCTTCTGGGGAGGATGGATCATAAGGCTTTCTCTCCAGTACTCTACAAACCTCACTGGATTCTCATCCTTCAATTACGTACGTCATAAGGGACAGCATCAGTTCAGGGAATGGTTGGCGTTCCTGGCATGGACAACTGTTGGAGTTCTCCTCTCCCTAGAGAACATGTTCACTTGATACATATGTCCGCAGATTTGGTAGAACATTTCAAATGTTTCAAAGGACATTTTATCCTGCTTTATTGTCTATTGCTTTCTCCATCTCTTCACCAGAACAATCCTTATATCAAGGATGAAAAAGAACATTCAAATTCCAGTTAGAATTCTCTTTTCAATTCTTCTTCTTCTTCTTCTTCTTCCTCCTCCTCCTCCTCCTCCTCCTCCTCCTCCTCCTCTTCCTCCTCCTCCTCCTGCCCCCCTCCTCCCCCTCCTCCTCCTCGCCTTCTCCTTGTCCTTCTTCTTCCTCTTCCTCCTCCTTCTTATTTCTTCTTCCTCTTCCACATCCTCCCCCTTCTTCTTCTTCTTCTTCTTCTTCGTCTTCTTCTTCGTCTTCGTCTTCTTCCTCCTCCTCTTCCTCCTCCTCTTGCCCTCTTCCTCTTCCTCCTCCTCCTGCCCCCTCCTCCCCCTCCTCCCCCTCTCCTTCTCCTTCTTCCTCTTCTTCTTCCTCCTCCTCCCCTCCTCCTCCTTCTTTCTTCTTCCTCTTCCTCTTCCACCTCCTCCCCCTCCTCCTCCTCCTCCTCCTGCCCCCTCCTTCTCCTCCTCCCCCTCTCCTTCTTCCTCTTCCTCTTCCTCCTCCTCCCCTCCTCCTCCTCCTTCTTTCTTCTTCCTCTTCCTCTTCCACCTCCTCCCCCTCCTCCTCCTCCTTCTTCCTCCTCCTCTTCCTCCTGCCCTCCTGCCCTCCTCCTCCTCCTTCTTCTTCCTCCTCCTCCTCCTCTTCCTCCTGCCCTCCTCCTCTTCCTCCTCCTCCTGCCCCCCTCCTCCCCCTCCTCCCCCTCTCCTTCTTCCTCTTCCTCTTCCTCCTCCTCCCCTCCTCCTCCTCCTCCTCCTTCTTCTTTCTTTTTCCTTTTCCTCTTCCACCTCCTCCTCCTTCTTTCTTCTTTCTCTTCCTCTTCCTCCTCCTCCCCCTTCTTCCTCCTCCTCCTCCTCCTCCTCCTCCTCCTCCTCCTCCTCCTCCTCTCCACCTCCTCCTCCTCCTCCTCCTCCTCCTCCTCCTCCTCCTCCTCCTCCTCCTCCTCCCCACCACCACTGAATATAGAATTTTACCTGCCCAGCTTGCTTTTATGGTAAGAAGGAATTTCTAGTCTTGTGTCATGAGCAAAATCTTATTACTTGCCATAAATATTCAATCTTGATGACCTTTGATGGCCTAAGGCTTTGTAACCGCATTTAAAATGGGAATGCGCTCACATGCTTGGCAGCATCCCTGGGTCAGGAGGGAGAAACAGGGAATCTACAGAGAGTATTTATTTAAATCTCTCAACCGATCAGATTGCCTGCTTGACCTAGCTGCCGACTTCAATGGAGTGAGGAGAGATTTCAACACCATTAATGTTTGGGTTCCTGCCTGTGCAACTGGGGGGTGGGGGGAATCTCCATTGTTTTTGCATCATTGCATATTGTCAATAAGTCCCACAAGGGAGCTTACTTAATGGTAAGGCCTGGAAAAAAAACAAATCAAAGAAGCACATTTTTTTGGAGAGTAGCCGATACTAACCCTCTGACCCCCCAAACCCTTCCCTTTCCGTTCCCCAATTCTCCTCTTCTCATTGGCCATCTTCCAAGTCAGTCTCCCCAGCTTCTGACCTCAACCCACAGGAATGTCCCCCCCTCCCATCCCATCTCCTAGGGGATATTATCTACAGAGAAAATAAGTAGGTGAAAAGTCAAGCCTTGTCTCCTCCTTTTTATGGCAGCATCAGAATGCTGACAGTGTGTGTGTGAATTCCTTGCTTCCAGAATTATGTTTTCTCGTTTTGTTTTTGTTTTGTTTTTTTGTGTGTGTGTGTCTAATTGTGTCTGATACTCTCAGAGACAACCTGGACAAATTCCTCCAGTTTTCTTGGTAAGGCTTTTCGGAAGTGGTTTTGCCATTGCCGTCTTCCTGGGGCTGAGAGAAAGCGACTGGCCCAAGATCATTCAGCTGGCTTTCTGCCTTAGACAGGGCTAGAACTTACAGGCTCCTATTGATTGACCCAAAGTCACCCAGCAGCTTTCATGCCTAAGGAGGGACTAGAACTCACAGGCTCCTGGTGATTGACTCAAAGTCACCAAGGCAGGACTAGAACTCACCATCTCTAGGTGTTCGGACCAAAGTCACCCAGTTGGTTTTCATGCCTAAGGAGGAACTAGAACTCACAGGCTCCTGGTGATTGGCCCAAGGTCACCCAGCCAGCTTTTGTGCCTAAGGCAGGACTAGAACTCACCATCTTTAGGTGTTAAGACCAAAGCCACCCAGCTGACTTTTATGCTGAAGCAACAGTAACAGAGTTGGAAGGGACCTTGGAGGTCATCTAGTCCAACCCCCTGCTCACGCAGGAGACCTATACTAGGGATTCGAACCACCAACCTTTCTGATTGACAAGCTCAGCATCCTAGCCATTGAGCCACCTAGGGAGCCTCCTAGGCAGCATTAGAACTCCCAGTTACCCTTAACCACTACATCAAACTAGCTCTTAGTTTTCTGGATGCGTTTCAAATAATATGAGCCTTGTTAATATATGGAAATCATGTTTTTTTTTGTTTTATTTTTTCCAAAAGTTTTTTTTTTTTAATTTGATTTATATGCCGCCCTTCTCCGGAGACGCAGGGCGGCTTACAATGCGTTAAGCAATAACCTTCATACTTTTGTATATTTATACAAAGTCAGCTTATTGCCCCCACAATCTGGGTCTCATTTAGCCTACCTTAGAAAGGATGGAAGGCTGAGTCAACCTTGAGCCTGGTGAGATTCGAACTTACAGTAATTGCAAACAGCTGGTGTTAATCACAATGCCTTTAGTCTGCTGAGCCACCCGGTTGTTACTCAATTGGATTGAATGTCTTAAATCAAGATTTAAAAAAAACAAAAAAAAAAACCACTAATTGGGGATGGAAGAAGAGCAATGAGAATTCTTATTTCCCCCAATTTGTTTCATGGCTCCTCCTCCTGATTTTGCTTACTACCTTTAGCACAATAAAATTAAACAATCCAGGTTTTCTAATTCGAACCGTTCAGGGACTCGATGCTAAGTAATTCTAAGTGTTTTGTCGAGAGCCGATGTTTAAGTAAACATTACAAGAGACGGTTGTGTAGAAGACGATGTGGTCGGAAACCCTCCAGCGATACATTATTCAACTCATCCATTACGTTATCAGATGGATGGCGCACCAGTTTTGTTTTTAAAGTTGGGTTTGTTTAAAAAGGAAGAGGAATGCATTTGGGGCTGACAGCGCAGCAAAGCTAACTCATCTTCGAGAAATAAGCAAACAAATTAACCACCTCTTGTTTCACTTGATGAAAGAGCAATCGCTTTTCTGAAATTTTCTTTTCCAAGAAGAAAGAACTTGGGTGCGATTCTTGCAGGGTGCGTACTGATTTTGTGACAAAGCAGCAAAGACAAGTTGTGAAGGCCCTCCCGTTCATCGTCTTGGCACCTACATAGCAACTTTCACCTTTCTCAGGTGGCTTCTCCTGATAAGTCATGCAATCTCTGTAGAAAATTAACAGAGGATATTTTTTTAAAAAAACTGAGATGCACCCGCAAGCAAATCAGAAGCCAATGCAGCTCCCACAGGAGAGGTGATACATGTACATAAAACCATGTGGGCCACTGCATTTTGCATCAACTGGAGCTTCCCGATGCTCTTCAAGGGCAGCTCCATGTAGAGCGTGTTGCAATAGTCAAGACGGGAAGTGACTAGGGCATGAGTGACCGTGAGTTTCTTTTGTTTGTTTTGTTTTATTAAATTTGTATACCGCCCTACTCCCGAAGGACTCAGGGTGGTGAACAGGCACAGGATAAAATACAGAAATACAAAAGTTAGAAACAATTTAAAACCAAATTAAATAATTTAGCCCACGACCATTAAAATCCCAATAATTTAAAACAAATTAAAATTTCAGTTTAAAAAATTTAAAAGAAAGGGGAGAAAATTAGGCCAGGCCGGCTTGCTGGAATAAGAGGGTCTTAAGAGCACGGCGGAAGGTGCGCAGATCCGGGATCCTCTGTATCTCTGGGGGGAGTTCGTTCCAGATAATGGGTGCCCCCACAGAGAAGGCCCTCCCCCTGGGGGCCGCCAGTCGACACTGCTTGACTGACGGCACCTGGAGGAGCCCCTCTCTATGAGAGCGTACCGGCCGGTGGGAGGCTGTTTGTGGTAGTAGGCGGTCCCGTAAATAACCAGGTCCTAAGCCATGGAGCGCTCTAAAGGTGGTAAACAAAACCTTGAAGCGCACACGGAAGACCACCGGGAGCCAGTGCAGCTCGCACAGGAGAGGTGTCACACAGGAGCGCCATGTTGCTCCCATAATCACCCGCGCGGCCGCACTAGAGATTGTCGGTCCAGGAAAGGGCTGGAGTCTAAATGCTATTGCTATTGTTAGTTCCCTCAACCACTCATTGTATGGCTTAGCCTCCAGTCCCCTCGTCATCTTTGTTGCTCTTCTCTGCACTCTGTCTAGAGCAGGGGTTGTCAAACACAATTTCACTGAGGGCCACATCAGGGTTGTGTTGGGTACGGCCGGGATGGATGTGGCCAGCTTGGTGTCACTCATGTTTTTGTTTTTTTTTAATTTGATTTATACGCCGCCCTTCTCCGAAGACTCAGGGCGGCTTACAATGTGCTCAGCAATAGCCTTCATCCTTTTTGTATATTTTATACAAAGTCAGCTTATTGCCCCCACAAACTGGGTCCTCATTTTACCCACCTTAGAAAGGATGGAAGGCTGAGTCGACCTTGAGCCTTGCCGAGATTCGAACCCTGCAGTAATTGCAGGCAGCTGGTCTTAATAACCAGCTTAATAACAGGGTGCCTTAAACCCCTGTACCACCAAGGCTCCTTGTTGGTACAGTGGGGGTGCCTGTGGAGGCCCGAGTGTTCTGCTGCAAAAACGGTCTCCTGAGTTCTGTTTTCGGCTGTGACGGCCTCCTGCAACCCAGCAAAAACAGAGCATGCGGCCTTCCTGAGCTCCGTTTTCGCTGGCAGAGACACCGCGGGCCAGTCCTTCGTAGTTTCCAGGGCAGCCCCATGGGCCAGATCTGAGCACCCCACAGGCCCACGGATCTGGCCCACGGGCCTTGAGTTTGACACCTCTGCTCTAGTTTATATCAGGTCTGTAGGTCTATTATAACATCAGGGGTGGGGCTGCTGGGGGTTTGCAGGATAACTTCTAGCTAAGATTCTATGCAGTTCCGAGAGCCCAGGGGTGAAATGCTCCCAGTTCGGACCGGATCATCCGATCCGGTAGCGATGGTGACGGGTGGTTCGGAGAACTGGTAGCAAAAATCCCTGCCCCCCCCCCCCCCACCATACCCAGCTGAGCCACACAATCATCAGAGGCTTTTTTTTTTTTACTTTTAAAAGCATTTTTTCTAGAACTTCTTCCACTGAAAAAAATGCTTTTAAAAGTAAAAAAAAAGCCTCTGATGATTGTGTGGCTCAGCTGGGATCTCAGAGACTTTTCAAAGCATTTTTTTAAATGATCAGGCAACTCAGCTGAGATCATCAGAGACACTATTAAAGCATCTTTTTCTACAACCTCTTCAGCGGAAGAGGTGGTTAAAAAAATGCTTTGAAAAGGCTCTGACGATCCCAGCTGTGTTCCTGATCGGCAGAGGTTTTTCTTTTCTTTTTCTTTTTTAAAATATCTTTATTAAATATTTATAGTAAAATTAGCACACAATAATGATTGGAAAACAATATATGAAGTGAAATGTAGGAACACATAAACACAAGACTAAAACGAAACAACAAGCATGACTAACCGAGAGTTAAACTCACTCTCCAAATAATATTAACTATATCATCCTAACCAAACATTTCAATACAATCAAATTCTTTTGAGGCAGAGGTTTTTCAAAGCATTTTTTTTGCATTTGCAGAAAAAATGCTTTGAAAAGTTAAAAAAAAAAAAGTTGGCCACGCCCACCCAGTCACATTACCCCCCCCACACCAAGCCACGCCCACAGAACCGGTAGTAACAAATTTTACATTTCACCCCTGGAGAGCGCCCAAATCCCACTCCTGGCTGGCCCCGCCCACCCCTCCCCTCCCTCCCTCCCGGAGTCTCCATGCGGCCCGTTTTGGATTCAGGCAGGGAGCACACAGAGGCTTGGGGAGGGTGAAAAATAGGTCTGCTGGAAATTCAGGAAAGGTGGAAATGGGCCCGTTTCTGGCCTCCAGAGGACCTCCGAGCCTGAGGAGGCTGTTTTTGCCCTCCCGGAGGCTCAAGGAAAGCCTCTGGAGCCTGGGGAGGGCCAAAATGCCCCCTCCACCATGTGTAGGAGGCTGACTAAGCCATGTCCACCATGGCCATGCCTACCCAGCAACCGGGCAGAGAACCCCTTGCTAAACCTTTTGAAGCCCACCCCTGTGTAACATGATTTCTGAGGTTGGGTAGACTGCAAATATCAACCCTCATCAGGGAAAGGAAGAACTGTCTGACTCCAGCCTTTAGCCGAAGGAAGTGGAGAGGGGGGAAAGGGTGGGGAGAGGAGAGAAAAGAAAGAGATAAACAAGGATCATTCATAAATCCTGCAGGTTCCCTCCTACTACATCAGCCAAATTATCTCCCTTCCACTAATCATCAATATCCCTGACCTTTGTCATAAAATCCGGGTCATTTATATCTCTATCCCATTAAAAAGTATCATCCCACCATCACCTCTTTGGAACCTATGAAAGTCGTGTCAAAAAGAATCATTGACTTATTGTCAAAACACATCCAGGGCTTCTACATTAATGTATAAGCCGACACCTTTCTGATCAGTCAGGAATAATTCCTGGTAGTTACCAGGCAATGGGAAATTGGAGACAGGAGGTGAAACATCCTTCATTCCTCCCAGTAGGGATTAGATGATGAAGATGATGAATTAAGGTGGACGAACATTACCCTTGCTTTAATTTTTCTCTTTCTGTCAGGTGGAGACTTCGAAAATTGTTATTGGCAATTTATTTTCTTTGGGGTTGTGTTCTCACCCCCCTCCCCCCTTTTTTTTTCATGGATGCACCCCATCTGTGCCACTACATTTGTTGTGGCCTGCCAGCAGCCAGTGGAGCTGGTGGTAGACTCAGACAATGAGGAGGTTGGGGAGGAACATGGGCCATTCTTGGAGTCTGGGGAAGGCTCTGATGAGGGCTCTACACCGGAGGCAGAGATGGGGCCAGGGCCGTCCAACAGTTATCAGCTGCCTTCGGAGTCAGATATCAGTGGGTCAGAAGAACAGCTGGAGCCTGTTTCCTTCTCCCAAAGGACTCGGGGCAGCTCACAGAAATTAAAACGATGAAAACAATAAAAATAGCTACTAAAATAATCAATTAAAATCTCCCAATTAAAAATCACCCATCAGATCAGCAAATTTGTTGGAAAAGCCATGTCTTCAGTCACGGCGGAAAGAGCGGAGGTCAGGGGCCGTCCGGAGCCCCATGGGTAACCCATTCCAGAGGGTGCCCACAGAGAACGCTGTCATCCTGGGCGCCACCAGCCGACATTGTCTGGCCGATGGCACCCGGAGGAGGGCAGTCCTATGTGAGTGCACAGGGCGGTGGGAGGCAGGCACTAGTACTCCCTCTGAGAGTCATTGAGGCCACTTGGAGGTTTATCTGTGCCATCGTGGGTCACCTGAATTGTGCAAATGGGTGTGGGAACCAACTTGGAACTTCTGGAAGGACTATGTTCAGTGGTGGGATCAGCTGGTTCAGGACGGTTCAGGCAAACCAGTAGTTAAATTGCTGACTGGCCCTCACCCCTTCCTGTCCCGTCCCTTCAAGGAGTCCCCGTGCACCCCATTTTAGAATAGGATAACAGAGTTGGATGGGACCTTGGGGGTCTTCTAGTCCAACCCCCTACTAGGCAGGAAACCCTATACCCCACTTCAGACAAATGGTTATCCAACATCTTCTTAAAAATTTCCAGTTTTGGAGCATTCACAACTTCTGGAGGGAAGTTCCACTGATGAATTGTTCTAACTGTCAGGAAATTTCTCCTTAGTTCTAAATTGCTTCTCTCCTTGATGAGTTTCCACCCATTGCTTCTTGTCCTGCCCTCAGGTGCTTTGGAGAATAGCTTGACTCCCTCTTCTTTGTGGCAACCCCTGAGATATTGGAAGACTGCTATCATGTCTCCCCTAGTCCTTCTCTTCATCAAACTAGACATACCCAGTTCCTGCAAACGTTCTTCATACGTTTTAGCCCCCAGTCCCCTAATCATCTTGGTTGCTCTTCTCTGCACTCTTTCTAGAGTCTCAACATCTTGTTTACATCATGGCGACCAAAATTGAATGCAAAGGAGGCTTCAGGGAGGCCTCCTAGGCCCAAAACGGGGTGCAGGGGGTGGTACATTCCCCCCATGGCCTGTTTTTGCTCCCGGGGGGGAGTGCAGAAGGCTGTCTGCCACACCCCCTGGTGTTTGCTGCCTGTCACACCCCTGACACCGCCCTGACCACACCCACCAAGCCACACCCACAGAACCGCTAGTAAAAAAAAATTTGAATTCCACCACTGACTGTGCTATACATTGGAGATGGGTGGATCGAACTTCCCATTCAGAAGTTCTCCTTTCCTTAATGGTGACATCTTCAGAACCTCTTCCTGGAATAATGTTCCGTATCCTTTTTTTTAAAAAAAAAATCTTTCATATACCAAACGCTGGCAATTTTTTTTTTTTTTTTTTTTTTTACAGCTTCTGCTTCAGTGAACTGAGACGAAGATCTTCTCCAGAGTGAATTTTCTTTTCTTTTTCTTTTTCTTTTATTTTCGGTGCCAGCTGCAGCGAAATTATACATGCAGGTTGCTTCGTGTAAAGCTGGCTCTGAATGCCAAGCTAAGTGTAAAGACTTTTTGAAGGCCTTGTGCTGCTTCTTTTTTTTTTTTTTTTTTTTTTTTGACAATTTTTGGCAAACCGAAACACAACTTTTTGCCAAAGCTTGCCCTTTGTTTTCTGCAAATCTGCCTGTCCACAGCTGTCTGGCTGCACACTTTCATGTTGCTAGGTTATCAGAGAAGGAGCCAAATGAAAACACATTTAACCCAATAGTCTTTTTTTAATTGAGAATTTTTGCTGCTTAGTGAGTCTGTATGTGTGCATGCGTCTCTCTCTTTCTCTCTCTGTTTAATCCTGGAATGAATTAAATTTAAAAGAGTGGGGGAGAGAGAGAGAGAGAGAGAGAGAGAGAGAGAGGAGAGAGAGAGAGAGAGAGAGAGAGAGAATAGGTAAAAGCCTCCTTTAAAAAGAAAGAAAGAAAGAAAGAAAACCTGTTCATTCAGTTGATATTTTTAAGACAAAACAATCCACACACTGGAATTATCGTCCGATGTTTTAAAGGAGCGCTGTCTGTTCGTACCCCGAACACAGACGGAAGTCAGAAACTCAGAGACCAAGAACAAAGCCTAACATGTGAATGAAAAACAAAGCGAAGACCAGAATAATTAAAAACCAATTAGCATAGAAAGGAATATTTATTCATGGAAAGTAAAATGAAATCTGCTCAGGGTAAAAAGAAGGAAGGGGAAAAAGAATGAGGGTGGGATGCCGAATAGTCATACACAATGTTAACGGTGGTGCCTTCTTTTTCCCTTTTAGGAATAAAATAATCATTAGAGAACTGTGAGACTGCAAGTGACTTTTTCTTTCTTTCTTCTTTCTTTCTTTCTTTCTTTCTTTCTTTCTTTCTTTTCTTTATTCTTTTCTTTCTTTTCTTTCTTTCTTTCTCTTCTCTCTCTCTTTCTCTGTCTCATTTTCTCTTTCCCTCTCTCTCTGTCTCTGTCAATTTCCGTCCTCTGTCCCTTCCTCTCTTTCTCCTTCCTTCCTTCCTTCCCTTCCTCCTCCTCTTCCTCCCTTCCTTCCTTCCTTCCTTTCTTCTTTGAAGATTCCACTTGGATTTCACCTTGGAAATATTTATTATGTGATCCAAGATTTGGACGGGTAATATGAGGTTAATCTAATTTCATGATTTTCTTTCTTTCTTTTCTTTCTTTCTTTCTTTCTTTCTTTTTCCTTTCTTCTTCTTTCTTTCTTTCTTTCCTTCTTTTCTTCCTTCCTTCCTTCTCCTTCCTTCCTTCCTTCTTCCTTCCTTTCCTTCTTCCTTTTTTTTTTGTTCTCTCTCTCCTTTTCTCTCTCTCTCTCTGCCTCTCGCCCCTCTCTCCTCCTTCCTTTCTTCCATCCATCCTTCCTTCCCTCCCTCCCTTCCCTCCTCCCTCCCTCCCTCCCTCCCTCCACCACCATCTCCCTCTCCCTCCCTCTCCTCTCTCTCTCTCCCTCCCTCTCCCCCCCCCTCCCCCCTCTCCCCCCTCTCTCTTTCTTTCATAATATAGGAAATCACTTTTGAAAAAGGTGGAAAAAAATAGATGATTTCTATCCCATGTCACACAAATGCCAGAGTAACACATGAAATATTTCAATGAAAAATGTCATGCCTCTTTGTAGTCAGTGGAAGCCACCCAAGGAAATAAACACAAAACTAATCTCTCTTCTTGTTCACTTGTAATTGTTATAACTGCAGTCACCATCAGCACCCTTGAAAAATGAAAAGTAAAATGGTGATGTATGTCTGGATATGGTGTAAATAAATGTGCCTGAAAAAAGAAAGAAAGAAAGAAAGAAAGAAAGAAAGAAAGAAAGAAAGGAAAGAAAGAAAGAAAGAAAGAAGAAAGAGGAGGGGAGGGAGGGAGGAAATGAAGGAAGGAAGGAACTTAGAAAGAAAGAAGGGAGAGGGAGGAAAGAGGAAGAAAGAAAGAAAGGGAGAGAGAGAAAGGAAAAGAGAGGAAGGAAGGAAGGAAGGAAGGAAGGAAGAAAAGAAAGAAAGAGAGACAGAAGAGGGAGGGAAGGAAGGAAGTAATAAGGAAGGAAGGAAGAAAAGAAAAGGGAGGGAGGAAGAAAGCAAGAAAGAGAGAGAGAGAAAGAGAGGGAAGGAGGGAGGAAGGGAAGGGGGGTCTTTTTTCATTGAGGGTGTTACTTGGAACCTTGAAAGAAAGAAAGAAAGAAATGGAAGGAGAGAAGGCGGGATGGAGGAAACAAGGAAGAAAGAGAGAGAGAGAGAGAAAAGAGAGGAAGGAAAGAAAGAGCGAGAGAGAGAAGGGGAAGGAAGGTAGTCTGGAAGGAAGGAAGGAAGGAAGGAAGGAAGAAGAGAGAGAGGAAGGAAGGAAGAAGGAAGGAAGGAAAGAAGGAAGGAAGGAAAGAAGGAAGGAAGGGAGAGAAGAGAGAGAGGAAGGAAGGAAGGAAGGAAGAAGGGAGGGAGGAGGGTCTTTCGTTGGAGGTATTATTTGGAAACCCTGACAGAAAGAAAGAAAGAAAGAAAGAAAGAAAGAAAGAAAGAAAGAAAGAAGAAAGAAAGAAAGAAAGAAAGAAAGAAAGAGAAAAAAAAATAATCAGTGAAGAATCAGGAGATTCAGTGATATCATTCTCAGAGGTGGAACCATAAGCAGCACTTGGAGGAGGAAGAGGAAGAGGAGGAAGAACAAGAGGTCAACCAAAAAAAAAAAGGGTAAAGACTTCAGAGTTAGAATTGCTGAAGAAGAGTGGAAATTGTTCTCTAGCAAACATAGGCAACAAAGCAGTCGTGGGAACAATGTACCCTTTCTGCTTCCCTTGGTGCCCACAAACTCCCATTCTTAACTCATCCTTGAAAAAGCTATTTTTATAGTATAATAAAAAAGGAGGAATCTAGAAGCTGGAACATTACAAGGAAAAATGCAAGCGCCCAGCATATTTATTTGCAATGATACTTTCAGATTCCTGCAAAGCTCCCTTTGGGAGGATATAAAGCATTGTGGAGGAAGAGGTTGAGGGGGGTTGTTTTGTCTTCTTCTAAATCCGCATTTTGTAACTACCGGTACTTGCATCCATCACATCAACCATATTATGAGTAAAATTAAGCCAATGTTCCTAGGCTGGTTTATGACCGTAGTAAAGATTTGGCCTGGTTTGATTGCATGCCAACATTCAAAGGGTACTTATTTTATTTTTTTATTTTTATTTTTAATTTGATTTATATGCCGCCCTTCTTCGGAGACTCAGGGCAGCTTACAATGCGTTAAGCAATAGCCTTCATACTTTTGTATATTTATACAAAGTCAGCTTATTGCCCCCACAAACTGGGTCCTCAATTTACCTACCTTAGAAAGGATGGAAGGCTGAGTCAACCTTGAGCCTGGTGACATTCGAACTTACAGTAATTACAGTTACAGCCCATACAGTTAATACAGTAACTGAATTGTGAGATGGATCTGAAAGTCCTAGTGGACCATCACTTAAATAGGAGCCAACAGTGGACTGCAGCTACCAAAAGTACTTACACGCTTCTAGGCTGCATCAACAAAGGGATAGCATCACAATCACGGGAAGTCTTAATACTGCTTTATAATGTCTTGGTAAGACCACATTTGGAATACTGCATCCAATTCTGGTCATCATGACACAAAAAATATGTCAAGACTCTAAAAAGAGTGCAGAGAAGAGCAACAAAGACAATTAGGGGACTGGAGGTTAAGACATTGTAGGAAGTTAGCACCCACCCCTTTCCTGGAAGAGTGAAATATTTTAGGAAATATGAAAAAGGCAGAATATTATATTTCCCTGGATGAGAAATGGAGAAGCATGTTTTGAAGCAGCTCCCATCTTCCTGCCCCCCACCCTTTGTCAATGGGCCATTAAGGCCTGGGCCAGTCTATTCTACACAACAAAGATCTACCTCCTTCAGGCAGAGCCATAGTAGGAATTGCCAAAGATCCAACAAAGATAGGATTAGCCCTCTACACAATAGCAGCAGAAACTCACCACATGTGACCTGGGAAGCACATGTGACCATCAGCTAGCAAGACCCCCACCCCCTGGGAGTCTGACAACCAATCAGAATACTCTTTCAGGGCCCCAAGAAATGCAGAGCCAGAGAGAGCATAAAAACCCGAAAAACTCGCTGTATCTGCCCTTTTCTGTTCAGGAACTCAAGCCATGTGATCCTGTCCACCATTAAACCATCTTTCCAAGCAGTCTCTATGTTTCCAGTGTCTTTTTCCCCACTTGGAGCAGAACCTAGAAGGAGATTTCTTCCAACAACATACAGTATGAAGAACAGTTGCAGGAACTGGGTGTGTCTCCTCTAGCAAAGAAAGACCAGGGGTGACATGATAGCAGTCTTCAAATATCTAATGAGCTACCACAAAGAATAGAATGTAGAATAACAGAGTAGGAAGGGACCTTAGAGGTCTTCTAGTCCAACCCCCTGCTTAGGCAGGAAACTCTACACCACTTCAGACAAATGGTTGTCCAATCTCTTCTTAAAAACTTCCAGTGTTGGAGCATTTACAACTTCTGGATGCAAGTTGTTCCACTGATTAATTGTTCTACCTCTCAGGAAATTTCTCCTTAGTTTTAGGTTGCTTCTCTCCTTCATTAGTGTCCACTCATTGCTTCTTGTCCTGCCCTCAGGTGCTTTGGAGAATAGTTTGACTCCCTCTTCTTTGTGGCAGCCCCTGAGATATTGGAAGACTGCTATCATGTCATCCCTAGTCCTTCTTTTCATAAGACTAGACATATCCAGTTCCAGTAACTGTTCTTTTTATGTTTTAGCCTCCAGTCCCCTAATCGTCTTTGTTGCTTTTCTCAAAGAGGAGGGGGGGTCAACCTATTCTCCGAAGCACCTGAAGTCAGGAGAAGAAGGAAAGGATAGAAACTAAGCAAGGAGAGAAGCAACCTAGAACAGAGGAGAAATTTCCTAACGGTGAGAACAGTTATTCAGTGGACTGGCCTACCTCTGGAAGTTGTCAGTGCTCCATCGTTAGATGTTTTTAAGAGCAGATTGGATAGCCATTTTTGTCTGAATATATAGGGTCTCCTTCTCGAGCAGGGCGTTGGACCAAAAGACTTCCAAGGTCTGTTCCAACTTTGTTATCCTGTTCAATATATAAACAGTTACAAGGTATCCCTCTGTCTCCATTTCAGCTAATTATTTCAGTTGCAAATGTGAGGGACATTTTGGAATGGACTTTTGGGTCCAAGGCCATGGATGAGACCTTTGAAAGCATATGATTCAATGCGATGAGAAAATATCCAGACCAGTAGTGGGTTACCCCCGGTTCGGACCGGTTTGCAAGAACCGGTAGTAAAACCGATGGGAGGCCCCGCCCACTGCCCTGGATGTCGTCATCGGCGATCTGTGCATGCAAACCAATAGGAAAGGTAAGTAGAACCCACCCCCGATCTAGACACAACGTCAGAGGTAGCAACAGCAATCAAATCCAGAAAGCACACACAGGTAACTGATTAAACAGGATTCATTATATCTTGTCTTTAGATCCATAATAACACATGAAATACTGTATTTTTCAGAGTATAAAATGCACCAGACTGTAAGACGGATCTACCTTTTTTGGTGAGGAAAAGAAGAAAAAGAAATCTGCCTCTGCCTCTGCCTCCCAGCAATTTTGCCTCGTTACAGCAAACAGCCTGCTTTACTTTCAGTTTCGTTTTCAGCATAGCTTGATTAGCACAAGGAAAAAAAAAAATCTGCTCCGGCAATTTTCCTCCTTGCAGCAAGCGGCAGAGGCATGTGCAAAACAGCTGAGAGCAAATCAGCTGAGAGTCCTGGAGGCCGATCCAATCAACTTGTGCTAATTAAGCTGTGCTGAAGCTGAAAGGAGCTGTTTTTTCTTGCTGTTTGCTTGCAAGGAGGTAACTGCTGCGAGGCAGAGGCCAAAGTGTGGGGCTACATTCGGTGTATAAGATGCACCTAAATTTTCACCCCCTTTTAAGGGGGAAAAAAGGTGTGTCTTATACTCCAAAAAAATACGCTAAATATACAATACCAAAAGCAGATTTTTTTCCAACGTGGTAGTAGTTACAGGCAAAACACAGGCAGAGGAGAGAACAGTTTCAGTTTTAATTCAGCAGACGGAGAAGACCAGACTTCAGAATCAGAGCTGCAGGGCTAAGCCACGCCCAGTCTCCAATCTGTTTCAGTTTCCAAACAGTCCCCACTGGCTGACCTGTCACCATGCCTATTCATTGGCTGACTTTGTTGCTATGCCCTGTTCCAGTTCATGAATATTCTGACACACAATGCTTCAATTGTTTAAAAAAACAAAAAACAAAAACGATTTTAAAGTCCCGTCCTTTATTTTTGTGCCTCTTTTAGATGGCACCCGCAGTTTGTGCTTCTCATCCAAGCATAAGCTATGGTTCCACCTCATGGGCTTTAAGCAAAAGAGAAAGTGGTGTAAAACACACAGCGGCTTCCTCGACATGAAGGAAATGCCAAAACATTGTAATGGAAAGAGCTGTCAATTATCTTTAATTGGTTTTGCAATTTGCTATTAGACTCTGTTTGGGCGAGGAAGAATTGATGGCTGCTTTTTTTTTTCAAAGCTTTTAGATTCCCATTAAGTCTTTCAGATCAATGGCAGAAGACCGGATGATATGACAGATTATGGGTTCCATCGCTCGCACAATAATCAGTGAAAGTCACCTTATTCTTCATCAGGAACTGCTGTAGTTAAGGGAAGGACGGGGAGAAACCAGAAAACTGAAAATAAGAAAAAAGAGTTCTGAATCCTTGATTTAGACTAGAACTGCAGAAAAAAATCATGGCTACCAACCTGTCTTCCGTTGAGGACCTGTATATTGCACGAGTCAAAAAGAGGGTTATGAAAATATTTACAGACCCCTCGCATCCTGGACATAAACTGTTTCAACTCCTACCCTCAAAACGATGCTATAGAGGACTGCACACCAGAACAACTAGACACAAGAACAGTTTTTTCCCCAACGCCATCACTCTGCTCAACAAATAATTCCCTCAACACTGTCAAACTATTTCCTAAATCTGCACTACTATTAATCTTCTCATCGTTCCCACCACCCATCTCCTTCCACTTAAGACTGTATGACTGTAACCTTGTTGCTTGTATCCTTACAATTTATATTGACTGTTTCCTAATTTGATTTGATTGCTTATTTGTTCCCTATGACTATCATTAAATGTTGTACCTTATGATTCTTGATGAATGTATCTTTTCTTTTATGCATACTGAGAGCATATGCCCCAAGACAAATTCCTTGTGTGTCCAATCACACTTGGCCAATAAGGAATTGTATTGTATTGTATTGTATTGTATTGTATTGTATTGTATTGTATTGTATTGTATTGCCTTGCCTTGCCTTGCCTTGCCTTGCCTTGCCTTGCCTTGCCTTGCATTGCATTGCATTGCATTGCATTGTATTGTATTGTATTTTCATTTCAAGTGGGACATTCAAAGCACTGTTAAAACAGCTGTTCTCTGTCCCAAAGGTGTTTTTTTTTTTCAAGAGGTAACTGGTTTTTCTTTGAAGACCTTTTCCTTCTCAACCAAGAAGCTTCTTCAGCTCTGACTGGATGGTGGGGAATGGAAGGATTTATATTCCTTGCAGACAGGTGGATGTTTGTATTCTTTTAGTGAGTCGTTAAGGTCACCTGGAGATTTATCAGTGTCATCAGGGTCACCTGAGTGGTGCAAATGGGTGTGGAGGCCTTATTGGAACTGTTGAAATGGATCCTTCCATTCCCCACCATCCAGTCAGAGCTGAAGAAGCTTCTCGGATGAGAAGCGAAATGTCTTCAAAGAAAAATCAGAAAGTCCAGTTGGCTCTTGAAAAAAAGCACCTTTGGGACAACCATGGATGATGGAGAACCTCCATAGACATTCAGTTGGTCTTTACTGAATTCTTTTTTTTAAAAAAAATGATTTATATGCCGCCCTTCTCTGGAGACTCAGGGCGGCTTACAATGCGTTAAGCAAACTCTTGGGTAACTTAATGGGCCAATCGCTATCTGCCAATTCAGCTTGTCCTACAATGTTGTACTAAGGACAAATTGGACAAAGCTTACCTCTACCTCCCTTATATAAAACTAAAATTCCCGCTAGAAAGGCTGAATATGAAGGTAATGATAAAGGAAGACCTAACCCTCCTACCAAGAGCCTTGGTGGCGCAGCGGACTAAAGTGCTGTTAAGTAGCACCAGCTGCCTGCAATTACTGCGAGTTCAAATCTCACCAGGCTCAAGGTTGACTCAGCCTTCCTTCCTTCCGAGGTAGGTAAAATGAGGACCCGGATTGTGGGGGCAATAAGCTGACTTTGTATAAAAAAGAACACCGCTTGGGGGGGCCGAAAGCCCTACTAAGCAGTTATATACAAAAGTATGAAGGCTATTGCTTGACGCATTGTAAGCCGCCCTGAGTCTCCGGAGAAGGGTGGCATATAAATTGAACCAATAAATAAATAAATAAATAAATAAATAAATAAATAAATAAATAAATAAAAACCCTGTTGCATACTCAATTCAAAATAGGAGAGCCAAAAGAAACGTTTTAGGCCTACAACTCATAAGTTGGAAATTGCCATGCTAGAATTTTAATGTTTCTTATCTTTTTTTTTTTTTTTTTGTCCATTATGTGGACGAAGAACAAAAATTCTAGTCCATCCTAAGGTAAGACTAGAATTCAGGTTCTCCCTGTTTCCCTGAAAAGAGAAGGACCAGGGGAGACATGATAGCATTTCTTCCAATAATTGAGGGGCTACCACAGAGAGGAGGGGGTCAAGCTATTTTCCAAGGCAACCAAAGGCCAGACAAGGAATAATGGATGGAAACTGAACAAGGAGAGATTCAACCTGGAAATAAGGAGAAATTTTCTTGACAGTGAGAACAATCAACCAATGGAACAGAAGTTGCCTTCGGAAGTTGTGGGAGCTTCATCACTTGAGATTTTCCAAGAGAAGTTTGGACTGCCATCTTTCAGAAATGGTGTAGGGTCTCCTGCTTGGGTGTGGGGGCTGGACTAGATGACCTACAATGTCCCTTCCAACTCTGTTAATCTGTTGTCTGTTTCTAGCTGAATGCCTTAAGGGAGGGAGGGAGGGAGGGAGGGAGGAAAAAAGAGAGAGAGAGAGAGAGAGAGAGAGAGAGAAAAAGATAGAAGAAGGAAGGAAGGAAGGAAGGAAGGAAGGGAGAGAGAGAAAAAGAAAGAAAGAAAGAAAGAAAGAAAGAAAGAAAGAAAGAAAGAAAAAAGAAAGAAAGAAAAGAAAAGAAAGAAAGAAGGAAAGAAAGAAAGAGGAAGGAAGGAAGGCGGGGGGAAGGAGGAAGTGGGGGGCAGGTTTAGAGTCCTTGCACTGATTAATGTCAGGCACAAGCTACCAGAACCACTTGTGAATAGCCTCAAGCAGAAACTTTATTACACCTATGTTACAAGAATCCCACCAGACTGATTGCATTCCCTTGAGAACAGTTAGATAAGGGCTTCTGGAGAAGATCAGTCCTGTATCGCTTCCTGCAGTGCAAGGATACTAAGCTTAACCCTCTCTTGATACCTCCCCCCATTCTAGCTGAAGGTTCTACCAGAAAGTTTCAGCTGAAATTCTTCACTGTTTTCCCTGCTGACTGCAAATTCTGAGAAATGTAATATTTTTTTCTCCCTCCCTCCCTCCCTCCCTTAAATCAACACAGTGAAACTTGATTGACCCCTTCGGCAGGATTTTGTATGTTGGTATCATAAGCCTACTTCAATGGGTAAGTCTGCCCCAGTGTAGCTTTTTACATCTGCCAAAGGGATTACATCAGCTGCACATTGGAGAACAAAGTACAGAAATTTAATAATAATAATATAAAAAAGGCCTTTAAAAGTAATTTTATCGCCAGGCATTTCATTTCAGATCTTATGCAGTGTTGGGTGGCAGTTGTCACTTTGCATTGAGCTGTAGGTTGACAGTAGAGACCACTTGTGGTACCTCAGCAAGACAAAACACGACTAGGGAAGACATGTTGAGATAATTGTTTTCCCTTCTTCTTCTTATAAAAACACCAATGTATGCTCCCCCTCCCTCCAAGGATGAAGCCAAATGCCGTATTTTTGGGAGTATAAGATGCACCAGGCTTGGTGAGGAAAACAAGAAAAAGAACTCTGCCTCTGCCTCCAGCAATTTTGCCTGGTTGCAGCAAACAGCAAACAGCCTGCTTTACTTTCAGTTTCGTTTTCAGCATAGCTTGATTAGCACAAGGGGGAAAAAAAATCTGCTCCAGCAATTTATGTCCTTGCAGCAAGCAGCAGAGGCCCCAGGCAAAACAGCTGAGAGCAAAACAGCTGAGAGTCGGGAGGCTGATCCAATCAACTTGTGCTAATTAGGCTGTGATGAAGCTGAAAGGAGCTGTTTTTCTTGCTGTTTGCTGCAAGGAGGTAACTGCTGGAAGGCAGAGGCCAAAGGGTGGGGGCCAGTGGGTAGGTGGGGCTACATTCGGTATAAAATGCACCTCAATTTTCACCCCCTTTTAGGGGGGAAAAGGTGCGTTTTATACTCCAAAAAATATGGTAATTCTTCTTCTTCTTCTTCTTCTTCTTCTTCTTCTTCTTCTTCTTCTTCCTCCTCCTCCTCCTCTTCCTCCTCCTCCTCCTCCTCCTCCTCCTCCTCCTCCTCCTCCTTCTTTGTTTCATTTGTAAAACATGTGAGTTGGTTGGTGATGAGGTTGGTCATAGCTAAATTTGATTTTATTATGTTCCAAACTTCTTCCAGAAATGGAAGGAGGATTCAGAAGTATTTTTTTTTACCCCAAAAAGTGTATGCATTATTCGTTCTATTCTGAACTGAATCCATCTAAGACAAGAGGCTGACTTGAGGGACTGCATTAATTGTGCATCGAGTGATGGTAGAATTCTATTGTTCTACTTTCTAAAGCCAGTTCTACATGTCGCCTTTGGAAGAACCTTGAAGACTTGCTGCACTATTACCATTGTATGTTTTCTAAGGGTTTACTAGAGGTTTTTGGTTGCCTTCTATTGATCTACCAGCAATAGAAAAGAAGAATGAACTGATTTGCTGCACATGATGAAAGCAAGGTGCAGAAAAGTTTTGAGCACCACATAAAAAAAGTTCTTCTAATCAAGCTCAACTTCATCGTTGTCAGCCAATTCAGTTGTGGTCAACCCTCGCCCACTCTATGGAGCAGTGCTCTCCATGCCCTGTTGTCTCACACAGTTGTGGCCTGCCAGCGGATCTGGCAGCAGATTTGGATGGTGAGGAGGTTGGGGAGGAACATGGGCCAGTCCTGGAGTCTGGGGAAGGCTCTGATGAGGGCTGTGCATTGGAGGCAGAGAGGGGCCCAGGGCCATATGCCAGTTATCAGCTGCCTTTGGAGTCAGACATCAGTGAGGCAGAAGAACAGCTGGAGCCTGTTCCCAGGGTGTGCATGTGCAGAGTTGCCAGACGAAGGGAACAACTAAAGAACAAGGGTCGACTTGGGAGTAAGTCCACAGGTGGACAATGAATGGCCCCTCCCAGAGGGAATAAAAGAGGAGTGGAGTTTGCAGGAGACAAATAGTTCATTCCTGCATTCTTGCCATGTATTGCAGTGTCTGAAAGATATTGGCCTGGCCACTCTCCAAGCCTGATAAAGGTTGGTAATTGGGAACTATCTTGAAAGACTGTGGGAGAGGAAAGACTTTGCTGGAGAGGAATTCACTGTCAATTAAATAAAAGGGGTTTATTGGGACGAGGACTCGGCTTCGTGCTGCTGGGGAAGCAGAACATATACCTCCTTCAGATCTGCCATGGTCATCCTGGTGTCATCCTTTATGGTGTCCAGCCAACGGGTATTAAGGTAACCCCTTCTCCTTTCTCTGCTGATCACTCCCAGCATCATCGACTTTTCGAATAAGTCAACTTGTGTGACATGGCCAAAAAGTATGATTAGCCTTAGCTTTTTGGTGATCTTGGCTTCAAGTTATATTTTTGGTGAGATTCAGTCTAGTATGTCTTTGTTATTTTTGCAGTCCGTGGGATGTGTAATAGTCATCTCCAGCATCCCAGTTCAAAGGCATCCAGCCCATCTTCTTGTCAACTCTGAAGCTGACTTGACCATGGCCATTTTGAAGCTTCGGTGTTGCTGTATAGAACAAGGGATGGCAGACTGGTGGTGGAGTCAAAAGGGAGATGAGCCTAGAATCCCAACATAGCCACAAGCAAGCAAAGTTCAATCCCTCTTGATGTTGTGGCCCGCCAGTGGCCTGCGCAGATCGTGGCTGATCCTGACAACGAGGAGAGTGGTGTGGTGTTGCGCCAGCAGCCGGCGCAACCGGTGCTCATGTCGGACAGCGAGGAGGCTGAAGAGGATGTGGTGCCAGAGGCAGAGACTCAGCCAGGGCCTTCAGAACCTCCAGAGGCTCCTTCAAGTGGAGAGAGCGAAGTGGAGGAGCCTCTCCTCAATGCTCAAGCACACAGGGCTGCCAAAAGGCAGGAGAGGCTACTCAGGAGGAGGAGGTCTCCTCGAGAGTAAGGCTTGAGGATAATTGGCCACTCCCTTAGCCTATTTAAGTCACACGCTGTTAGTAAGTTACTTGCTGGAAACAACTTGTAATTATCATCAGAACATTTTTGGAAAAGTCTTATTGTATCTTGTTTTCTGGGCTGGTTGCCAACCTTTGCCGGACTTTGGTTTATTCTTGCTACTTAATAAATTTGATAAGGACTGTTGGTCTGTGTCTGTATCCTCGGGAATCCGGAGCTGGGGCAGAACACTTGAGTGCCTTTGAACCTTCTCTAACTCTAAGCAGGTGCCAAACATTAGTTGAGAAGATTCCTGTGTGTCAACCCTGAAGTGAACCTTGGCGCCATCTTGGAGGCTTCAGGGGTTGCCACACAACAGAGGGAAAGGGGAATAGAGATAGCTGGGGTTTTGTAGCCAAAACAAAATACTTTCTCCTGGGAACCAAGGACATTTCCACAGCTGTTCGGAGAGAGGAGGAGTGAAGTTACCAGGTAACCAGATGACACCTTGATTGGACCATGTGACTGATTGTTTGGGGAAGGGGAAAAACGTTTACTTTTAATTAGGTGAAAACCGCGGGAATATTCAGAGTTGGTTTTCACCAGCCTGTGCCAATATGATATATCCAAATAAAACTATTCTTTGAGGAATATACCTTCCTCGGAGTTCTGTTTGCTATGGGTGTATTACTTGGAACCCTGACACTTCTACCTGCCTTTTACAGAGTCCAGGTTTCGCAACCATAAGTAGCAATTGGAAAGACTATCGCTCAAGTCCAAAATATGACAAAATATCCATCTCCCTATAGATTTCTCAATGACAACCTAGAGATGTTGCCCATTCAGGAGTGTACGTGGTCTTCCATCCAAGAACTAACCAGATCAGAGGTGTCCATAGATTCCACTCAAAGAAATCAAGATGGTGGCCACAACGGTTTGAAGCTCTGCCTGGTTTGTCTGTGCATTGTGTGTGCTTGGCTTTCTGAGCTCAACCAAAATCAGTTAAGTGCTGCCACCTAGCAGGGTACAGACAAAAATATGGCTTACAAAAGATCAGAACAGTGAAAACCTGGGGAAGCGGAGAGACAAAAGCACAGTGTGTTCAATTTAATGGACCAAGTACAAAATCAAGGTCAAATGTGAGCCTTGGTAGTACAGGGATTTAAGGCACCCTGTTATTAAGCTTATTAAGACCAGCTGCCTGCAATTACTGCAGGGTTCGAATCTCGCCAAGGCTCAAGGTTGACTCAGCCTTCCATCCTTTCTAAGGTAGGTAAATTGAGGACCCAGTTTGTGGGGGCAATAAGCTGACTTTGTATAAATATACAAAAGGATGAAGGCTATTGCTGAGCACATTGTAAGCCGCCCTGAGTCTCCGGAGAAGGGCGGCATATAAATCAAATTTAAAAAAAAAAAAAAAGATCAAGGTCTACGGCAGATGCTGCCACCTAGCCAACCATCAGAAGTTCTTCTCAGCCCTTCTAGCCACCTCTTACTATAAAGTATATGTCAGATGTAAATGCCTTATTCTCCAATGTGTAAATAGTGTACAGACAGGGTATCAGGGGTTAACTTATTCTTCACTTCTTAATGTATTCATAATTCACCACTCCCACATATAGCTCCACCCATTGTATATATAAGGAGCTACCTACACCATTTCCCTTGCTTCTATCTGTGAATATTCAGTGAATATAGAATGCCTAATGTAAATAAAAGAATATATAGTTAAATCTTTAACTCTTGTTGATCTTATTGAGTCTGATCCTGAAAATATTGCAACAAACTGGTAGCAGAGGATGGTTTATTGACTCAATAAAAAGCTTTAAAATGTCTAAGAAAGATAGGCCCAACACCAGGGCCTACAGCAAAGAAATGGAAACGGAACAAGAAATAATCAACGAATCCACGAATGCAATTTCGAGAGAATCCGAAGAATACACCACTGAAGACGAAGAAATAATTGATGACCAGGAGGAAATCGAAATAGAAAATAACGAACTCAGGTCAGAGATATTAAAACTATTAAAAAGCCAGAAGAATGATGAAAGCCTCATCGCGAACCTCCAAGATATGCTAAAGAACAGCGGAGCAGCGAGAGAGAAAAACATCACCAATGAAAAACCCAAAGATCCAAAAATAGTGAGTAATATGACTGCGGAGAAAATCATTACAAAGAAGAAAAACGATGATCCCGCGCAAAAATTTGAATGGCGGCCATCTTGGTTTCAACCGGCCTCCAAGATGAACGAAGAAGAGCCAATCAGCAATCTCAATTCAAAATTTCTGGCGCGAAAAATATTATCGGACAACGAAAACGAAAAGGAAGATTCAAACACCTCAGAAGAATCAGAACCAGAAAGCGAGGAAGATCCAACAAAACACCAAATAAAATCAGCGATGAAAACGCTCTTTGCTGCATTTGGGCCAAAACTGAAAATTACTAAAAAGACACTAAAAAAGCGAACGAGCAAGCCAATGCCTCAAGACCTGCCCGCTCCCATCCTGACTACTAGAAACGCTGACGCCGAAACCCAGAGAGCCCTGCCGATACCGCCCTACGCCGCAGACCGAAGCAAGCACCAACGCTTTCAATAGAAGAGGAAGAACAGCCACCGTCGCCAGAACCCCCAAAGTCGAACCAGAGACCGACTCATCTGAAGAGGAGCAGAGCGAGCGGGCCGCAATGAGGAGAACCTTCCACGACGACGCCGAAGAAGAAATGGACAACGCGCATGCGCGAAACTACGCTGACGATCCGGGAAGACATGAACAGGAGAGAAGATCATGCAGACTCGTAGCGAGCATCCCCATGCCGTTTTGCAATTTTCTGCATTTACGAGACCACGGACTACCTCAGGTTGTAAGTAATGGACCCAATAATGTCGGAAATTTACCCAGTGACTTCCCAAAACTAAGGGTTGATGGCATTAAATTACAAGAATGGTATCAACAGCTCCAGGTTGTCTTTATGAAGGAAAACTTACTGTTTTTTATCACTAGTCCCCCAAAAAGACCTTGGACACTAAAAATAGATTGCTTACACCATAGAGCTTTTTTCTTAATAATATCTAGTGTGTCTCCTGCAATGTATCACAGCATTAAGCCAAATTTGACTGTTTCAGAAATTATTCAATGCATGTTTAATTTGTTTCACAGTGACAGTGTAGCCACCACCACAAGGATATCTAAAGACTTCTTTTCATCTAGGATAAAACCAGGGGTTTCCATAAGTGAACATTTAATATCTTTGAACAAAATAAGAGCTGAACTGCATTTGAGGGGGGAAGTGATTTCAGACCAAACAATGAAAAGTGTCATTATCAACTCACTTGACCCATCATGGGACAATTTTATGTCACATTTAGACACAATCAATCTAGGGTATTTATCCATAGAAGTCTATCTAACAAATTGATAACAGAAGATAATTCTAGAAGGAATCGTTCTAACAATCACACAGAACATAAACCATATAGGAAAGTAGCTTTCCAAGAAAAATATAGTGGAACATTTAAATGTCATAATTGTGGATCCAGGGAACACAATAGAAGAGATTGCCCAAAATTCTTAAAAGAAAGATATAGATCAGAATACAGAAACAAATACGATTATAGACAGCCTTCCATAGAAAGGCATAGATATAGGAGCCCACCAAATCACAGAGAGAATAGAGGGGGCAGAGACAATTCAAAGGATAGAAAGTCTGGTTCACTGAATGGATTAAATAAACAAGACAACACTAACACACAACAAAGTGAGAACAATAATTGGCTTATTGATTCTGGAGCAACTAATCACACCACTAATAACAAAAGTATAATGTCTTCATTTGCAGAAGATAAATTTGTAATTAAGGTAGCCAACCAAGAAAAGGTTCAAGTATTAGGTAGAGGAAATGTAACCTTGCCTGGTTTAGGAAAAATAAGGGGTATTACTAATACCTGAAATACCTCATAACATATTAAGTGCCATAAAACTAAGCAGAGATTCTGACATTAACATTGTCTTTTCAAAAGGAAAGGCAACTCTGGAAAAGAATAAAATAAATGTAGGCACTGTGGTGACTAAAGGAGGACTACCTTACCTTATAACAAAAGAAAAATGGTTACATAACATTGATTCAAATATGGAAGATTGTATTGAAATGGATGATGAGAATGTTAGCAACAGTGACAATGATGAATGTAAAATATCTCATGATCACACAGATGCACACAACGATAAGAAGCCAAAGATAGGTAAACCAATTCATGATGAGTGTGCTCACATATTGCATAGGAAGTTAGGACATGCCAGTTTTCCTGTAGTGCAAAAAAAATGACTGAACACGCAGAAGGTGTTTAAAATAAAGAATTGTGAAAATTATCTGGAATGCTCAGTATGTAAATCTACAAAACTAAAAACTAGTCCCAGGCCAAGAAAATCTACCAGATCAACTAACAAAATTTTTGATTTAGTACACATGGACTTAGTTGGTCCATTAACTCCATCCATCAAAAGAGCCTTGGTACTACAGTGGTTTAAAGCACCCTGTTATTAACACAGCTGCCTGCAATTTACTGCTGGTTCGAATCTCTCCAAGGCTCAAGGTTGACTCAGCCTTCCATCCTTTCTAAGGTAGGTTAAATGAGGACCCAGTTTGTGGGGCAATAAGCTGACTTTGTATAAATATACAAAAGTATGAAGGCTATTGCTTAACGCACTGTAAGCCGCCCTGAGTCTCCGGAGAAGGGCGGCATAATAATCAAATTAAAAAAAAAAAAAAAAAAAAAAAAAAAAAAAAAAAAAATCACTTATAGGAAACGTTACTTCCTGACAATAGTGGACGATTATAGCCGCTATGGATTTGTTTACACACTAAAACACAAAGATGAAACATTTCAAAAATTTAAAGAATTTTACAAACGCATAGAAACACAACACAACATCAAAATAAAACAAATTATGACAGACAGAGGGTGCGAATTCATGTCTAAAGAATTCTCACAATGGTTAAAAGACAAAGGAATGTTACATTACACATCTAGTCCATTTTCTCCGTTCCAAAACGGAATTGCAGAGAGAAAAAATTCCACATTACAAACCATGATTAGATGCACATTGGAAGATGCTGGCTTAAGCAAACAATTCTGGTCAGAAGCCTTACATTATTCAAATTACAACACAAAATAGAACATGGTCCAGCATTATAAATAAGACACCATATGAAGTGATGTATAATAGAAAACCAAAATTAGCACACATGCATATATTTGGAGTCACAGCAGACGTACACATACCTAAACAATTAAGAAAAAAGGAGAAAATGTGTCCAGGAGACTCAGATTTATGGGATATGAGACTGGCACTAAAGGATACAGATTCATTGATAGTAACAACAAATTTATAGTCTCCAGAACAGCTGTGTTCCATGAACAAGCTAACTGGTCTAAATTACATCTTAATGAGATATTCCCAAATAAACATGAAGATACAAAATCTCATGAGAAAGGGACTATAGAAAAACAAAATATCAACAAATATAAAAACAAAACCAAAACTTGGACAAATAGCCAACTCAAAATAAAGACAGATACACTAACAAAAAAGGAAGCAAGATATTTGCATGATAACGATAGTAAACCCGAGAAAAATCATTAGAAACACCAGAAATCAAATGCCAAATAAATACAAGGATTATGTAATGCACATGAATGGTGAACTAACAACACCCAATACATACGAGGAAGTGTTAAACTTCCTCACGAAGAAAAAGAAAAATGGGAATTAGCAATGAAGAAAGAGATGGAAAGTTTACAAGGACTAAATGTATTTACACCTACATCTGCGCCTAAAGATAAGACAATTATTGGTACCAGATGGATATATAAAATTAAGAATTTAGAGGGAGGAAATACTCTATACAAAGCTAGATTGGTTGCACAGGGTTATGCACAGAAATATCCAGAGGACTATACTGACACGTATTCCCCCACTGTAAGAACAGAGAGTGTCAAAACAGCTCTAGTGGTAGCTTCAGCACTCAATCTAGATGTATTCCAATATGATATACAGACTGCGTACCTACACGCAAAATTAGATAAGGAAATATACGTGAGAGCACCTCATAGTCCATACACAAACAGAAATGAGACTTGGTTGTTAAACAAGAGTTTATACGGGCTAAAACAATCTGGTAAAACGGTGGTATGATTTTTTAGTAAAAGTACTTAAGACCATGGACTTCAACGCTACCACTGCTGATAATTGTTTCTTTATCAAGAGGGGTGATGATTATATTGAATTTGTATTGATTTATGTGGATGACATTTTATACATAGGAAAACATAAAAGAAAGAAGAGAAACTTTTGTAACTAAACTAAATGAACACTTCTCATTGAAATCTTTAGGCAAGGTAAACAAATACCTTGGTGTCCAAATAATAAAACAAAAAGGGGATTCAAACTTACCCAGAAGATAAGATCATAGATCTTTTAAATAAATGCAACTTAAACAATGCCAAACCTTGTGATACCCCTATGCAAACTGACTTTCTAAGGAATTCTGATGAATCTTCTCCCGAGTTCAAGGACAATACATTCTATAGATCAATCATAGGTTCACTCCTTTACATATCTAATTGGACTAGACCGGACATCGCTTTACCACTCAATTTATTATCCAGGCATGTCAGCAAACCAACGATGTACCACTGGGAAGCTGTTAAAAGAATTTTAAGATATTTAAAAAGCACACTAGACTTTTGTTTAATGTTAGAACCTAATGATATTAAAGAACAAAGCTTACGTGTTATGCAGATGCAGATTGGGCTGGAGACACCTCATGCAGAAAAAGCACATCTGGTTATGTATTTCTCTTAAATGACTGTCCAGTTTACTGGTACACTGGTAAACAAGAACTAGTGGCTACTTCAACAACAGAAGCGGAATATGTTTGTTTATCCAAGGCCGCAAATAATCTTGTATGGTTTAATGATTTAATTTCAGATGTCTGGAAAAAACCTGCTCTGCCTTTTGTTATGCATGAAGACAATAAAGCAGCCATTGAAATATCTAGATCTGATGCCATTGGACAAAGGTCCAGACATATAGATATAAAATTTAAAATAAACGTAAGACAATTATCTCAGGATGGATTTATTAAAGCAGTGCATTGCGACACTTCAGAACAATTAGCTGATATATTAACGAAGCCTTTACCTTCTAAACAGCATAAATACTTAACCTCTAAGTTGTATGTTTTGTATTGTCCTGAATCTGAATGTAACTGGTGTTGTATAACGAATCGGCATTTAGAGGGGGATTTGTCAGATGTAAATGCCTTATTCTCCAATGTGTAAATAGTGTACAGACAGGGTATCAGGGGTTAACTTATTCTTCACTTCTTAATGTATTCATAATTCACCACTCCCACATATAGCTCCACCCATTGTATATATAAGGAGCTACCTACACCATTTCCCTTGCTTCTATCTGTGAATATTCAGTGAATATAGAATGCCTAATGTAAATAAAAGAATATATAGTTAAATCTTAACTCTTGTTGATCTTATTGAGTCTGATCCTGAAAATATTGCAACAGTATATTAAAACTGTTGCTGTAATGCTTCTTTTTTATTACCACTTTTGCACTGGCCAAGAAAACAAAGTAGGGACTATCCCACAACTCAGTGCTTCAATGCCTTATTAGTGAAGTTGTTAGGAAGACGAGTCTTCCTTTGATGCTGGTAGTTTGAATTCTCTGACAATGTTGACAGCCTGGGTGAGGTGGAAGGCGATTCTTGATAAAACGGAAAAATGCTTTCTAGCAAAATTCAAAATCATTGTATTTGGTCAATACGTTGGTGGATGGCAGAAGAGGCCCATATTTTAAGATTGGAGCCTTTGATAGCCATTATCTCGGAGATGACCAAGTTCACTTCCTGAACCATTTCTGTTAAGATGTTGAGGCTCTAGAAAAAGTGCAGAGAAGAGCAATAAAGATGATTAGGGGACTGGAGGCTAAAACATATAAAGAACGGTTGCTGGAACTGGATATGTCAGGTTTAATGAAAAGAAGGACTAAGAATGACATGATAGCAGTCTTCCAATATCTCAGGGGCTGCCCCAAAGAAGAGGGAGTCAAACTATTCTCCAAAGCACCTGAGGGCAGAACAAGAAGCAATGGGTGGAAACTAATCAAGGAGAGAAGCAACTTAGAACTAAGGAGAAATTTCCTGACAGAATTGTTAGAACAATTAACCAGTGGAACAACTTGTCTCCAGAAGTTGTGAATGTTCCAACACTGGAAGTTTTTAAGAAGAGATTGGATAACCTTTTGTCTGAAGTGGTGTAGGGTTTCCTGCCTGGGCAGGGGGTTGGACTAGAAGACCTCCAAGGTCCCTTCCAACTCTGTTATTCTATCTTCTAAAGTTCAATTAAACTGCTGTATTGCTAAAAGTTAATGTACAGTATCAGCATTCCAAGTAATGCACCCATGGAGAACAGAACTCCGAGGCAGGTAGATTCCTCAAAGAACAATTTCTTGGATACATCATATTGGCACAACTGTTGAAAGGCGACTCTGAAAATTCCCACGGCTTTCACCTAATTAAAAGGTAAAAGTTTTCCCCTTTCTCCCAAGTCACTGGTCATGCTGTCCAATCAAGATGCTGGCTGGTTGCTTGGTTACTTCATTCCTCCTCTGGCCAGGCACCTGTGAGAATGTCCTTGGTTCCCACAGGAAAACTTTATTGTTTTGGCTACAAAATCCCATCTAGCTATATCCCCTCTCCCTCTGTTGTGGCTCCAAGATGGCTCCAAGGTTAACTTCAGGGTTGACACACAAGAATCTTCTCAACTAATGTTTGGCACCTGTTTAGAGAAGGTTCAAAGGCACTCAAGACAGGTTGAACTTAGCTTGCTTGTGGCTATATTGGGATTCTAGGCTCATCTCCCTTTTGACTCCACCTCCAATTCGGCCATCCCTTCTTCTATAGAGGAATTCGGGAATTGTAGCTTCATGTTTTGTCTAGACGCTATGGCATGGCCCTGACTTTTCTGGTTTTTGTGTAAAATAAATAAAAGCGAAGAGAAATGAATGCACTAAGAAACGAAAATTAAATGAGAGAGAGAGAGAGAGAGAGAGAGAGAGAGAGAGAGAGAGAGAGAGAAACATGCCAAGCTCTGATTTTTCTATAACTTACATCTGCCTGTAATCTCACATCATGCTGTGTTAGCTTTGGGGCTTCCAATCTTTCAAAGAAGCTGTGCAAGATTCTGTTTCTTGTATTTTCCAATTTGGATCCTTAGGCTTATCTGGACTATAAGTTGAGCTGTTGGGGATCGAGCTGTTAGTCGGAGGAATTTGTAGTTTTCTGAAAGAAAAGAAATTAGAACAGGGTGTAAATAAGATGCATATTTGTACTCATCAATGTGCAATCTCCCCCCGCTTTCTCTCTCTCTCTCTCCTTCTCTCTCTTTCATGTATTTTGCAAATGCACACCTAGAAATCATTACACAAAATGGCCAGGGCAAAATCGAGAAAAATAATTATTGCAGTTGATGAAGCAGAAACCCCATTACAGTTAAATTCTACTTCACAATAACACAGTCCTGCCAGTTCAAAAGTAAATGCATTTTTCAGCATCTGTAACACACTTTATTAAATTAAGTTTTAAAATCATTCACCCCTCCTCTCCTTTCTATTTCTTCCTGATCTTTGTGCTTATTATTTCCATTTGTTTCTTAATGCTTTCTCCTGACTTTGTGGTGCAATTAATTTTGAAGTGGGGAAAAAAAAACCCCAACAACAGCAGCCAACTGTTTTCCCCATTGCTTAATCTTAGATAGTGTGGCACGCAAGTCTGGGTGGACTCCCTGTAATGAAACTTCAATTTAAGGAACGTAACCATCCCATTCCTGTCTATGGAGATTCTCACTCATCCAAGTCACGGTTATTCCAAAGGTGCTTTTTCAAGAGGCAACTGGACTTTCTTTCTTTTTTTCTTGAAGACATTTCGCTTCTCATCCAAGTTGCTTCTTCAGTTCTGACTGAATGATGGAGGATGGAAAGATTTATATTCCTTGCAGTAATCTGGTTGTTAGCACTCTTTCTGGGAATCCTTGAAGCCACTTGCAGGTTTATCTGTGCCCCTCACTATTTGCACTATTCATAGTGCACTATTTGCACTATGCACTATCTATGCCCTGGGGGCACAGATAAACTTCCAAGTGGCTAATCAAGGGATCTCTTAGAACCGTGATGGCGAATCTATGGCACGCGTGCCAGAGGTGGCACGAAGAGTCCTCTCTGTGGGCATGTCTGCTGTTGACAGCTGTTCTTCTGGTTTCTGGTCTGCCAGTCAACTGGTCTTCGTGGCTGCTGGACTGCCAGAAAACGGCCCAAAAATGGCCTGAAAACAGCTGAAAAACAGTCTGAAAACAGTCCAAAAAACGGCCTGAAAATGGCCTGAAAAATGGCCTAAAAACAGCCTGGAAAATGGCCAAAACAGCCCCCCCCAAAAAAACCCAAAAAAAACAGGCATGTGCACACTGGCAGCTGGTCTTCAGATTTCCTGCACTCCGGTGTATGCACATGCATGGACATGCACGTGTGTTCCTGTTTGGGCACTTAGTGCCAAAAAGGTTTGCCATCACTGCCTTAGAATATTCCCACCAACACTGACAGGGCAACCACTAGTATATAAACAGAAATAAAACCATATTCCTTTCTAGTATTGATGGTATTACCTAGTTGGGTCATGAAACGTCTGCAAGAAAACAATCAGAGAACACTGAAGACTGCAACTCTGAGCTACAAGGGTTCCATGATTGTAAGCAACTAGATGTTTCTTTGTAATATTGTAAATGAATAAAAATGCCAACACTTTTAAGGAAAGGAAAAAGAATATAATGTTTAGTATGTTAGATTAGGAGAGAAGTGCTCCAAGATTCAAACCCCATTCAGCTTTGAAGGCCAGTTATTATCTCTACCTCGCACTGAATTGTTGCTGAGACATCTTCTCCTTCAGAGACTAAGCCAAGAAGGATGTGAGTCAAATAAGTTACTAGTTTTGTTATTTCTCTATGTTGTGGCTCTGTTACCTGAGCCTGTGTCATCGGCAGGAGAGGACTCTGAGAGTGAAGGAGAGGAGTTGGCAAGGCCTCCCTCTCCAGGACCCTCCTCTCTGGCAATGCCTTCAGTGTCTGCCAAAGGTCAAGAGATGTCCACGCAGCCACAGGTGGACAGTGATGAGGGAGATGAGTCTTGGCTGGATCCTCGGCAGCATCTCAGAGATAAGCGCGTGCAACAGAAGAAAAGGCGTGCCAGAGATTAAGCTGAGTCACTGGACCACACCCCACAGGGTATAAAAGGGGGTGAGGTGGCCATTCAGACTCTGTGATGGACAAAACTAACTACTATCGAGTCACATTGCATCTTTGGAAACAATATTATCTGCCTTTGATTTATTTTATGAACTGGACAATGCTTGAACTGTGTGTATTTTGTTTATGAGTAAAGTTCTTGGCAAGCAGTTACTGGGTTGCTGCCAAGCCTCTTATTGGAAGAATTGGTTGTCTGCCAGTTTATTTAACCCCCGGCTGTCTGTTTGTGTGCGTGTGTGAGACGGGGACAGAACACTCTAGAAGGTCACATCATCCATTCTGCCACATCCTAGTCCAAGGATATTATCTTCAGCTTGCAATGGGGTGGAGGGTTTATCTCTTTTTTCCCCCCAAGCAGAATCAGGAAATTAAAAAGAGAGCTGAAATATTTGAAATTAAGCAGCGAGAACTAAGTTCTGGATGCAGAAAGCTGAAGAGACTGAAAAATTGAACCTATTGTTATGGTCCGCCAGTGGCCAGTGGAGCTGGTGGCAGACTCAGACAGGAGATTGGGGAGGAACATGGGCCAGTCATGGAGTCTGGGGAAGGCTCTGAAGAGTGCTCTGCGTCAGAGGCAGAGATGGGGCCAGGGCCGTCTGATAATTTTGTCAGCTGCCTTCGGAGTCGGACATCAGTGGGGCAGAAGAACAGCTGGAGCCTATTCCCAGTGTGCACATATGCAAAGCTGCCAGGAGAAGGGAACAGCTAAGGAACAAGGGTCGACTCAGGAGTAAAGCCACAGGTGGACGTTGAATGGCCCCTCCCATAGGGAATAAAACAGGAGCGAAAGGGGAGGGGAGTTTGCAGGAGACAATTAGTTCGCTTAATTGGTTCGTGACTCTCAGAGACTTCAAGTTTTGAAGATATCGACCTGGCAGCTCTCCAAGCCAGATAAGGTCGGTGATTGTAAATTCTCCCTTGAAAGACTTTGCTGGATGTGAATGAGAGGAATTCACAGTAACTTAATAAAAAGGGGTGTTTGTCGAAACAAGGAGTCTGCTTCATGCTCTTGGGAAGCCTAGATCAAAACACCAACTGGCATTCTGAAGACCTCAGGAAACATCTGGTTTGGGCTGGGGTGAAACAGCTGTCCAAGGTGCTGATAGCTCATGTTACATTGCAACGTTCATCTTTTTAAGACTTGAAATTAGACCTGACTTTACTTCTCAATTTGGCATGGCATAGAATAGCCACAGTAGGTTATTTCATCCTGCGCTGTCTTGAGTTTCTGGAGGGAAAACAGAATATAAATCAGATGAATGAATGAAAGTATTAGTACCACTTTATAAAGCCTTAATAGGATCACACCTGGAATACTGAATCCAGTTTTGGTCACCACATTACAAAAAAACAGTTGTTGAGACTTTGGAAAAAAGGTGCAAAGAGCAACTAAGCTGATTAAGGGCCTGGAGACTAAATCATATGAAGAACGGTTGCAGGAATTGGGCATGGCCAGTCTAGAGAAAAGAAGGACTAGGGGTGACAGGATAGTAGTCTTCCAGTATTTCAGCGGCTGCCACAAAGAAGAGGGAGTCAACTTATTTTCGCTGTTCTAGTGGCAAACAGGGCTGGAGCTCCTAAATTCGGGAACGCAGAGCCACCGGAAGTCCCCAAACGCTGGTGCTCCAATCTCACACTCAAAGCTTGGCCTTTGAACTCCATCTATTTTTACCCAATTAGGTATCAATGTTGGTAACAGGAAGGAGAGTTAAATTGAGAAGAATTAGTGGTTTGTTTGTTTGTTTGTTTTAATGAGCCGCGGTGGCGCAGTGGTTAGAGTGCAGTACGGCAGGCTACCTCTGCTGACTGCCGGCTGCCTGCAATTTGGCAGATCGAATCTCACCAGGCTCCAGGGTGATTCGGCCTTCTGTCCTTCCTTCTGAGGTGGGTAAAATGAGGACCGAGATGGTTGCGGAGCAATATGCTGACTCTGTAAACCACTTAGAAAAAGCACTGTGTGGTGGTATATAAGTCTAAGTGCTATTGCTATAATTTAATGCCTTTAATTTAACCCTAATTCAAGGTGGTGAAAAACAACTCTGTGAGCTTGAGAGACTTTGGTCCCTAAGGCAGAACTAGAACTCACTGACTCCTGGTGATCAGCACAAAAGTACCCAACTGGCTTTCACACCAAAGGTGGGACCCAGAAATCATAGTCTCCTGGTGATTGGCCCAAACACTCTCAACTGTCTTTCATGCCTAAGGCAGGACTAGAACTCACAGTCTCTTGGTGATTGACCAAAATTATCCAGCTGGCTTTGGTTCCTAAAGTGAGACTAGAACTCACAGTCTCCTGGTGATTGACCCAAAGTCACCCAGCTGTCTTTCATGCCAGAGGCAGGACTAGAACTCACAGTCTCCTGGTGATTGACCCAAGTCACCCAGCTGGCTTTAGTTCCTAAAGTGAGACTAGAACTCCCAGTCTCCTGGTGATTGACCCAAAGTCACCCAGCTGTCTTTCATGCCTAAGGCAGGACTAGAACTCCCAGTCTCCTGGTGATTGGCCCAAAGTTACCCAGCTGTCTTTCATGCCAGAGGCAGGACTAGAACTCCCAGTCTCCTGGTTTCTAGGCCAGCACTTTAACCAGTTTCCAAACTGGCTCTCTTTAAATTATACAGAAATAGAAATGATGGAATGTATAGAAACAATACTTTCAGGAATATGCTCTCGAAGAGAGCTGACGTTTTCCCTTTGGGCGCAACTTCCCATCTTCTGCTTAAATGTAGTTGGATTATCCTTCGCCTTGATTAGCGGGGATGTATTTATGCAGCCGCCTTTCCGAAATTATGAATTCAATCATCGCCCAGTGCTAAAGGTGGCAGTATGAAGCTCTCTGTTGATTTAATATCTGAGGGTGAGCCTTTGAGTCAAAAGCCTGAATTACATTAGAAGTGCCTGGATTTGAAACTGCTTTGAAACCAAACAGTACAGCGAATAAATCTGATAATGCATTTTAAAAACTGAGACGGGCAAGGAGAAGGAGCGGGCGGGCGGGCGAGCGAGCGGTGGGGGATGATAGATAAACGCTATCTATCCGTAACAGTGTGATCCCAGTGTTTTCGATCAAACCGCTGCTCCTTTCAAAGGGGCTGCATCCAGGAACTTTTCCTCATTCGGGGTTAAATGAAGAATTTTGATCGCCTTCAGCATGACAAACGAGCTGTGTCTCTCTCTTTCTCTTTCCCTCCCCTTCCCTTCAGGGTTTTTTTTTTTTTTTTTTTTTGGAACTTGTCCTACTTAGCGATGGGCAAAATTCTTCCTACAGCTGAGGAAGGGCATCTCAAAATATTCTATTTCTTTCGTGTCTCTGGAAACGTGAACAGGTTCTGGCAAGCCCTGATCCTATAGACATCCCTTGCCTGATGCTCCTTCTTCTCTGCTAACTCATCCCTGTATCCTAGTTCATTCGTTCATTTGGTTTGCATTTAAATGCAAGGTTCCAACTGTTTTTGCAATAACATGGGAAAGGGGTTTTCTCCCTTCTCTCCCCACCCCCCGGATACTGGCACCAGCAAAAGTAGACTGTTTAATATACTTTCCCCAGCATTACTGTTATTCATCAGGCTGTCAGCAATAGCCCTCTGCAAAAACCAGCCAGTTCAGTTCAACTCAAGCTGATTTGGACACTAAAAATGCATGGGGACATCCCCTAAAGCAGGGGTCTCCAAACTTGGCAACTTTAAGACCTGTGGACTTCAACTCCCAGAATTCCTCACCTCAGCAAGGAATTCTGGGAGTTGAAGTCCACAAGTCTTCAAGTTGCCAAGTTTGGAGACCCCTGCCCTAAAGGCACCCAAAGCAATCACTTTGAATTGAATTTCCATATCAAACATTTAGGAATCCAGCTTTGCGTTCCTTAAATTTGACACAGAGGCAGGATGACATTCCAGGGATTAGTGACAGGAGGAAAGGAGGAGTTTTCTTTTAGTGGTTTGTTTCAACAAGAACAACAACACTTGAACCATACTTGAATACCATCGGCATTGACAAACTCACCGTCAGTCAATTGCAAAAGGCAGCTTGACTTGGAATTCAGTTGGATGACTGTGCAATGAACCATAATAATAAAAGCAAGCCAAGGCAGTGCCGATAGTAATAGGCACCTTGGGTGCAACTCCAAAACAACTGGAACGCCACTTCAACACCAGCATTGACAAAATCACCATGCGTCAATTGCAAAAGGCAGTTTTCATTGAAACAGCTTACATCCTGTAACTGTTTTTAGCACTATCAAACCACACCTGCCTATCCCAAGTCCTTGAGAAGGACTCAATAGGTGGACAAAAATGCCAAATTGAGTCTGAACATCTGGTTGACTCTGCAACGAACCATAATAATAAAATCAAGCAAAGGTAGTGCCGATTGTAATTGGCGCCTTGGGTCCAATCCCAAAACACCTGGGACACTCCTTGAACATCATCGGCATTGACAAAACCATCACCAGAATGGAAGAGTTGAAGTCCATACTGGAATATCACCATCGTGTCTCCTGTAACCTTTTGTTCCTTTGGCTAAACATATCTAGTTTCTTTAACCCTTTGTCAACCATCCCATCGGCATATGCAGCGAAAGAAACTCCAGAGGCAATGCGTAATTTCATTTGGACTTTTCTATGTGTGTAATTTATGTGGTGCACGGTTGAGTGTGGTGTCTTATTGGTTGATTGGGGAGTTGATGACCAGCTATTAAGTTGTTGGCTGTTGTTTCCTTGTGCTGCCAAGTCCTCAGTTCCTAAGTATCTGATAGGCTGGTGATAAATCAGCAACTCCTATTGACTGATGAGGGGTCCATTTTTCAGGTTTCAATCATTTCCCTGGCTGTTTTTGTACCTACTGGGCCAACAATCTTAATACCTGTGAAATTGAAGGCACGTGCTTTTTCATTGAAATGTGAGGCTACCAATGAGTTCAGGTCTCCTGATCTGATTGCTCACTTGTGTTATTTTATATCTTTTATCTCTTTGTCTATGTCATTCATGAAAATGAGGGTGGAAACTGGAGCCTGAGGTGTTGTATTGGATCCCTCCCTTCACAAAGAAATACGTCCATTATGTATTGAGTATGATTGTTTAACTGCAAATCTACCTGGGAGTAGGACCATCCATCTTGCATAGAAGGCTACGGTCAATTTTATTGAATGCCTTATTGATGTTAAGCACACTAAATGCCTAACGTTTCCTTGATCTACTAAGCCAGTCACTTAATATATAAAAAAGTAATAAGATTTGTCTGGTATGATTTATTTTTATCAAATTCATCCTAGAGTCCGGTAAACCTCTTTGTTCATTTCTAAGCGCTTACAAAGCTACTGCTGGAATACTGTCTTCTAGTATTTCCCCAGGTATTGAGGTCAAGATCAAACCTACAATATTGTGGGTTCACTCCCCAGCCCCTTTTCAAATTGAAAAAAAAAAAATTGAAAGTTAGGTTTTGTCCAATCTTCAAGCATATCCACTGTAATCCAGAGATGACCAAATTCATTTCCTGAACCATTTCTGTTAAGATGTTGAGATTCTAGAAAGAGTGCAGAGAAGAGCAACAAAGATGATGAGGGGACTGGAGGCTAAAACATATGAAGAAGGATTGCAGGAACTGGGTATGTCTAGTTTAATGAAAAGAAGGACTAGGGTTGATGTGAAAGCAGTGTTTCAATATCTACCACAAAGAAGTGGGGAGGGGTCAATTTATTTTCCAAAGCACCAGAAAGCAAGACAAGAAGTGATGGATGGAAACTGAACAAACAAAGAAGCAACCTAGAACTTAGGAGAAACTTCCTAACAGTAACCTAACTTCCCTTCAGAAGTTGTGAGTGCTCCAACACTGGAGGCTTTTAAGAAGGGACAGGACAACCAGTTGTCAAAAGTAGTATAGAGTCTCCTGCTTGAGCAGAGGGTTGGACTAGAAGACCTCCAAGGTCCCTTCCAACCCTTCTATTCTATTCTATTCTATTCTATTCTATTCTATTCTATTCTATTCTATTCTATTCTATTCTATTCTATTCTATTCTCCCATTAAACATAAGGTTCACTGTAACGGATCTTCTAGTTCAGGGGTCCACAACCCCCAGCCAACAGTCTAGGACCAGGCCATGGCCTGTTGGGAACTGGACCACAGAAGTAGTGGACAAGTGTGTGTATGTGCAAAACCATCTCCCTCTCTCCCTCCATCCCCACCGTCAAAAGTAACCCCTCTTACTGTAGCTATACCGGGACATTCAGTGTCCTAATATTACCCAATATTGTCCCACTATTATTGGGCCATTCAGTATCCCCTATTACCATTCCATCCTATCACCCTAGCAGTTCAAAAACATGCAAACGCGAGTAGATAAATAGGTACCACTTTGTGGGAAGGTAACAGTGTTCTGTGCATCTCAGCCTATAGTCATGCTGGCCACATGACCACAGGAAGTGTCTTTGGACAATACTGGCTCCCTTGACTAGGAAACAGAGATGACCCCCACCCTCTAGAGGTCAGATACAACTGGTCAGGGGAAGAATTTATTTTATTACCGTAACAGTGTGTTTCCTGGTTGCTGTGATCACCTGTCAAAAATATTCAGTCTACATTTCTTTTTTACTTGGTTGAGCAGTCTGTAGAAGACTCCCATCACAGCAATAAATTTTTGTATTATTATGAGTATGAATATGATTATGATGATTTGATTATTTTATTATTGTTGTTGATGATGTTGTTTGTTGTGATTGTTATTAATTAAACATGAAACTCAATCAACTGAACATTTTAAAATATATCACAAATATTACTGTCTGGCTCTAATGGTTGTTACTATTATTATTATCTCTTTTATTCATTAAACGTGAAACTCAGTCAACTGAACATTATTATTATTTATTTATTTATTTAATTTTTTTATTTATTTTATTTAAATTTGTATACCGCCCTTCTCCTGGTGGACTCAGGGCGGTGCATAGCCACGTAAAAAACATCCAATACAAAATTTAAAAATTTAAAAGAATTATACCCTTTGGCCAAAAATTAAGAACCTTATTAAACAATTAAAATATCTAATATCTCAAAAATTATTATTATTGTTGTTGTTGTTGTTGTTGTCGTTTCTTTTTTTCATTAAACATGAACTTCATTAAACATGAATATTATTTATTATTATTATTATTATTATTATTATTATTATTATTATATTATTATTATTATTATTATTATTATTATTTACTTTATTTCTTAAACATGAAACTCAGTCAACTGAACATTTAAAAATGCATCACAGATACCATTGACTGGTGCTAATGGTTGAAAAGGGGTTGCTGCCAGTGTCCTAGTGATCAACCAAGTACCTTCTTAAGATGTACAATGTTCCAAGTAGCGCAGTTTTTTGCAGTTCCACTGATGTTATTGCAGGAAACTGCAATTTATTTTTTTTTTAATTTGATTTATATGCCGCCCTTCTCCGGAGACTAGGGCGGCTTACAATGTGCTCAGCAATAGCCTTCATCCTTTTGTATATTTTATACAAAGTCAGCTTATTGCCCCCACAACTGGGTCCTCAATTTACCTACCTTAGAAAGGATGGAAGGCTGAGTCAACCTTGAGCCTGGTGAGATTTGAACCTGCAGTAATTGCAGGCAGCTGGTCTTAATAACAGGGTGCTTTAGACCACTGTACTACCAAGGCTCCTACATCAATTTGTTGATGTATCTTATAAAATTCTTGGACATGGTACCAAATGCCCCAATAACAATGGGTATCACTGTGACATGTTTCATCCATAGCCGTGTAGTTTCGATGGCCAGGTCACAATATTTCATGATTTTTTCCAGTTCTTTTTCTTCGACTCTGGCATCTCCTGGTACCACGATGTCAATAAATTGTATATTTTGGTTTTCGACAACTGTGATACCTGGCGTCCACTTGTGTTCCAAGTGACGATCCGTTTGTTTTTGAAAGTCCCACAAGATCTTCACCTTCTCATTTTCTATAAGTTTTTCCACTTTATGTTCCCATGACTTTTTGGATACAGGTAAGTCATATTTTTTACATAACAACCAATGGATTAATTTAGCAACTCGGTCATGTCTAGCTTTGTAATCAGTTGTCTACTTTGTAATAGGGTTTTTTATTATTATTATTATTTTATTATTTTGCTTAACATAATAAGCAATATCCACCCAAAACATTTTCACTAGGGTTTTCTGCTTGGCATCATGAATTTTCATACAGATATAGACTCAAAACAAGGTATAGTTGTTTATATTTGTGCTGTGGCACTGGCTGTATATTTCTGGAATTTTTCACGATTCCCCAGTTGCAAGCCTTGGGACTAAGTTGGAGAATAATTTAAATTGGTCTTGGAAATACAAAAAATAAAAACAAAAAACCAAAACAGATATTCCCTGATCTGGAAGGAAATAGCTTGACTTATTTATAAGACAATGCAAGAAAGAAGAGAAAAGGCTTGGTTATCACTTGTTAAATATTTTTTCCCCCCAAAAAATACATATGTCCTTTCATTAAAATTTAAAAATCTGTCTCTGCTTGAGTTCGGGGATTTGCTGTGATAGGGCTGTGCTGATTTTTCAAAGAGATCTGAGTCAACAGACGTTTAATCCAAGTGCCACTTCCAAGCATGTCCATCGAATAATTTCGGTGGTCCACTTTTAATGGACGAAATGGAACAGCGGTGTAGTTCCATCGTCAGAAGTGACTTCTTCTGCCCCAGTGGACAAGATCTTCTCCATCAAAATGAAGTGTTGATCAAAGCAAACTGGGACCACCTAGTGTTCTGATCCAGCTCCTCAAACATGACAAACCTTCTGCATTTAAATCAATGATTCCTTTCTTAGGAGCGCCAGCAGCCCTGGCAAAAAGTTTCTCTCTCACTGCAGGTTAAGAAGTCTGTCTGGCAGGGAGATGAATAGTTGTCTGCCACATCGTCTATTCCCCCTGCCTTTTATCCCCAGAGCTAGGGTGGGGCTTTGCTAGCAGTGGTGGCTCTTCTGTCCCAAGGACCGGCCCATAGATTTCCACTGCTCTCCTCTGCCTTCTTCACATCCACGTGTCAGGCACTGGACCCAGCTGTTCCTCCTCTTCCTCATCAGCTGCCTCCAGACATGGAGGCTGTTGACTTTCCATCTGAGGGCTGATGGATGCCCAGGCACTGCCTCTGCCTCTGCCTCTCTCTCCCTCCCTCCCTCCCTCCCTCTCTCTCTCTCTCTCTCTCTCTCTCTCTCTCTCTCTCTCTCTCTCGCCAGCTCCATTCCCTCTTCTCCCTCGGAGCTCTCAGGTTGCCTTGATGCTGACCCTGACTTCCACACCTTCTCCTCCTCTGATTCGGCTGCTGGAGGGGCCACCGGTCGACAGGCCACAACACCTAGGTACTGTTGTGACCCAGGCCCACATAGCTGATATTAAATGCAAAACAGTTCCAAAAAACAAACAGATTTTATTAAAACAGCTAAGAATTAACTCATTATCAGCATATTCTAAATGAGATGAAAGCAAAGTCCTCAAAACACCAGTCTTTAGTTTATCTCTGACCTTGGGATAATTAGGCAAACTGCCAAAGGCTTTTCTTGGCAACAGTTCAGGAACAGAAGAAATAACTACAGCCAAACAAGAAGCAATTCTCTCAACTGTTGTTTTCTGGCAAAGAGGCCAAGAGCCATTGCTGGTCTTTTAAGCCTTATGGGAGGGGCCAATCATCTCCTGGCCTTACTCCTGAGTCATCCTCTCTGCTTTAGCTGCTCCTGCCTTCTGGCAGCTCTTCTCATGTGTGCACTAGGAACAGGCTCCTTCTGTTCCTCTGCCTCTCTACTGTCAGCCTCTGGAGGCTCTGAAGTCTGCACATCACACCCCGATGGCCCTGGCCCCATCTCTGCCTCCGATGCAGAGCCCTCATCCAGGCCTTCCCCACCTCCAGGACTGGCCCATGTTCTTCCTCAGCCTCATTGCTGTCCAACTCCGCTGCCAGCTCCGCAGGCTGTTGGCGGACCACAACAGGTACTTTGTTGAATGGTACAACTCACATCCAGGTGTTCTCAGGAAAACAGAGCATTTCTGCAAGGTTCATGATCTGCAGAGGTGTATGTTTGGCACTAATTGGGAGTGAGGCTGTATTGTTTCAGAATGGGCTTGTTCTGGGTGGGAACAGCCAGAACAAGATCTGCAAATTTTGCAAGCCAACGTTGCATGTTATTGGTATGTGTGGTCCATATTTGGGGACTAATGAATGCAAATCAAACTGCAAATTGTGTGCTTTAAAAAAAAAAAAGTAGTTCAATGCAAGTTTTATTGGATACTTGAGCATTGAATATATCCAGAGTTCCCATGGCATGGTGAACTCAAAATGTAGGACCCAAAGCAAATAAAACTCACTACAGTGATTTATTTAGCAGTACATATTGGAGAAGGTATGAATGAATTGCAGAAGACACATCCCTGCAGACAAAGAGATGTCCCCATATCAGTGGTGGGATTCAGCCGGTTCGGGCTGGTTCAGGTGAATCGGTAGTTAAATTGCTGGCTGGCCCAACCCCTTCCTGCCCTGCCCCTTCCAGGAACCCCCATGCAACCCATTTTGGCTCCCAGGAAAGTGCCGGGAGGCCTCTTAGGCCCAAAACGGGGCATGGGGGTGCGGTGCAGCCCCCCTTGGCCCGTTTTTGCTCCCAGGAGGGTGCAGAAAGGCCTACTAGGCCCAAAGTGGGGCGCAGGGGGTGCAGTGCATCCCTCCCTCCTCCGTGACCCATTTCTGCTCCCCGGGAGGTGCAGGAGGCCAAGTGCCGCCTGTCACACTCCCTAGCCATGCCCACCATGGACAGGCCCATCCAGCCAGTCATTAGGGCAGAGAACCGGTTGTTAAATTATTTGAATCCCACCACTGCCCCCATATGTATACATTTCAGAAAGAAAGAGAATTGGAAGGAACCTTGGAGGTCTTCTAGTCCAACCCCCTGCTCAAGCAGGAAACCCTATACCATTCAAAAAAAAAAAGGATTGTCCAGTCTCTTCTTAAAAACTTCCAGTGTTGGAGCATTTACAACTTCTGGAGGCAAGTCGTTCCACTGATGAATTGTTCTCCCCGTCAGGAAATGTCTCCTTCGTTCTAGGTTGCCTCTCTCCTTGATTCGTTTCCATCCGTTGCTTCTTGTCATGCCAAAATTGCTGATTTGATCCTGGATGAAGACACTCCCCACCACACACATTTCTTCCCCCCCCCACTCAAAGTTCGGTCTGACAGATTTGAACAGAGTGCTTCTAATAAAAGTAAAACCTGTACATTTGCTTTTCAAGGAACATTAGAGACCGTGCACAAAAGGTCCTATTAGTTCTGCTTTTCCAATTTTCAGCAGGGTGACATTATGAACAACGAGAGGTTGGGGTTTTTTGGGTTTTTTTTTCCCCCTCCGACTTACTCAAATGTCTTCTTGTCCTCCTTGACAAGCCCTGCCAGGCTCTTGCGCTCCGTCCCCTCTTTTACAGTTGAGGCAGCAGATGCGGCTGAAGGAATTCAAGGCGCACGTCTCCGGCGGAGCAGGTGAAAGATTCACAACTGAGTGTATCATCTCTTCAGGCTTGCATAGCTGAATTGAGCACATCCATCAATCACCGGCCTCCGTTCTTGTTAGGGAGCAAATATGCTCGCCACCTGGTCCAGTTGTTATAATAAGCCCTTCTCCAGACTATAAATGAATCTACTTCTCAGAGCCCAGGACCAAGTGAGAGGGAATTAAATGACCTTGGGACAAGATGCTTTGATGCCAGGAAGAAGTTGACATTTTATACGGAAGAGAATCTGATGCAGACACCTGGAAAAGAAGTTCGGGGAGTGATAATTTATTTTTAATATTTCCTATCCAACTCAGAAATGAAAGTTTTCATTGTTTTTTCCCTCTTGTTCTCTGTCTCTGTCTGTCTTTCTTTCTTTCTTTCTCTCTGTGTGTCTACCTTTGTCTCTGTCTTTCTCTCTCTCTCTCTGACTCTCTCTATCTCTCTGTCTCTGTCTCTTTCTCGCTCTCTTTCTCTCTCTCTGTGTGTGTGTGTGTCTGTCTTCTTTCTTTCTTTCTCTCTGTGTGTCTACCTTTGTCTCTGTCTTTCTCTCTCTCTCTCTGACTCTCTCTATCTCTCTGTCTCTGTCTCTTTCTCTCTCTCTCTCTCTCTCTCTCTGTGTGTGTGTCTCTCTGTCTGTCTCTCTCTCTCTGTCTCTCACTGACTCTTCTGTTTCTCTCTGTGTGTTGTCTTCTCTCTCTCTGTCTCTCTCCAACTCTTTCTATCTCTCTGTCTCTCTCTATTTTTTAAAAAAAATTGATTTATATGCCGCCCTTCTCTGGAGACTCAGGGCAGCTTACAATGCGTTAAGCAATAGCCTTCATACTTTTGTATATTTATACAAAGTCAGCTTATTGCCCCCACAACTGGGTCCTCAATTTACCTACCTTAGAAAGGACGGAAGGCTGAGTCAACCTTGAGCCTGGTGAGATTCGAACTTATAGTAATTGCAGACAGCTGGTGTTAATGACAATGCTATCAGTCTGCTGAGCCACCAGGCCCTCTTTCTATCTGTCTCTCTGTCTCTCTCGCTCCCTCTCCCTCTCTCTCTTCTCTCTCTCTCTCTCTTTCTCTCTGTCTGTCTCTCTCTCACTCTCTCTCACTCTCTTCTTTTTTTCCTTCCCAGGTAAATTGCACGACACAAATATTTATGAATGTCAGACAGAAGATTCCTATAGCATTTGCTTAGCAAATGTGCTTCTTAATGAATTCTGCTATGCACAAGGGACCGGGGCTGTAATGAATAGGCCACTGTGAATTCCTGAGATGGCTGTCACTTTGAGATATGAGAATCATTTCTCTTTAGCAAAGAAGAACTTGGATATGTGCATATTTAGGAAGCTCTGTTTCCCAGTACTTTTAGAGCCGGCAGGATGATTTGGCAACTGAGGCAGAAGTCAAGTGATTCTAGGTTACACTTCAGAAATCTTGAAAGAACAAATGAGCATTCCAGGGAGATGGAAGGGATTTCAGTTTGTGCTATGTTTATTTGCAAAAAGGAGAACTTGCTTAGGGCAGTTCCTCAATTTATTTAGGCATATGAGATGGGAAGGGCATGTTCTGTCCCCGTCTCACACATGCACACAAACAGATAGTCAGGGGTTAAATAAAACTGGCAGGCAACAAATTCTTTCGATGAGAGGATTGGCAGCAACCCAGTAGCTGCTTGCCAAGAACTTTACTCATAGAGGGAGGGGTTGTTCCTCCGACAGATAAACCCAAACAAGATACACACAGTTCAAGAATTGTCAAGTCCAGTCCGTATTAAATCCAAGGCAGATAACATTGTTTCAAAGATACATTTGTCCGTCACAGAGTCTGAATGGTGACCTCACCCCCTTTTATCCCCTGTGGGGTGTGGTCCAGTGACTCAGCTTAATCTCTGGCACGCCTCCTTTTCTGCTGCATGCGCCTGTCTCTCCGACGCTGGCGTGGATCCAGCCAAGACTTATCTCCGTCACTGTCCGACTGCGAGGGGATACCTGGCTCCTGGCCAATCTCTTCTCCTACGGGAGACACCTGAGGCATTGCCAGAGAGGATGGTCCTGGAGAGGGAGGCCTGGCCAACTCCTCTCCTTCATGTTCAGAGCCTTCTCCCTCCGATAAATCGGCCTCGGGGGTCGGAGTTACAACAGGGCAGCAATTTCCAAGGAAGGCATCCCAGAATATACAATAGTAGAGTTGGAAAAGACCTTGAATGTCTTCTAGTCCAACTCCCTGCTTGAGTAGAAGACCCTATACCAGTGATGGCTAACCTTTTTACCATTGCATGCCAAAAGCAGGGGGAACGCAGAGGGGCTGCACATATGCGTGCCCACACCCATAATTCAATTCCCCCCTGCATCCCGCCCCCCGCATGCATGCGCAACCCCTCCACGCTCTCCACACTTTTGGCACGTGATGGCAAAAAGGTTACCGGGGGGCCCGGTAGGCCTGTTTTTCACCCTCCCCAGGCTTCAGAAGCTTTCATGGAGCCTGGGGAGGGTGAAAACAGCCTCCCCTCCAGAGGCTCTCTGGAGGCCGGAAGCAGCCCATTTCCTAACTTCCGGTGAGCCTGGAAGGCCCAAAAGTCAGCTGGCCGCCACACGCATGAGCATTGGAGTTGAGCTAGGGCATATCGCGTGCCCATAGATATGGTTCCGTGTGCCACCTGTGGTACATGTGCCATAGGTTTGCCATCACGGCCCTATACTATTCCAGACAAATGGCTGTCCAGTCTCTTTTTGAAAACCTCCAGTGATGGAGCACCTACAACTTCAGGAGCCCATTCCATTGGTTGATTGCTCTCACTGTTAAAAAAAATTCTCCTTAGTTCTAGGCTGGATCTCTCCTTGATTAGTTTCCATCCATTACTTCTTGTCTTGCCTTCGGGTGCATAAAACTTAACAGAATAACAGAGTTGGAAGTGACCTCGGAGGTCTTCGAATCCAACTCCTTGCTTGAGCAGGAGACCTTATACCATTTCAGATGAATGGTTGTCCAGTCTCTTTTTGAAAGCCTCCAGTGATGAAGCATCCACAACTTCTGAAGGAAATCTGTTCCACTGATTAATTGTCCTCACAGTTAGAACATTTCTCCTTAGTTCTAAGTTGATTCTCTCCTTAATGTGTTTCTATCTATTGTTTCTTGCCCTACCCTCAGGTGCTTTGGAGAATAGGTTGACCCCCCTCATCTTTGTAGGAGCCCCTCAAATATCAGAACACTGTTATGTCACCACTAGTCCTTCTTTTCACTAGACATGACATACCCAATTCCTGCAACCGTTCTTTGTATGTTTTAGCCTCCAGCCCCCTAATCAACCTTGCTGCTCTTCTCCGCACATGGTCCCAAATTCTGTGTTTATCACCAGGGCTATACATTTGAGACTCACATTGGAAATGATACCAGATGTGAAGTTCTCTATAGAAGAAGCTACATCGAGTCAATTTCAAGTAAGATATCAGTCCCAGCATGGGAGTGAAACTGTATGTGAACCAGCAATGTGCAGCAGCTGCCAAAAAAGCCAATACAGTTCTAGGCTGCATCAACAGAGGGATAGAATCAAGATCACGTCAAGTGTTAATACCACTTTACAATGCCTTGGTAAGGCCACACTTGGAATACTGCATTCAGTTTTGGTCGCCACAATGTAAAAAAGATGTGGAGTCTCTAGAAAGAGTGCAGAGAAGAGCAACAAAGATGATTAGGGGACTGGAGGCTAAAACATATAAAGAACAGTTGCTGGAATTGGGTATGTCTAGTTTGATGAAAAGAAGGACTAGGGGTGACATGATAGCAGTCTTCCGATATCTCAGGGGCTGCCCCAAAGAAGAGGGAGTCAAGCTATTTTCCAAAACACTTGAACAAGAAACAATTGGTGGGAACTAATCAAGGAGGGAAGCAACTTAGAACTAAGGAGAAATTTCCTGACAGTGAGAACAATGAATCAGTGGAACAACTTGCCTCCAGAAGTTGTGAATGCTCCAACACTGGAAGTTTTTAAGAAGGTGTTGGATAACCATTTGTCTGAAGTGGTGTAGGGTTTCCTGCCTAAGCAGGGGGTTGGACTAGAAGACCTCCAAGGTCCCTTCCAACTCTGTTATTCTGTTTTCTGTTTTCTGTCGTTCTGGTGCTACCAGATTTCCGAGCATTGTTCAGCTCTTGATTACTGTGTTTCCCCGAAAATAAGATCCTGTTTTTTTGAACCCGGAAATAAGTGCCTGGCCTTATTTTTAGGGAGGTCTTATTATTTTGGGGTGCATGGAGCAAGATGGGGCTCCTCCTGCCATCTTACCTGATTTCCAGCTCTGCATTTAAATATTTTTGGGGAGGGCTTATTTTTGGGGAGAGGCTTATTTTAGCGCATGCACTCAAAAGCCCGATTGGGCTTATTTTTTTTATTTTTTTTAAATTTGATTTATATGCCGCCCTTCTCCGAAGACTCAGGGCGGCTTACAATGTGCTCAGCAATAGCCTTCATACTTTTGTATATTTTATACAAAGTCAGCTTATTGCCCCCACAAACTGGGTCCTCAATTTACCTACCTTAGAAAGGATGGAAGGCTGAGTCAACCTTGAGCCTTGGCGAGATTCGAACCCTGCAGTAATTTCAGGCAGCTGGTCTTAATAACCAGCTTAATAACAGGGTGCCTTAAACCCCTGTACTACCAAGGCTCTTATTACCAGGGGATGTCTTATTTTCGGGGAAACAGGGTATGATATTTTTCTTAATGATCTGGTGGGGGAAATCTTGTTTTTTTTTTTGTTGTTTTTGTTTGTTTGTTTTGTTTTGTTTGTTTTTTACTTACACATATGGCTGACAGATTTTGATTTGCGATTCTCAGTTCTGCCCTTACATCACTGCAGCGCACCTGAGTTCTAATAAAAATATACCTTTCTCAACAAATGGAACTAAGGATTGTGTCTACTTAGAGGCCTGAGTGTTTGGCAGGTCTGACAGGAAACTAATCAAGGAGAGAGCCAACCTAGAACTAAGGAGAAATTTCCTGACAGTGAAAACAATTAATCAGTGGAACGACTTGCCTCCAGAAGTTGTGGTGTGCTCCATCACTGAAGGTTTTTCTGAGAAGAAATTAGAGAACCATTTGTCTGAAATGGTATGGGGTTTCCTGCCTGAGTATAGGGGTTGGACTAGAAGACCTCCAAGGTACCCTTCCAACTCTGTCCTTCTGTTCTTCTATTCTGTGGTATTTCTTTACAGGTAGTCCTCAACCTACGACTGCAACTGAGCCTAAAATTTATGTTGCTAAGTGAGAACTTTGTTAAGTGAGTTTTGCCCCATTTTATGGCTTCTCTTGCCACTTGTGTTAAGTGAATCCCTGTAGTTGTTAAATTAGTAACACGGTTACTAAAATTTTGGGCAAAAATACATAGATGGCTAGAAAAGATAATAGGGAAACATGGAGATTTTAAACCTGAACTTTTTTTATTAGGGATGATATCAGAAAAAAAATGATAAGAGAAGTATGTATTTAGTATTACATGTTTTACTACCGGTTCTCTGAACTACTCAAAATTTCCACTACCGGTTCTCCAGAACTGGTCAGAACCTGCTGAAACCCACCTCTGGATCACGTGACCCCGGGACACTGCAACTGTCGTAAATGTGAGTCAGTTGTCATTCATCCGAATGGAAATCACGTGACCACGGGGAGGCTGCAAGGGGTCGTAAGTGTGAGAACCGGTTATAAGTCACTTTGTTCGGTGCCGTTGTCACTTCAAACGTCACTAAGTGAAGCGCCGTAAGTTGAGGACCGCCTGCGTCATGGTAGATGCCAGAGGTCAGAGTCTATGGTTCGAGGTAAGCAAACTCTGTCCCTCACCATGAATAGACTCTTGCTCGATTTAACCGGTAAACGGGGAATGAAGGTACCAGCGATGGACATTGCATGACATGTTCCATTTTCTGAATTGAGTCAACCTGGAATTCGGCTTCTCTGGACATCTGCAGTAATTACAGCTCTCACCTCATCACCAGACCCATGTGGGGAATGACTTTCACCCAGTTGTTTGCGAAGCAAGAAAATTGCTTTATAGTAGTGCTGCTTCGGAGAACGGCGCTCCCTAAAGAAGAGATTTATTCCATCAGAGTGCGGGGCATGAATCTCGATGAGATGTGTGTGACTTTCGTAACCGGCCTGATTTCATTTCTCATTTTATTGCCACGGACAGGGAAGTGGATTAAAGTACAGAATGTCAGTGTCACTTTAAAAAAGCATACTTTGGTTTTTCAGGGAAAGAAGGGGAGAGAAAAAAGAAGAAAGCAAAAAGGAAAAAAAGAAAAAGAAAAGCTAAGAAAAGTTAGCATCTGGAGATAAGGCTAAAGGGACCGTCTGAAGGATGACTTCGGTTAACAGAATAACTGAGTTGGAAGGGACCTTGGAGGTCTTCTAGTCCAACCCCCTGCTCAGGCAGGAGACTCTATACCTGTGATGGCGAACCTATGGCACGGGTGGCACAGGTGGCACATGGAGCCAGTGATGGGATTCAGCCGGTTCGCACCACTTCAGGAGAACCGGTTGTTAATTTTCTGAACAGTTTGTTTACTAGGACTCCAAGTTCCATTTTGCATCTTAATTGGAATGCTAAAATCTGCCTAGTAATTTTTCAAGGTCTGCACTCTCTGGAGGAAAGAAAAGTGTATGATTTTTCCATCTTATAATGATGTAGGAGAAGAGCAAGCTAAGCTGGATGGTGGAGTTAAACATGTCATCAGTTTGGAGTCATTGCATTGCCACAAGAGAGTCAGATGCAGCCCTTTGTGAATTCTATTGACCCTTACCTAGTGCTAATTTAGCTTTGATTAATTGACCAGATTCTGGTATAGAGATAGGAATAATAAACTCTTCTGTGTGTTTAACTCAATGAATGCTCCTGATTCTTTGCACCTGGAAGATGAGAAGGGAAGGTAGTCATTATAGGTGGCCCTCAACTCACAGCACTTAGTGACAGTTCAAAGTTTCCTCTCTCTCCCTCCCATTCAACTGCCAAAATTTTAAAACAATACAGGTAGTCCTTGACTTACAAAACTTCATTTGGTGACCGTTTGAAGATAAAACAGCACTGAAAAAGTTGACTTATGACCATTTTTCACACTTACAACCATTACCGCATCCCCACGATCATGTGATCGAACTTCGGACGTGCAGAAAATTGGCCATGGCAAGTTGTCCTGCAATGAGTTACTTATGGTGAGTTGGCCATGGCAAGTTGTTCCAAAAGTGAGTTATTCATGGTGAGTTGGCCATGGCAAGTCGTCCTGCAATGAGTTACTCATGGTGAGTTGGCCATGGCAAGTTGTCCTGCAATGAGTTACTCATCGTGAGTTGGCCATGGCAAGTTGTCTTGCAATGAGTTACTTATGGTGAGTTGGCCATGGCAAGTTGTTCCAAAGTGAGTTATTCATGGTGAGTTGGCCATGGCAAGTCGTCCTGCAATGAGTTACTCATGGTGAGTTGGCCATGGCAAGTTGTTCCACAATGAGTTACTCATGGTGAGTTGTCCATGAAAGTTGTTCCATAGTGAGTTATTCATGGTGAGTTGGCCATGGCAAGTTGTCCTGCAACGAGTTACTCATGGTGAGTGGCCATGGCAAGTTGTTCCACAGTGAGTTACTCATGATGAGTTGGCCATGGCAAGTTGTCCCGCAACGAATTACTCATGGTGAGTTGGCCATGGCAAGTTGATGTGCAGCAAATTGGCCATGGCAAGTTGTCCCGCAACGAGTTGAAGGTACAACGGCACTGAAAAAGTTGATTTATGACCATTTTTCACACTTAAAACCATTGCAGCATTCCCACAATCATGTGATCAAACTTCAGACGTGATGAGTTGGCCGTGGCAAGTTGACGTGCAGCAAATTGGCCATGGCAAGTTGTCCCATTCCGGTCTGGAAGATGCCTTCACGATCTCCACAGTTTTATATATAGATAATCACCTAGACAGATTTCAAGTGTCACTGAATGAAGTCTGGGAAATAAAAACAGAGATGTAGGAAGGAGTGTCGGATGTTGGCCCTGTCAGCAAATGCATTGGCAACTTATGAAAAGCACAAAGTTGTGAAATGGAATTGTGTCGCATTCAATTACCACCAAATCAAACCTCCTCTCATGTCTCCCAATTACTTATCATTTCACCTGGGTGACTGCTCCCCTTTGGGGACGAAAACTTCGGTGTTCTGACCCTTTTGAAATATTTATTCTTTATTTATTTATTAGCTATCTATCTATCTATCTATCGGTGTTTTCCGCTCCAGGCTGTATATCTGATGAATTTTGAGAAAAGCCAAAAAGATTTCTGAAATGACAATCACAAGTCGTCTCCGTTAAACTAATGTCGAAGATTTATTTCCTCTCCAACTTCTAGCTAACCATAAGTTATTTTAAAAGAAGGATTGGCTTTAAAAAAAGAAAAGAAAAGCACCAGCTGCGATAATTAAGTCTGATGTTTTATTAATTTGTTTTAAAAATATTTTTTTCTGTTCGGTTCTGTATGTCTATGGAGATTCTCAGTCATCCATGTTCTGTTCTGTATTCTCCAAACCAGGACAGGACAAGACATAATGGAAGTGGAAGTGTCTATGGAGGTCATGATTGTCCCAAAGGTGCTTTTTCAAGAGGCAATTGGATGTTCTTGTTATTCTTTGAAGACGTTTTGCTTCTCATCCAAGAAGAGAGCTGAAGAAGCGTCTTGGATGAGAAGTGAGAACGTCTTTAAAGAAAACGATGCCCTTGAAGTGATGTCCCAGTGCCTGGAGACCGTGCGGACCTGGATGGGTAGAAACAGGCTCCGACTCAACCCTTCCAAGACTGAGTGGCTGTAGCTTCCGGGATCCCAATATAGCCAGCTGGTGCCATCTCTGGTTATTGGGGGAGAATCACTGGCCCCCACAGAGAGGGCTCGCAACTTGTGCGTCCTCCTGGATGCACGGCTGTCTTTAGAAGAGCATTTGACGGCCGTGGCCAGGAGGGCTTTTTATCAGGTTCGCCTGATACACCAGTTGCGTCCCTTTCTAGATCGGGACTCCCTACGCACGGTCACTCAGGCACTCATCACCTCCCGCCTGGACTACTGCAATGCTCTCTACATGGAGTTCCCCCTGGGGTGTACCCGGAGGCTCCAGCTGGTCCAGAATACGGCCGCATGGGGGATTATGGGAGTGACGGGGCCTCCCATGTGACACCTCTCCTGAGCGAGCTGCACTGGCTCCCAGTGGTCTTCCGGGTGCGCTTCAAGGTGTTGGTGACCACCTTTAAAGCGCTCCATGGCTTAGGGCCGGGATATTTACGAGACTGCCTCTGCTACCAATAGCCTCCCACCGGCCAGTACGCTCGCACAGAGAGAGCCTCCTCCGGGTGCCGTCCACCAGACAGTATCGGCTGGCGACCCCCAGGGGGAGAGCCTTCTCTGTGGCAGCGCCCCGCCCTCTGGAACAACCTCCCCCCAGAGATACGTACAATACCAGACCTCCGGACTTATTTATTTCACCTAGCCAGCTGGCTTGATCTCACAGTTTTGGTTAAATTTAATTGATTTTAATTGGGTTGTTTTAAATTGCGGCCAAAAATATTTAATTATTTTAAACTGTTTTTAAATTTTGTATGTTCTGTTTTATTCTGGCTGTTCATCGCCCTGAGTCCTGCTGGAGAACGGCGGTATACAAATTAAAACAAATAAATAAATAAAATAAATAAATAAATAAAAGCCAGAAAGTCCAGTTGCTCTTGAAAAAGCACCTTTGGGATAATGGGGGAAGATCATTAAAGAGAGATCTAACCTGGGTTCTAATATATGAGGGGCTCTGGAAGGTCTTGTCTCTCCAATCTTCCCAAGAAAGCAGGACTCTTGAAACTGCAGTGGTTCCAAAAGGAGCTTTTATTGGAAGGTTTGTGATAACAAGAGATCTAGGCAAGAACTGAAGCTTCTCACTTAAAACCAGCTATTTCAAGCAATGCTAACCCACCCCTCCCACACGACATCATTGCAGGGAAACAGAAACTTCATATAGAGATTAGCACAGTAATGCAAGAAACAGAAACAGAAACTTCATATAGAGACCATTCCATTCTCCCCCCCCCTTCCCCCCACCAAAATGCCAGCATCCCTGTAGAAATATCTGGGATCTGACAGGCTCCTAAAAAAACAAGGGGGTCAAATTGGGAGGCCAATTTATTTATTATTTATTTATTTATTAGATTTTTATACCGCCCCCTCTCCCGAAGGACTCGGGGAGGTGAACAGCCAAAGTTAAAAACATACAATATAAACAATTAAAATACGTTTAAAACAGAATTAAATCTAAAATGGCTCCCCAATTTAAAATGCCTTACCCATACCCCTATAAAAAGACAAATTTAAAATTTAAAAATTTAAAATTTCCACATTTAAAAAGGGGGAAGATTTAGGCCAGGCCAGCTTGATAAAATAGAAAAGTCTTAAGCGCGCGGCGGAAGGTGCGTAGATCCGGGATCCTACGTATCTCCGGGGGAGCTCGTTCCAAATCGTAGGTGCCCCCACAGAGAAGGCTCTCCCCCTAGGGGCCGACAGCCGACATTGTTTGGCCGACGGCACCCGGAGGAGCCCCTCTCTATGGGAGCGTACTGGCCGATTTAAATCGATTTAATTTATTTTAGTTATTTTTAACTTTTATATTACATGTATCTTAATTCCGGCTGTCCACCGCCCTGAGTCCTTCGGAGAAGGGCGGTATATAAATTTAATTAATAAATAAAATAAAATAAAATAAATAAACTTATCTTCCAAAGCACTAGAGGACAGGATAAGAAACAATGAATGGAAACTAATCAAGAAGAGAAGCAGCCTGGAATTAAGGAGAAACCTCTTAACAGTGAGGACAATTAACCAGTGGAACCGCTTGCCACCAGAAGTTGAGGGTGCTCCATCACTGGAGGTTTTCACAAGAAGAGACCAGACAGCCATTTGTCAGGATTGGTATAGGGTCTCCTGCTTAAGCAGGAGGTTGGTAGTATGTCTTCCAACCCCATTATTCTATGTTCTATAAGAATCAATTTGATTGAATGATATAGCTGTCAATTTCTGATTCAGTGTGCAAATATACAGCTTCTCTCATGATGGGGATGCTGCAGTTTTTGTAAGCCGCTTATATTTGATAAGTCACTTTTTTCAGCACTGTTGTAACTTCAAAGGGTCACTATCTGAACTGTTGTATATCAAGGGTTTGATTGTTGATTGTAAACAGAACAATCAGTTGTTCTTATATTCTCAATTTTTTTTTACCATCTCAAATATTGCTTCTACCTTTTGGCTATATAGATTTCAAGATTTTTTTAAAAAGTAAATTATATCTGAATTAATATAGAATATTAATTGGAAGGGATTTTGGAGGTCTTCTAGTCCAACCCCCTGCTTAGGCAGGAAACCCTACAGAACTTCAGACAAATGGTTATCCAACATCTTCTTAAAAACTTCCAGTGTTGGAGCATTCACAACTTCTGGAGGCAAGTTGTTCCGCTGATTAATTGTTCTAAAAGTCAGGAAATTTCTCCTTAGTTCTAGGTTGCTTCTCTCCTTGGTTAGTTTCCACCCATTGCTTCTTGTCCTGCCCTCAGGTGCTTTGGAGAATAGCTTGACTCCCTCTTCTTTGGGGCAGCCCCTGAGATATTGGAAGACTGCTATTATGTCTCCCCTAGTCCTTCTTTTCATTAAACTAGACATACCCAGTTCCTGCAACCGTTCTTCATATGTTTTAGCCTCCAGTCCCCTCATCATATTTGTTGCTCTTCTCTGCACTCTTTCTAGAGTCTCCACATCTTTTATACATCGTGGCGACCAAATCTGGATGCAGTATTCCAAGTGTGGCTTTAGCAAGGCATGATAAAGTGGTATTAACACTTTACGTGATCTTGATTCTATCCCTCTGTTGATGCAGCCTAGAACTGTGTTGGCTTTTTTGGCAGCCGCTGCACACGGCTGGCTCATATTTAAGTGATTGTCCACTAGGACTCCAAGATCCCTCTCACGGTTAGTACTATTGAGCGAAGTACCACCTATACTGTATCTGTGCATTTGGTTTTTCTTGCCTAAATGTAGAACCTTCCTTTTTTCACCGTTGAATTTCATTTTGTTAGATAGCGCCCAATGCTCAAGTCTATCAAGATCCTTCTGTATCTTGAGCCTATCTTCTGGAGTGTTGGCTATTCCTGCCAGCTTGGTGCCATCTACAAATCTGATGAGTTCCCCATCTATCCTTCAGTCCAAGTCATTGTTGAAGATGTTGAAGAGTACTAGGCCTAAAACAGAGCCTTTGGTACCCCACTGCATACTTCCCTCCATGTAGATTATCCCAGATAAACCTGGATATTTCTCCCAAGTCTAGTTTATTCAAAATGATCAAGCCAAAATACTTATACAGGTAGTCCTTGACTTACAACAATTTGTTTAGTGATCATTCAAAGTTACACACTTGGCCAATAAAGAATTCTATTCTATTCTATTTTTTTTAAAGTTTTACTGTTTTATTACTATACATTATGACATAACATACAACATATAAATATATCCTCTTTTTAACAAGTGTTTTTTCACGGTCTGCTTTCCACAGTGATTCTCCCCCCCTCATGTCTCTCATATTGTTTCATTTTCTTCATTGTCCCCTTTTTGATCTATTACAATATATTTTATAATCCTAATAGCCTTAACTTTATACATTTATTTTTTATTTTATTTATTTTATTATTCATATTTCCATGCTGCCCACTCTCCGAGGACTCTGGGCGGCTTACACCAAAGACAGTATACTAAATAGCATATTGCCCCCAACAATCTGGGTTCTCATTTTACCCATCTCAGAAGAATGGAAGGCTGAAACAACCTTGAGCTGGTGAGATTTGATCCGCTGATCTGCTGAACTAGCAGTCAGCTGAAGTAGCTGCAGTACTGCACCCTAACCACTGCGCCACCTCGGCTCTTTCTATATATTTGTTTCAGATGCCTGAAAAACCCATTCATGTTTAACTTTTTTTCCCCTTAAAACAATTAGCTTTTATATATATATATATATATATATATATATATATATATATATATATATTATACACACACACACACACACACACACACACACACACACACACACACACACATGTATATAAATATACATATATTACAAACTATTCCAAAAATACGAGTTCCAGGTATATTAGTAATCTCTGTAAAGGTAGTTTAATACTCTGACGATGTCAGCAGATGGCTGACGAAAGCTTAGTAAAATAAAATTTTAATTCTTTTAAAATTTTAAAATTTTAAGTTCTGGAGCTCGCAGGATGTCTGCTTCTTTCTTTACATACATACATACATACATACATACATACATACATACATACATTTGTTTTCTTTTCTTTTCGTAGGCCTTTATGTGTATTTCTCTTTAGCCAGGTTTACATAGGAAGAACCTGGCTAAATATATTTGTTGCATACATATTTTACTTTTTATATTCTCCTCAATTTATGTTTAAAAAAAGAATTCTATTCTATTCTATTCTATTCTATTCTATTCTATTCTATTCTATGACGATTTGGCACAGCAGTCATGGGTCATGAAGGTGAACAGTAGAAGACTCAAGACACAGCCCTGTGGAGAACCTGTACTCAGGGAGATGTTAGGCCAAAGTGTCTCGTGTCAAGAGGAAGGGTTAAATTTCCAAAGGATCCAAAAATAAAATCAGTGTTTGGTGAACGTTCTCACTAGTATCTCAAGCAGGATTGCCTCTGCTTCAAAAAAACCGTTCAACATCTGCTCTCTCTTTTTTAAATAGACCTCTCTGTGAGTCTGAAGAAACTGTCGACTTCTGTAAAGACTCAGTTCATTAAAATCAACCTTGCTGCTAAAACAGCTGCACTCTTCTTTTAGACTCACCCAGAAATCAGAATAAAGAGGTTCTGCTTTAATTAATGGCCGAGAAACACATTAAATCTTGCGCGTTTAAACTGGGTTAGGAAAAAAAAGGGGGGGTGGGGAATTGGACTTAACGGTTCGTGGTGTCCGAATGAGGCACGACAAGTAACTCCGTTCAGCTGATTATTTCAAGACCTTCTTTGATCTGGTTTCTCTCAGGGATGTCTGCAAGCTTGGGCAAAAAGGTCAAGATGGCGGCCACAATGATGTAATTAAAGGGCTGTCTGTTTGTTAAATGCATCATGCATGCAAAGCACATTAAAAAAATAAGATAATCCTTCTCCTCCTTCTTTCCCCTTCCCCTCTTCCTTCTCCCCCCTCCTTGCCTCCCATTCTTTTTCTCTCCTTCTCTTTGCCCTTCTCTTCCTCTTCCTCCTGCTCCCACCCTGCCTTCCATCTTCTCCTGCTCCTTCTCCTTTCCCCTTCTCCTCTTCCTCCTCCTCCCTCCCTCCCTGCCTCCCTCCCTCCCATCTTCTCCTTCTCCTTTCCCCTTCTCCTCTTCCTCCTCCTCCCTCCCTTCTCCCTTCTCCCATCTTCTTTCTCCTTTTCCCTTCTCCTCTTCCTCCTCCTCCCTCCCTCCCATCTTCTCCTTCTCTTTCCCCTTCTCATCTTCCTCCTCCTCCCTCCCTCCCTCCCTCCCATTTTCTCCTTCTCCTTTCTCCTTCTCCTCTTCCTCCTCCTCCCTCTCTCTCCCATCTTCTCCTGCTCCTTCTCCTTTCCCCTTCTCCTCTTCCTCCTCCTCCCACCCTGCCTTCTATCTTCTCCTGCTCCTGCTCCTTCTTCTTTCTCCTTCTCCTCTTCCTCTTCCTCCCTCCCTCTCTGCCTCCCATCTTCTCCTTCTCCTTTCACCTTCTCCTCTTCCTCCTCCCCCCTCTCTGCCTCCCATCTTCTCCTGCTCCTTCTCCTTTCCCCTTCTCCTTTCCCTCCTCCTTCCTCCCTGCCTCCCCTCCTCTCTCTTTCTCTCTCCTTCTCCTTTCCCCTTCTCCCCTTCCTCCTCTTCCCTCCCTCCCTGCCACCCATCTGCCAAAAATTTAAAACAATACAAGTAGTCCTTGATTTAGAGCAATCCATTTAGTGACCATTATAATGGCACTGAAAAAGGTGACATGACTGTTTTTCACACTTACGACCGTTGCAGCATCCCCATGGTCACGTGATCAAAGTCGACACTTGGCAATTGACTTGTATTTATGACAGTCGCAGTGTCCCGGGGTCACATGATCCCCCTTTTGCAACCTTCCGACAAGCAAAGTCAATGGGGGAAGCCGGATTCACTTAACGACCATGTTACTAACTTAACAACTGCAGTGATTCACTTAACAACTGTGGCAGGAAAGGTCGTAAGATGGGGCAAAATTCACTGAACATGTGTCCCGCTTAGCCACAGAAATGTTGGGTTCAATTGTGGTCGGAAGTCGAGGACTACCTATCGTTTCAAGCCGGCAAGTGTGGCTATCCATGTCAAATCTGTCTTTGTGTCTCTTTCTTTTTTACTATTTGGTTTATCCTGCACTTCTAATTTCTACAAATGGGTAGACCGGTGCCTCCAAAAACAAATGGGTAGGTCGGAACGCTCCAAGAACAAATGAGTAGACCAGTACAGCTCTGCAAGCAGTTAAAAGCCTGGTAGACCAGTACCTCTGCTAAATCCTAAATAATTGTCACATGACCATCAAACCACGCCCACAAAATAAACCACGCCCACAGAACTGGTAGTAAAAAAAATTTAGAACCCACCCCTGGCCCCGGGGGGGGGGAATCCTTTTTTTGGGGGGGGCATCCTTTCCCTAACATGTTCATTATTATTTCCATGTTCCTAATGTATGCACATTAGTAAGCACACCTGCGTGTGGCAGGGAAAGGCTGTTCCTATCTTGTTTTCATCAGCAGGCATGCTGTCTCTTAAAAATGCCCTTTTCCTGCATATTTTCTGAGTTCCGAATCTGCACTGAGAAATTCCACACAAAAAAAAGAAAAAGAAAAATGAGGTTGCAGAGAAAATGTATGCCAGCGCTTCTGTTAGGTTTCGGCGGTACGAATGTAGTAAATTCATGGAACAATTCAGACAAAGTTAATTTCTGGCGCTATCTCCTATTGCCAGCTGTGTGACAGCTCTAAACAATTTCCACATTAATATCTGTGTTCTGGAGGTACGGAGAGAGGTGAATCTTGGCGAACGATGGGTCAAAAGGAATTTCAAAGAAGAAATTGTGTTGCGCTGGGGTTCCTTGGGCCTCGCCTTCCGCGGACGTGCCTGCATGAAAGCAAACAAAATCTAAGGGATTGGCTGTTGGCGAAATATAAAAAGTTTTCTCCAGTTAGAACGAGTAGCAGCTGGGTCAAATAACTTGCTTCAGATTCATCGGTGTTTCATATATATCCTTTTTTGGGGAATAAAATGCTTTGCTCATTGGAATGATTGGTTGATATTTCCCTGTAATATTTCATGAAAAACTTTAAGGCACTCCCCTGGTTTTTCTTCTTTCTTTCTTTCTTTCTTTCTTTCTTTCTTTCTTTCTTTCTTTCTCTTTCTTTCTTTCTTTCTTCTTATTCTTTCTCTTCTTTTCTTTCTTTCTTTCTTCTCTTTCTCTCTTTCTTTCTCCCTTCTCTCCCTCCCTCCCTTCCTTCCTTTCTGTCTCTTTTTCTGTCTGTCTGTCTATCTGTCTCTCTTTCTTTTCTTTCTCTTTCTTCCTTTCTTCCTTCCTTCCTTTCCCTCTATGTCTTTCTCTCTCCCTCCCTCCCTCCCTTCCTTCTTTTTTTCTTTCTTTCTTTCTTTTCTTTCTTTTCTTCTTTCTTTCTTTCTTTCTTTCTTTCTTTCTTTCTTTCTTTCTTTCTCCATTATTGAATTTCATTCTCTCATTCTATCTGTCTGTCTATCTATCATCTATCAATCTATCTTTATCTATCCACTTTTCTCTCTGTTGTTCTATATCCATCCATCTCTTTCCGTCTCCATCCATCCATTTTTCTCTCTATTATTCTATATCTATCTATCCATCCATCCATCCATATACATATATCTGTCCATTCTCTCTCTTTCATCTCTCTCTCATCCCTCTCTCTCTCTCCCTCCTTCCCTCTCTCTATACACACACACACAGAGTCAATCTGAGACTCAGTTTGATTAGTAGCTGCTGATCCAGTTCTACAGAGGAATTATTGAGTCCGTCATCTGCACCTCTATAACTGTCTGGTTTGTCTCTGCAACCCAACAAGACAGACACAGACTTCAGAGGATAATTAGAACTGCAGAAAAAACAATGGCTACCAACCTGCCTTCCATGGAGGGCCTGTATACTGCACGAGTCAAAAAGAGGGCTGAGAAAATATCTACAGACCCCTCTCATCCTGGACATAAATTGTTTCAACTCCTACCCTCAAAACGACACTATAGGGCACTGCACACCAGAACAACTAGACACAAGAACAGTTTTTTCCCATATGCCATCACTCTGCTAAACAACTAATTCCCACAACACTATCAAACTATTCACTAAGTCTGCACTACTATTAATCTTCTCATCGTTCCTATCACCCATCTCCTCCCACTTATGACTGTATGACTGTAACCTTGTTGCTGGTATCCTTACGATTTATATTGACTGTTTCCTAATATGATTTGATTGCTGATTTGTTCCCTATGACTATCATTAAGTGTTGTACCTTATGATTCTTGACGAATGTATCTTTGCTTTTATGTACATCGAGAGCGTATGCACCAAGACAAATTCCTTGTGTGTCCAATCACACTTTGCCAATAAAGAATTCTATTCTATTCTATTCTAGTCAAGACATCAGGCAAGAAACCAGGAGGCTATGAGTTCTAATCCCACCCTGGGCACCACTGATGCTAGCATTTGAAACGTAACAACATTTTAAAGCGCACTAAGGTTTGTAAACCTGTTTAAAACACATTGTTGCTTCACTTCCCTTTGCATTTTACACTTCTTCCTCCTCCTGAACATCTTCTTATTTTCTTTCCTAAAAGCGTGCTCTGCAGCGTTTAGAGCAGGCTTCGGAATCACAGCTTGAAATGTCCATCCGGATGAAATCAAGTGGAAAATGATTCTTACCTTGGAGAAGGTGACTATGGCCAAGAGTCAGAAGTCAATATCAAGCTAAGGGCAACAAGAAAGGGCAGGATGGACAGAAGCTCCCTGGGATGGCTACGAAGGAGAAAATGAAAAGTTAATATATTATCTATTGAACTGAAAACCACAGCAGATGGAAACAATGACTCCTCCTTAGTCTTGAAAAAAAATATGTCTCTGTTTACACACGCACACATATATACATACACACAGACATAAATATATATATATACATATACACATAAATATATATAGATCTATTCTAGTCCCCCTTTATTTCTTTATCAGCGAAATATAAATTTGGTATAAAATGTTTTGTTGGGAATGCGACTGCTTGAGGGCTCCTGGATTGGAGCTGAAAGGCGAAAGGGATGCAGTATGCCCCCTCCCACATGCTGGGGTAGACCAGGTGTCTCGATAGAAAAACACTTAATATATATATATATATTTCTTTATCAGCAATATATACGTGTGTGTGTGTCTGTGTATATATGATGTATGTATGTATGTATGATAAAGAAATAAAGGTATGCTCCCTCCCATATTGGGGTAGACCAGGTGCTTCGACAGGAAAACACTTTATATATAGATATAGATATAGATATAGATATAGATATAGATATAGATATAGATATAGATATAGATTAATCTATATATAAATATATAGATATATAAATACACACCGTGCTTTCCCAAAAATAAGATCTCCCCGGATAAGCCCTCCTCCAAAAATAAACCATCTCCTGAAAATAAGCCGTCCCCGAAAGTATTTAAACTCATGCATGGCCGGTCCCACCATTTCCTCTGGTTAGGGTTAGGGAGACAGAGCTGGAAATCAAGTAAGACGTCAAGAGGAGCCCTGTCTTGCTCCATGTGCCCCAAAATAATAAGACCTCCCCAAAAATAAGGCCAGACACTTATTTTGGGGTTCAAAAAAATATAAGACAGCGTCTTATTTTCAGGGAAACACGGTATCTCTCTCTCCCTCCCTCCCTCCCTCTCTCTCTCTCTCTCTCTCTCTCTCTCTCTCTCTCTCTCTCTCTCTCTCTCTCTCTATCTCTATCTCTATCTCTATCTCTGTATCTCTATCTATGTGTGTTTGTGTGTGTATGTGTGTGTATGTATACAGGTACATATACGTATATGTATACGTATACATACGTACATACATACATACACACACACACACATATATATATATTCCATTGACGTTCTAGAGAACTACAATTGTTCTTTACTACCCTGTTCACCCAATTTGTTAGACTTAGTTGTCCTCCTAAATCAACCCACCCCCCCTTTATTTTCCAATGACTTCCCATAGAATTTGAAGCAACGGTCTTAAATTATGCAGTGGGAGATCCTCCAGCCCGGCTCATCTGATTTTTGACACGGTTGGGATGGTTGTTATCCAAGTCCAGACATGCCTATTTTTGGTCCCATCTCTTCGTTTCCCGAGCCAGTTTCTACTTCTGCGTTGTCACAACTCAGCTGGTAAATCATTCCTAGTGACATCTCCTCTGTTGAGATGTTCCTCTGAATATTTGAAGGAGTTGTTATTTTGCCGTTCTGCACTTTTTTTTTTCTGCTGCCTTTGCAAAAAATTCACAGGATTCTGGGAGGAGGTCATTATGTACAAGAAGACATAAAACTCAGTCTTGTGTCTTGGGTGGTGTTTGTCTCCTTTGTTCTGGGAACTGTGATAGAAGAAGGTGGCTCTAATGGGCATTGTCTGGAAGTCTTCTGTCTTTGACTAACTGTAGCAGAGAAATGGATACAGAAACCTAAGGAAGACGTAAAGAACTCTGTATGAGTTTTATTCATCAGAAGAGCCTCAATAAACTTGTGAAATGACCTTCCTATGTCCGAGAGAGGAGAGAATGAGAGTGAAAGAAGGGTGGAGAAGAGAGAGAGAAAAACAAAAACAGAGAGAAGAAAGAAAGAAAGAAAGAAAGAAAGAAGGAAGGAAAGAAGGAAGGAAAGAAGGAAGGAAAGAAGGAAGGAAGAAGGAAGGAAGGAAGAAAGAAAGAAAGAAAAGAAGGAAGGAAGGAAAGAAGGAAGGAAAGAAGGAAGAAAAAAGGAAGAAAAGAAGGAAGGAAGAAAGAAAGAAAGGAAAGAAGGAAGGAAGGAAGGAAGGAAGGAAGGAAGGAAGGAAGGACAAAAGAAAGAATGAAGGAAGGAAGGAAGAAAAAAGGAAGGAAGGAAGGAAGGAAAGAAAGAAGGAAGAAAGGAAGAAGGAAAGAAGGAAGGAAGAAAGAAAGGAAGGAAGGAAGAAAAAAGGAAGGAAGAAAGAAAGAAAGGAAGGAAGGATGAAAGAAAGAAGGAAGGAAGGAAGGAAGGAAGGAAGGAAGAAAAAAGAAGGAAAAGGAAGGAAGGAAGGAAGAAAAAAGAAAGGAAGAAAGAAAGAAGAGAGCGAGAAAGAGAAAGGAAAAGAGAAAGAAAGAGAGATCTTACTTTCAATAGAAGAGAACAGGGTTGAACTATGGGGTCCTTGGTGCTCTGTAGGTTTGATTGTTTGCTCGCAGACATTTCATTACTTGACCAGGTAACATCATCAGCGCTTTCGCTATCTGTTTATTGGTATATTGTCAGCCTACATCTTCGCTTTCTTTCAAGCTCGCTGCCAGCTGCCACGGTGGTGGTGGTGGTAGGGGAAGGAATGGATATTTGGGAAGGGAAGCATGCGGGAAGTGTAAATTGAATTTTTGAACCCGATCCCGAGAGAAGATGACGTGAGGGACAACAATGTTTCCAGCAAAACCACATGGATAACCAAATGGGATTCATGCATGATTATGTCGTGATGTGAATGCTGAATTGTGCATTTACTCTTTCATTGATTAGATTTTTACCCCACTCTTACTACTAAGCAACTCAAGGCGGCAAATGAACATAATATGCCTTCCTCCTCCTCTTTTTTCCCACAACAACAACTTATGAGGTGGGTTGGGGTGTGAGAGAGTGACTGGCCCTAAGTCCCACACCCAGTTTTCATATCTAAGGCAGAACTAGTACTCACTGTCTCTTGGTGATTGGCCCAAACTCACCTAGCTAGCTTTCACATCTAAGGAAGGACTAGAACTTACCATCGCCTGGTGATTGATCCAAAGTCATCCAGTGATTTTCATGCCTAAGGCAGAACTAGAACTCACCATCACCTGGTGATTGACTCAAAGTCATCCAGTGGCTTTCATGTCTAAGGCAGTACTAGAACTCACCATCTCCTGGTGATTGACCCAAACTCACCTAGCTGGTTTTCACATCTAAGGCAGAACTAGAACTTACCATCTCCTGGTGATTGACTCAAAGTCATCCAGTGGCTTTCACATCTAAGGCAGAACTAGAACTTACCATCTCCTGGTGATTGGCTCAAAGTCATCCACTGGTTTTCATATCTAAGGCAGAACTAGAACTCGCCATCACCTGGTGATTGACTCAAAGTCATCCAGTGGCTTTTATGTTCAAGGCAGAACTAGAACTCACCATCTCCTGGTGATTGGCCCAAAGTCACCTAGCTGGCTTTCACGTCTAAGGCAGAACTAGAACTCACCATCTCCTGGTGATTGGCCTAAAGTTACCCAGCCATTTTTCATGCCTAAAACAGGCCTAGAACTCATATTCTCCTGGTTTCTAGGCTGGTTCTTTAACCACTACCCCAAACTAGCATCAGGGGATCTAACGCAACCAGCACCCAGTTCCCCCCAGATCCCACAATGAGGACTACCGTTCCTCCCTCTCAACCAAACCCAACCAAACCCAAGAACAAAATAGTTTTCCTTGCATTTGCAGTTCTACAAAATGGCATCATTGACTGTTTAGACCTCCCGAAGAAGCCAAACAAAGACAGCAAAATTGACCATTGGGATTTATTTTTTTTAATTTTTTTGCTTCAAAAGAAGATTTCTTTAAATCTTCAGAAAGAGTTTCTTTTTTAAAAAACAAAAAACAAAAAGAGCACTTGGTTTAACATATGCTATTGTTCTTTCTTTACCTTTGACGTTATAGACAAGAAGAAAGAACAAGACAGTTTTTATTGAGAAGACTTCAGAAAATTTGGTGGGGCACGGAAGGAAAGAGAACAAACCCACGCCGGTTATCTCATTTATGGGTTTCATATTTCATTTAAAATACTATTTAAAAAATGACATGGTCTTTTTTTTTTCTTCCCTGCACAGCATATGTCATTCCCTGTTGTACTTTTGCTTGTAAAATTATGAATCAGAGTTCTCTCTTTTGAATAAAATAAAAGAATATGACAATTTTCTTTTATTTGAAGAGTGATGACCGATGTTTCTACTCTTTCTCTTTTAAAATATGTTCTTCCTTAAGGTCAGTTTGATTCGTTGTGACTAAGCTGAGATGTCCTTACATTGCAATAAATTATTGATCAAGTCCTTCCCCCTTCTTCCCCTTCCCTCCTTCTCCTCCTACTCCTTCCTCTTCTTCCTCTTCCACTTCTTCTTCTTTTCCTTCCTCCTCTTCTTCTTCTTCTCCTCCCCTTCCCCTTCTTCCTCTTCCTCCTCCTCCCCCTCCCCCTCCCCCTTCTTCTTCTTCTTCTTCTTCTTCTTCTTCTTCTTCTTCTTCTTCTTCCTCCTCCTCCTCCTCCTCCTCCTCCTCCTCCTCCTCCTCCTCCTCCTCCTCCTCCTCCTCCTCCCCTTTCCAAAGCACCAGAAGACAGGACAAGCAATGGATGGAAACTAATCAACGAGGGATCCAACCTAGAACTAAGGGAAAAAATTCCTGACAGCGAGCAAATGTAATCAGTGGAACGGTTTACCTCCAGATGTTGTGGATGCTCCATCACTGGAGGTTTTTAAGAAGAGACTGGACAGCCATTTGTCTGGAATGGTATAAGGTCTCCTGCTTGAGCAGGGGGTTAGACTAGAAGATCTCCAAGGTCCCTTAAAGCTCTGGTATTGTGTTCTTTTCTGTTCAGCAATAGCTTTTGTTATAACTCTTTTGCCTGTAGAAGACGGGTATAGACATCTAATTGCTTCTGTCAACAGCATGCATTTAGGGCATTATTTCTAGATCTCCCTCCCCCCTGTTCTGTCCCCGTCCCACACACGCACCCCCACAGATGGCCTGGAGTTAATAAGCCACACGACAAAATCTTTGAAGATGAAGCTGGCAGCAACCCAGTGGCTAGCTGCCAATTCAGACTTTACTAACACAAAACAAAGATTAGACTGCAAGCATTCCGATAAAGCAGGCAGAGTTTCAACAATACAAGGATTAGTCCAAATGCAGTCCGACAAGGCAGGCAGAAGTCCAGTAATGCAGAGATCATGGATTATTTCTAGTTTTTGCTTGTCACAAACTGAACCAGCCACCACACCCACATTTATACCCTGGGGGGTGTGGTCCAGTGACTCAGCTAATCTCTGGCACGCCTTCCCCTCTGCTGCGCACACTTCTCCCTGCGCCTCTGCCGAGGGTCCAGCCAGCACTTTTCTTCGTCGCTGTCCACCTGTGGCTGCAGGGATGTGCTTGGCTCTGGGCCTATCTTTTGGCCTTCGGTGTCCTCCGGAGGCATTGCCATAGAGGAGGGTCCTGAAGAGGGAGGCCTTGCCAACTCCTCTCCCTCACTCTCAGAGTCTGCATCTGTCGATAGCCGAGGCTCAGGCAACGGAGCCACAACACCCCCTGGGAGACATTGGTAGGTCCACTTTCAAGCTTTTCCTTCTTTTGTCAGCTTCTTTCCTCATTCCAGATTTGGTCCCATTCTGATCAGTTTCTTACAGAGTTATCCTGCTGGCAGATGTATGGCATCTAGAACATTAAGAATGGTGTGATTCAGCTGGCCAAAGAATCAACTGCAATTTTGAGACTGCAATCAAAGGAGGTATAATGTTGAGATCACAAAAAGTGATACTTCTGTTCTACCCCATTTAGCCTCACCTGGAATATTGAACAATAGGAACGGTTGGAAACCAACCAAGTGTCAGCGTTCCAGTGCTGACATATGAAAAGAGAGGAGAAGCTTGAACTTTGCCTACTTAATTCCTTTGAAGATTCTGTTTCCTCAGAGATGGGAGGAGGGGGGGACATTCCTGTGATCTGACAGAGATGGGATGAGGAGAGTGGCTTGGAAGATAGCCAGTGAGACGCAGAAAATTGGGGATCGGAAAGGGAGGGCTTGGGGGGCAAAAGTCAGTGCTGATCGCGAAAGAGCCAGGGACAGATCACTATGCTCAATAAAGAGAAAATTTCCTCAAAGATTGGCAGTTTGGAAATTCATTTATTTTGAGGTAGCATCGAAACCTGACACCAAGAAGAGAAGCAACCTAGAACTAAGGAGAAACTCCCTACCAGTGAGAACAATTCACTGGTGGAATGGCATGCCTTACAGAAGTTGTGGGTGCCCCATCACTGGAGGATTTTAAGAAGGGAATGGATAGCCTTTGACTGAAATGGTATAGAGTCAGAGGTGGTATTCAGCCGGTTCGGGAGAATCGGTAGTGGTGACTGTTGTGGTCTACCAGCAGCCTGCGAAGCTGGCAGTGGACAGTGAAGAGGCTAGGGAGGAACATAGGCCAGCCCTGGAGTCTGGGGAAGGCCCGGACAAGGGCTCTGCGTCGGAGGCAGAGATGGGGCCTCCGACGGAGCCTCCAGAGGCAGACAGCAGAGAGGCAGAGGAACAGGAGGAGCGTGTTCCTAATGAATGCATGCAAAGAGCTGCCAGAGGGCAAGAGCAGCTAAAGCAAAAAGGACGACTCGGGAGTAAGGCCAGGAGATGATTGGCCCCTCCCAGAAGGCTTAAAAGAGCAACAACGACTCTTGGGCTCTTTGTAGGAAAGCAACGTTGCTACATTTGTTTCTTGTCAGCTTCTCTTGCTTCTGAACTTTTGCCAAGAAAAGCCTTTGGCAGGGTGCCAAAGAAGACAAAGGTTGGTGATAAGGCCGAAGGACTGTTTATGAAGAATTTCTTTTGAAAGTAATTTGGACTAATTACTGTTATTAATTATGTAATTATGTTCTAATAAAATGAGTTTGTTTAGGACTGATTGTGTCTGGTAATAACTACTTGGGCCCTGCAGGTGGGGGTGGGCCAGCCCACCTGCCCCGGTACTATACCATCCTATTTAGCCACGTTTCCTAAGCCACGTGCATGGGTGCAAACAGCACATGCGAGCAAAGCACATGCACAGAAGGTGCACACTCACATTTTCAGTGCACAGCAAACTGGTGGTAAAATTATGTGAAACCCACTTCTGTATAGAGCAGTGATGGCTAACCTTTTTGCCATCGTGTGCCAGGAAGGGGGGGCAGGGGAGGTTCACGAGCGTGCACGTGCCCATACTCATAATTCTATGCGCCCTGCCCTGTGCATGCATGCATGTCCCCGCCCCCCGCTCCTGGCACACAATGGCCTGGTAGGCCCATTTTTCTTTCTCACCTGGCTCCAGATCCTCTCTATGCATCTGGGCAGGGCAAAAACAGCCTTCCCCACCCCGTCGGAGGCCCGAAACGGCCTGTTTCCCAACTTCCGGTTGGACACGAAGTGACATTTTTTGTTGTCCCCAGCCTCCAGAGACCACTAGAGAGGCTGAGCTGGCATGCCAGGTGACATGGCTCCGTGTGTCACCTGTGGCACGCATGCCATAGGTTTGCCATCACGGGTATAGAGTCTCCTGCTTGAGCAGGGGGTTGGACTAGAAGACCTCCAAGGTCCCTTCCAACTCTGTTATTCTGTTACTCTATTCAATTTTAGAAACCGAGTGAAATTCTGCTGAGTGAGGACTGGGAGAAGAGACACTTTTCTAATAAAGATGGAAAACAGTATCTCAGTTTAGCATCTAACTATACGTTAGAATAGATAAAGGTTAAGTAAGACTCTCCGGCAGCAATTCCATAAACTTTATTCCTCGTTCTATCTTTGCACCATTCCTCCATTTAGAAAAAGTACCATGTAATGGAACGTAACTAACCCAAATTAAACCGGGACACTGAAGTAGATAATGGGACTTTATATCACATGAAATAACACCTCTTTTCCCCCACCCCTCTAGATTCAGCCTGCTGTTGTTGAAGAAAAAAAAAAAGTGATGAAAACCACTTTGAGTCTAAGTACGGTGTTTACATATTACCCACAACGGCAAATACCCACAAAATGTTGGCATTTCAATTTCCTCTGAAGTATCTCCTTCAGCTGGAAAACCGCATTACCCATTATGGGGAGCAAGGTGCAATAATGGACCTCAATACAAGCGAGTGTTTGCTAGGCGGATAAAGTACCCAAAGAATCTAAATTGTAGCGTGCTGAAATTTCGCCTCTCTTTGGATAAGGACAGACCTTGCAACAAGAGCCAAAGCTTTAAATCAAGGGTAGATATTTGTGCAAAGTACATTATGTGAATTGGTGGTTTGCACACACCCTTGATTCGGGCTTTATCCAGATCAAGGATCAATATTTCTTTTTCTTTTGTCTCTGAGAAGCATTCCCTCTCAAACGTTGATTGATGAACAGATTGGGGAGGGAAAGAAATACACAGAAAACTACAGAACTGAGGTCCCAGAGGTGCTTTTTCAGGAGGCAACTGGACTCCTGACTTGTTTATTTTTCTTTGAAGCCATTTTGCTTCTCATCCAAGAAGCTTCTTCAGCTCTGACTGGATGGTGGAGCATGGAAGGATTTATATTCCTTCGAGCTAAATCCTTAAACCAGTGGTGGGATTCAAGTAATTTAACAACCGGTTCTCTGCCCTAATGATTTCTTCCAACAACCAGTTTGCCAAACTGCTCAGAAAGTTAACAACCGATTCTCCCGAAGTGGTGCGAACTGGCTGAATCCCACCACTGCCTTAAACCTAATCCTTCCATTCCCCACCATCCTGCCAGAGCTCAAGAAGCTTCTTGGATGAGAAGTGAAATGTCTTCAAAGAAAAACAAAACAAAACAAGGAAGTCCATCTGAAAAAGCACCTTTGGGACAGTGGTGTGTTTCAAATATTTTACTACCGGTTCTGTGGGTGTGGCTTGGTGGGCATGGCAGGGGAAGGAGACTGTAAAATCCCCATTTCCTCTCGATCATCTGGGATTCCGGAAGGAGAGAATAGATGTGGGTGGGGCCAATCAGAGGTGGCATTTACCGGTTCTCCAAACTACTCAAAATTTCCGCTACCGGTTCTCCAGAACTGGTCAGAACCTGCTGAAACCCACCTCTGCTTTGGGACAACCATGACCTGGATGACTGAGAATCTCCACAGATTTTTAGCCATGCACTTTGGGGTGAACATTCTTTGAATGGTGTGGGAGTATGAACAGATTTTGAGGAAAAAATTGCAGATTACAGGAACCATTTGCACTACTCACGTGACCCTGAGGACTACAGATAAACCTCCAAGTGCCTCAACGACTCTCAAAAAAGATGCAAATGACCAACTGTCTTTCTTTCTTTTTCTTTTTTCTTTTATTAGATTTATATACCGCCCTACTCCCGAAGGACTCAGGGTGGTGAACAGGCACAAAATAAAACACATAGATACAAAAGTTAAAAGACATAATTAAAACCAGATTAAATAATTTAGCCCGAGACAATTAAAAAATCCCAATAATTTAAAACAGATTAAAATTTTGATTTAAAAGAATTTTAAAACAGGGGAGAAAATTAGGCCAGGCCGGCTTGCTGGAATAGGAGTGTCTTCAAAGCACGGCAGAAAGTGCGCAGATCCGGGATCCTCCGTATCTCTGGGGGGAGCTCGTTCCAGATAGTGGGCGCCCCCACAGAGAAGGCCCTCCCCCTGGGGGCCGCCAATCGACATTGTTTAGCTGACGGCACCCGGAGGAGCCCCTCTCTATGAGAGCGTACTGGCCGGTGGGAGGCTGCTTGTGGTAGTAGGCGGTCCCGTAAATAAGGAGTCTCTAAGGAGTATAAATCCTTACCTTTCCCCACCATCCATTCAAAGCTGAAGAAGCTTCTTGGATGAGAAGTGAAACATCTTCAAAGGAAAAAAAAAAAACAAGAAAGTCCAGTTGCCTCCTGAAAAAGCATCTTTGGGACAACCATGACCTGGATGATGGAGAATCTCTGTAGATCAACATAACTAAAGATAAAGCTTGCACCTGTCCAGTTGTATCTGATTCTAGGGGCAGGTGCTCATTTCCACTTCTTAGCTGAGGGAGCCAGCATTGTCCAAAGATGCTTCCATGGTCATGTCACCAATGTCCCTACACACAGGGAATGCTATCGCCTTCCCACCAAAGTGGTACCTATTTATTTACTTGCATTTTCATGCTTTTGAACTGCTAGGTGGACAGGAGCTGGAGCAAGGAATGAGAGCTTACTCCATTGTGCAGAGCTCAGATCTCAAATCCAGACAGTCAGGTTAAACTCAGTAAGTTTAACCACTGAGCCACCGCATCCTATACACAGAACTAAGGAGAGCCAGATTTACATCTGTCCTTGGCTGGAGAAGACCCCGGATGACTCCAAGGACAACCTGCCTTGCTAAGGTAGGGTTGTGGTGGGAAAAACAACAACAGGACTGTCACTTGAGCCCCAGGAGAAAAGGCAAGATGTAAGAACTGAAATACGCAGAGCCTTTCATCAACGTACAAAAATAACAATGTTCAGTTACTCCATGAATCCTAACATTTCTTCATTTGTTGCTTGGAACATCACAGTTCAACAGCAATTTGTGGAAGAACAAACACTCAGTGATTGACAGAAAAGTTTAGCTTATTACAAGGAGACCATAACAGGTAAAAAAAAAAATAAGACGATAATAAAATAACAAAGCCCCATCTAGCTAAAATGATATACCAGAATATTATAAAATTATTTGGACATGAGGTAAATAGGATAATCTCATATATCTGACTTGAAACAGTTGTCTGTGTCCTTTCGTAGCCAGTATATCAAATCTGGCCATGCCACCTGAGATCTCCAGCTCCTGATCTTCTAGAAGAAAGTTGAGATAGTCAGCCTTCATCCTCCATGTCTTGTTATAAATGAGGAGGTTGAAAGATGTGGGAGGATCAGCATCTGTGGCATCTATCTGTCATGGGAGGTATGATGGCTCAGCAGTTAAAAATCTGAGTTTGTCAGGTGGAAAGCTGAGAGCCTGGGTTTGAGACCCAAGCTCCACATGACAGGGTGAGCTCCCATCCTTGCTCCAGCTCCTACCTGTCTAACAGTTTTCCACTGTAGGAGAAGCAGCCAAGAGTTTAGTGGCATCTTCTGATGCTTTTCACAGAAGAGTCCTTAATAAAACATCTAATAAAGCAGTGGTTTTCAACCTGTGGGTCGGGACCCCTTTGGGGGTCAAACAACCCTTTCACAGGGGTCGCCTAAGACCATCGGAAAACACATATTTTCAATGGTTTTAGGAATAATTTTATGGTTGGGGGTCACCAGAAGATGAGGACCTGTATTAAAGGGTCGCAGCATTAGGAAGGTTGAGACCCACTGTAATAAAGGGAAGCCCAGAACATCAGCTTTCAAGAAGAGACTGGACTGCCATCTGTCAGAAATGGTGTAGGGTCTCCTGCTTGGGTGGGAGGTTCAACTAGATGACCTACAAGGTCCCTTCCAACTCTGTTAATCGGTTAATCAAGAATTGGACTCCAATGTTCCACCCATTTTACAATTAGAAAATGTTGCTAACACTCAATCAAAATCTGGCTTCATTTCAGGGCTATCAGATTTGGGCTGCAATACTACAGAAGGTCACTAGGTGGCAGAGTCTGGTGAGACTATTTTGGGGGGGGGATCCTATTGCTGCCATCTATTGCTCATCTGCAGGTTAGCAACCCAGAATAGTCCTTGTGGACTCTGTGGCTCTTTTATGTAATTATGGGCCATGTATCTTTACTTCCATAGCTCTCCCCCCACCCCAATTATTGTTTTATTTGTTTTGTTTATATAACATGTAAACATTCAATTTCAATCAAACAGTGTATTGTCTGAGTACAGTTATTTTTAATAATCAAGATGTTTACAGTGGTATTCATCACAATAGTATTAATACTATAAGAACAATAATATTTAACATATTTACTATAACAAATCTCCTTTATAACATTTATATTCTTTTTATATCCCCATATTTCTAACTTCGGTTTTCATTATTTAACCATTGGTAAAATAGTCCCATATCAAGAGCTACTTCCATAGCTCTTAATGGCTTCTGCTCTGGCTGATTTATTCCAGCAGAATTAATGTCTTCTCTTTATCATAATTGACTCTAATTGATATACAGCCCTTAAATGATTGTCCGACTCAAATATGGGAAATTCTTCAAGCTTGCTTGGTTCTCAAATAAATTCAAAAAGTTGAGGGCCTGATCCAATCCAGATGGATCTTGACAGACTTGAATACTGGGCCCTATCTAACAAAATGAAATCCAATGTAGAGAAAAGTAAAGTCCTACACTTAGGCAAGAAAAACCAAAAATACACATATAGACTGGGTGAAACCAGGCTTAATAGCAGTGACTGTGAGAGGGATCTTGGAGTCTTAGTAGACAGTTAAATATGAGCCAGCAGTGTGCAGCGGCAGCCAAAAAATCCAATGCAATCCTAAACTGCATTAACAGAGGGATACAATCAAGATCAAGTGAGGTACTAATACCACTCTATCAAGCCTTAGTAAGACCACACCTAGAGTACTGCATCCAATTTTGGTCATCACACTATAAAAAAGATGTTGAGAATCTAGAAAGGGTGCAGAGAAGAGCAACCAAAATGATGAGGGGACTGGAGGCTAAAACATACGATGAACGGTTACAGGAATTGGGCATGGCTTGTCTAGTGAAGAGAAAGACCAGGGGAGACATGATAATAGTCTTCCAATATTTGGGGGGCTGCCACAGAGAGGAGGGGGTTAAGCTGTTCTTCAAAGCATCTGAAGGCCAGACAAGGAATAATGGATGGAAACTGACCAAGGAGAGATTCAACCTAGAAATGAGGAGGAACTTTCTTACAGTGAGAACAATCAACCCATGGAACAGAAGCTGCCTTCGGAAGTTGTGGGAGCTTCATCACTTGAGAATTTCAAGAAAATAGTGAACTGCCAATTGTCAGAAATGGAGTAGGGTCTCCTGCTTGAGCAGGGGGTTAGACTAGATGACTATAAGGTCCATTCCAACTCTGTTAATCTGTTAATCTGATCCACCAGGTCCATCTTCTCGCACAAAAGCTTCTTGAAATTAAGAGGAGATTTGCAAGAACCCACATTGTCAGCTGGGTGTAAATATTTAGCAGAATCAAGTGGTAAATAATTCTCTAGGAGCTGAGGAAATTTCTTGTATAAACATTCCACCCCCAAGAGAAAGAAAATAGGCATTTTGTGGAATGAGGGAGGGATGGAGATCTCTCTCTGTGGCATACTCAAAGGCTTCGTGTAGGAATTATGTTTCTGTGAAGAACTATTCAGAAATATTATCCGCTAGTAGAAGAATGTTGATATTCTTGGAGAAAACGACTTAACCGAAGGGAATATATCATTTCTAAAAGGAGGAGACAAAAAAAAAAAAATGGATTCCACTAAATGTTAGGTGTTGGATCATAGAATAGCTCCCATTTTCTGTGAAAAGTCCCTGAAAGGAAAAAGTTGGTACCAAGGGGGAAGAGTATCTTTGTTTTTAAGTATGTTTTATAGATTGTTGAGAACCAGTTTGTTGTAGTAATTAAGATACCAGGCTAGAAACTGGGAGACTGTGACTTCTAGTCCTGCCTTAGGCACAAAGCCAACTGAGGGACTTTCGGTCAGCCATTTTGGCTCAGCCCTAGGAAGGAGACAGTGGCAACGGTATGAAAACTTTGAAAAACCTTGCTAGGAAAACGGCAGGAACTTGTCTCCAAGATTTGGATATGATTGAATGGAAGGGGTGGGGGGGAATTATTGTTGTGAACATTCTAGAATAATTATACAAGATAGGCAACCATGTAAGTCGTGTAAATCAAAGAATCCCTCTGTGAGGGAGATGGGCAGTTCCAAAAATTTGATTAAAATAAAATTAAAATAAATAATGATAAAGTAAAGTAAATAAAATACAAAATAAACTAAAATAATAAAATGAAATGAAATAATAAAATCAAATAATAAAATAAAGTAAAAAATATAAAAACAAATAATTAAAATAAAATAAAATAAAAATAAAATAAAATAAAATATAAACTACAATATCAAATAAAATAAAATAATAAAGTAAAGTAAAATATAATATAAACTAAAATAATAAAATAATAAAACAAAATAAAATAATAAAGTAAAATAAAATAAAATATAGAATAAAATAAAATAATGAAATGGAATGGAATGGAATAAAATAAAAGAATAAAATAAATAAAAGAATAAACCTTACATGATTAGATTAGATTCCCTTACATATTCCCTTGCATTACATTATATTACATTACATTCCTGTAAAAACACACGTTGATACATAAATTGAAGGTCTGAGACTATTCAACCTCAGATATCAACTTTTCCTCAATACTTTTGTACAATCACAAAATGTCGTGGCAGCCTCCAAAACCAGAGTTAGCTAAATCTCTTTAAAGAAGTTGGAAAAAACTTTATTCAAAAAAGCCTGGATATAAACTCCTAGCCATATAAATACGAAAAAAAAGTCAATGTATGTCTAATACTATTCAATAGGGTGACATGAGGAAGAGAAGCTGTGCCATTTTTATAGATTTAATAGTATATACGATTTTCTGAGGTGATTCAATAAATGCTCTGCTCACGTATAACATGAAGAGGATCTATATTATTTTTTTAGAAAAATGATTATTCTTTCCCTTAGTAACCTTTGAGTCTGTATTAGGAAGCTGAGTGTAGAAATTTTGAAAAAGCTTATTTATTAAATCAGAGGTATTCTATACTTCACTATGAATATATACAATAGTAGAAATAATAACATCTTGTTTCAGCCTACAATTTATCTGGTTTTTACTCTGGTTCCCAATAACTTTGTTTTATGTATTTCAGTGAATATTCTGTCAATTCTACCGTATAAAGGGAATTCAATTCCAATCTTGCAGACATAAAAGCTTTACATGATTTTGATGTAGGTTACTTTGAATATCTTCTTTAACTTTATTTCCCATATATTCTTGTTTTATTTTTTTTCTTCACAAAGCACAGGCACTGTAGAGCCATGAATATATGCCTTAAAATATGCTAAAGTTTACAGATTGTCTATTTAAAAAAGTCAATCTTTTAATGATGAGGTATTTAGTATTGCATGAAAAAAAAATATGATTACTTTTTTCTTATGATAATCTATATTGTACTGGAGAGCAGTCAAATATTACAGTGAAACTATTATTACATTTATCTATCCGATCGACTAAGATCGAGCTGCTGAAACATAATCAAATTGGAAATGCTTCTAATGTAGAATTGAAATAAAGAACATACATACGGAGATGTCTGTGTATATTGTGTGTGTGTGTGTGTGTGTGTGTGTGTGTGTAGTTACTCCTCAACAACCAAAACTGGGACCAGCAACTCCATTGCTAAACATTATGATTGCTAAGACGAATATGACATGACTGCAACAGACTTATGACATCACTTCCCATTCAGTCCCTATCAATAGTCCTTGTCTTACAATTCATTTATGCAGTGACCAAAGTTACAACAGCTCTGAAAAAATGTGTAGAAGATGATCAGGTTGAGCCCGATGGAGGGGTCAAATACATCATAAGTCACAAATCCCTGTAAGCCCTCCAGAGATCTAAATCCAGGCCAGCATGAATGCCTTTCTTATCTCCCGCTCATTTCCCTTGCCTGTTAGTTGGCCAGATTCTTGTAGAGAACTTAAATTTGCAATAAAACTTTGTATTTATTTGACATGCCTAAATCTGCTGATTTTCCCGGCGCTTGGCGTTATGACCGTTTTTCACACTTATGACCTTTGCAGCATCCTCGTGGTTGCACGATCAAAATTCGGGCACTTGGCAATTGGTTGTGTGTTTGCGATTCCCCTTTTGCAATCTTCTGACAAGCAAAGTCAATGGCGACGCCAGATTTGCTTGCTAACTTAACAACTGCAACAACTTAACACCCACGGCAAGAAAGATCGTAAAATGGGATGAAACACACTTAACAACTGTCTTGCTTAACGACAGAAATTTGGGGCTCAGTTGTGATTGTAAATTATATCACCGCAATTGTCAAGCAAAACATCACATGACCATATTGTATAATTTTACTTCCTCCTTCTTCATTAATTCTGTTTGTCATAAACCAGTTGGATAGGTCTCAAATGGTGGCAACAGAAATGGTCACAAACCTGGGATTGTTTGGGGTTTTTTTTTTACACTGTTGTAATTGCAATAGGTGTTAAATGAGTCAATCTGTTACTGAGGACTGACTTTTAAATGCAAACACACACGCACACAGACGTACTAAAGGGTTAAAAAGTTAGCATACAGCAAATAAAATCCAACTTTAAAATGCATATAGCATTTTTCATGCTTGATACATTTAGCTAGAATAAATAATATTATGGCATAGCAATTATCTGAAACCTGAATTAGATGGCATTGCTGGGATTATCAGATCGGTATTGATTATTCTATCTGTCTCTGTCTCTGTCTCTGTCTGTCTGTCTCTCTCTCTCTCTGTCTCTGCATCTCTCTCTCTTTCTGTCTCTCTCTCTCATCTCTCTCTGCATCTTTCTCTGCATCTCTCTGTCTGTCTCTCTCTCTTCATCTCTTTGTCTCTCTCTGTCTCTCTGTTTCTCTCACTCTCTCTGCATCTCTGTTTTTCTCTCTCTCTCTTCATGTCTCTGTCTCTCTGTCTCTGTCTCTGTCTCTGTCTCTGTCTCTGTCTCTGTCTCTGTCTGTCTGTCTCTCTCTCTCTCTGTTTGCATCTCTGCATCTGGGTGACCTTGTGCCAGACATTCCTCCTCTATCCTGTAGTAGATTGATTTGCATCATTATCACCATCGTGATGTCATTGACATCATCCTTATCATCTAGCAAGCTTGGAGATCATCTAATCCAACCTCCAGCCCAGTGAGTGGTAGAAATACTCATGGCATTATCTACTGATTGATACTATCACTAGTACCAGTAGAAGAGAATATCTGTGGCTCAGGTGGAACTGAGGGGTCCTTGTTGCTCTCTGAGCTTGGTTGTTTTCTGCAGATATTTCATTACCCATCTAGTTAACTTCATCCATGCTAGAAGGGAAGGGGTTTGTGGAGGAAGAGGAGTAAGAGAGGAAACATGTATCTATCTATCCATCCATCCATCTATCTATCTATCTATCTATCTATCTATCTATCTATCTATCTATCTATCTATCTATCTATCTATCATCTATATCTATCTGTCTGTCTGTCTGTCTCTGTCTGTCTGTCTGTCTATCATCTATCTATCTATCTATCTATCTATCTATCTATCTATCTATCTATCTATCTATCATCTCTCCCCTCTCTCTCATGTCTATGTCTCTCTGATGTTATTCGTTGAATTGAGAAATAGAGGCAAAGTTACATATTAGCTTCTTTATTTTTTGAAGCAGTTGATCTTGAAGAAACCTCAAGCAGCTTTTATAACTTTTAATACATCGGGTTTGTAAATTAGTTTGATCCATCTATCAAAATTGGTGCCGTTTTTCAAACTGGACAGAGATGACCAGTGGGGTACAACTGCTAATAATATATCTGCATTCCATTCAAGAAGCAACAGAGTTTTCAGCTCATAATTTAGTGCTGAGTGTATTAGGTACACGAAGCTCTTCTGATTCACAGCCTTCTAATCGGCTATTTAGAGTTTACACCAAGCAGAAAATCAATGTATTCAAAATGTAGTAGCTCTCTTGTTAACTCCAGTCATTTGCTTAAACAGTAATGTAGAGACGATAATTGAAATATGGTCTAAACCATGCATTTTAATTTGCAATAAAAACGCTTGAAATATGAGTAATTTGATTTTTTTTTTCCAAAGGGCATGTTTATTGCAATCCATTCTTTGGGATCTTAATTCCATGGTTGAATGAAATTTTTAGAATAATAGAGTCTGGTGTCTTCCAGAAGGAATACCAATGTGATTTAGAATGACTTTAATCTCGCATGCATTTATGTGTGTTTAAGTTAGTTGGCTGCAAGATGACTTCAGCATGAGCTGCTAATATGACAGATAGCTCCCCAAATTTGGACGCAGACAAGGTTCTGCGTCAATGGTCTTGGAACGGTGCCCAATCTGACATCGAACCGATGATGGGGGCAAACTAGACTGATATGAAAAGTCCAGAAATACTTTGATTGAAACTGAATGAAAGATTTGATAGGCCTCCGGAGACCTATTAACACTGCTTGAATGACAATTACATCTACTGTCCCATAAAACAAAGTAGAAAGTGTAGTACACTACAGAGAGTTTTTGAGAAAAAAAAACTTGATGGACCTTATCTAGACACCGTATGTGATGGTGTGATTGTCTAATGAAGTATCTAGCGTCTAAGCCATCTCAGTTGTTGTTCTTGTTTTTTCTAGAGTGGAATTTGTTCTCCGCTGCAACTAGAGTGGCTTTACTGAGTCACAAAAACATTTCACGTCTTTGGAGAAGCTCTTCACGCTAGGAAGGGTGAAAGGAAAAAGAAGAAGAGGATAATTAGCAGTAAGTTGGATGGGCTTAGAAACAGAGAAAACTGACAGCAGAACAAGATCTAGTGGTCCTTCAGAAGTTGTGGGTGCTCCATAGTCTATGTTCTATATTCTATTTAGTCTGCCTTTTGATGGTTTGTATATTATTATTATTATTATTATTATTATTATTATTATTATTATTATTATTATTATTATTATTATTATTATTATATTTAGTGAGATTCACAGCCTTTGAGGCTGGTTAATAGCTCAGCAGCTCGAGTCCTAACCAAGGACCTAGGAACTGTTAAGGTATCGTCGGAGGATGTAAGCTGTTCCGAGTAAGGTAGTTTTTTGTAGAGTCAAAATGTTCAAGTCCGGCAAATTTAGAATTTCTAAATAGCAGGATAGCCCTTTGGGTATTGCTCCAAGGGCTCCAATTACAACTGGGACAACACACGATTTCTTTTTCCACAGTCGCTCAACTTCAGTTTGCAAATCCCGGTACTTTGTGATTTTTTCTTGCTGCTTATCTTCAATCCGTGCATCACCAGGTATTGCAATGTCAATGAACCATACATTTTTCTTTTCAACTATTGTTATGTCAGGTGTGTTGTGGACCAAGTGCCTGTCAGTCTGAATCCTCAAGTCCCACAAGATCTTGAGTTTCTCATTCTCTAAAACTTTCTCAACCTAGAGAAATAATAATAATAATTATTATTATTAAGGGATTCTTGGTGCTCTCTGAGCTTGGTTTTTTTCTTGCAGATGTTTTATTACCCAACTAGGTAACATCATCAATGCTAGTAAGGAATGGAGTTTGCTCTCAGTTTATATTCTAATGGCTTGCCCTCTCAGCGTTGGTGGGAATGTTCTTGGAGGTTCTTTGTTTGGGCTGTTTACTATTGGCTTGTTTGGAAGTTCCTTGATGGGGTATTGTTTACTTCTTGATTGTTGGTCTGATGTTACTCTTAAGAGTTCATCTATGTTCATCTGGGTGTTGATTGCTGGTGCGGAGTTTTTTTTTATCTTTTACTTCCCTTTTTGGCTTGTTGGTTATCTCCTTTGCACATTATGTAGATATTGCTAATGTCTATGTGTCTGTTGATGGCTAATTGGTTAGAGTTGATTCTAGAAATTCTCTAGCATTTTTGGACGTGGCTTAATCTAGGATAGTCACAGTTTCCCATTTGAAACTCTAGTTAAGTCTGTCATATATTGTGAAATTAAAGAATTTTCATCGTGACTTCTGACTCCTAGCTGGTGTTCATAGTTCCATTCCGCCAGCCTTCCATTTATTTGTTTTATTTGTTTTAAATTTGTCAGGGTGATTGGTATGTATTTATCCCAAGCATGTTTAAACTCAGTTACTGATGACTGACCCAGTACCTCCACTGGGTGGAGTGGAATGATGATAATGTGATCCATTCAGTTGTGTCTGACTTGTGGCGATTCTACCAGCCAGGTCTATCCGCATCTTCCGATCTTGTACTGCTTCTTTGAGTTATTCTATGCTCTGACTGGTGTCAGCTCCGATGGTGTAAAGCCACCATGTTCTTTGAAAGCCTGGCTTCCTTTTACCATGATCTCTTCCCAAACTAATTGCTTTCTCCAGGAATGCTTTCTTTAATTTTTTGTTGTTGTTGTTAGTTGTGAAGTCGTGTCTGACCCATTGCGACCCCATGGACAATGTTTCTCCAGGCCTTCCTGTCCTCTACCATCTTCCGGAGTCCATCTAAGCTCACGCCAACTGCTTCAGTGACTCCATCCAGCCACCTCGTTCTCTGCTGTCCTGTTCTTCTTTTGCCCTCCATCGTTCCCAGCATTGGGCTCTTCTCCAGGGAGTCCTTCCTCCTCATTAGGTGGCCAAAATATTTGAGTTTCATCTTCAGGATCTGGCCTTCTAAAGAGCAGTCAGGGCTGATCTCCTCTAGGACTGACCAATTTGATCACCTTGCAGTCCAAGGGACTCACAGGAGTCTTTTCCAGCACCAGAGTTCAAAGGCCTCAATTCTTTGTTGCTCAGCCATCCATATGGTCTAACTTCCACAGCCATTCATTGCAACTGGGAAACCATAGCCTTGACTATACAACAACTTTTGTTGGCAGGGTGATGTCTCTGCTTTTTAGTATGCTGTCTAACTTTGCCATAGCTTTCCTCCCCAGGAGCAAGAAATAAAAAAATTCTTGGCTGCAGTCCCCATCTGCGGTGATCTTGGAGCCCAGGAAAATAAACTTCTCCTTAGTTCTAAGTTGCTTCTCTCCTTGATTAGTTTCCACTCATTGCTTCTTGTTCTACCCTCAGGTGCTTTTGAGAATAGCTTGACTCCCTCTTCTTTGTGGCAGCCCCTGAGATATTGGAACACTGCTATCATGTCATCCCTAGTCCTTCTTTTCATAAGACTAGACATATCCAGTTCCAGCAACTGTTCTTCATATGTTTTAGCCTCCAGTCCCCTAATCATCTTTGTTGCTCTTCTCTGCACTCTTTCTAGAGTTTCCACATCTTTTTTTACATCGTGGTGATCAAAACTGGATGCGGTATTCCAAGTGTGGCCTTACCAAGATCTTATAAAGTGGAATTAACACTTCACGTGATCTTGATTCTATCCCTCTGTTTATGCAGCCTAGAACTATGTTGGCTTTTTTGGCAGCTGCTGCACACGGCTGGCTCATATCTAAATGGTTGTCCACTAGGACTCCTAGATCCCTCTCACAGTTACTGCTATTGAGCAAGGTACCATCTATACTGTACCTGTGCATTTTGTTTTTCTTCCCTAAATGTAGAACCTTACTTTTTTCACCATTGAATTTCATTTTGTTAGATAGTCATGACCTGGATGACTGAGAATCTCCATAGACGTTGTCCAAGCCTTTGTGACAGATTTTATGATGAACAGATTAGGGTAAAAAATATGTGATATTTTGGCTAATATGCTTGTAATTTTATTTAATAAAATGGTTAATTAATGCTAATGATAACTACGTATACATAAGTCCTGATATAATACTTTTTTTAGTCAGGGTTTTTTCCTATGTAGATCAAGTTGTTTACATGGCCATAGTGGGGTGATATCTCAAATCACCACTTTCAGGCTTTGTCAGACATCTTGTGTTGTTTGTTCTGAGACTTATGGGAGACTGGGATAGCACTATTTCTGTCTTTTTGGACTTCATCGGCCAGCCACACCCATATTTTATTACTCCTCCCTGTAAAGGTCAAATATTTATTCTTTTAATTCATAGGTTCAAATGTATAATACTTTTTTAGTCAGGGTTTTTTTCCTATGTAGATCAAGTTGTTTTATCAATATCTTAATTATAGTTGCAATGCATGCATTTATTGGAACCACTTCAAAGATGAGTAACCTTGGAGTAGGTGTCTCTCTGTGGTTGCAAAGAGTGAACACCAACTTAATGGTACATAATTAATCATTCTTAGTTTCCTCTCCACCGTTCACAATGCTTAACCCAGATTTTTTTTTTTTCAAATCCATTGTTCCTCCATAACTAGGGCAGTTTTGCTTTCTATCTTTTCATCCTTCCCAGTCTTTTCACTCTGCAACAATGAAAATGTGTTTTCTTTTTTTTTTCTTTTAGCTTATTGATGTGAAGGCAGTAGATGATGGTGAAACTCGGTAACATAGGCAACCCTTCACATACAACAGGGGTGTCAAACTCTATTTCACTGAAGGCCTCATCAGGGTTGTGTTTGATCTCAACCTAGGTGGGTGTGACTGCGATAGGTATGGCCAGCTCAACATCACTCAGTAACAGTAAAAGAGTTGGAAGGGACCTTGGAGTTCATTTAGTCCAACCGCCTGCTCACGCAGGAGACCTATACTAGGGATTCGAACAGCCGAACTGCCGACCTTTCTGATTGACAACTTCAGTGTCTTAGCCACTGAGCCACCTAGTCAGGGCACCTGTGGTGGCCAAGTGCTAAGGCAGGACTTCCTTCTGTCACTCTCATTATAATCTATCCTCTTCCTTCCCTCCTTCCTTCCTTCCTTCCTTCCGTCCTTCCTTCCTTCCCTCCCTCCCTCCCTCCCTCTGTCCCTCCTTCCTTCCTTCCTTCCTTCCTTCCTTCCTTCCTTCCTTCCTTCCTTCCTTCCTTCCTTCCTTTTCTTCTTTTTCCTTTCCTCTTCCTTCTCCTTTCTTCTTCCTTCCTGTCTTTCCTTCTTTTTCCTTCCTTGCTCTTTTCCCATCTTCCCTTCTTTTTCTTTCCTCTTTCCCTTTCTCCTTTTCTGTCCCTTCTTGCATGCTCCTCCTAAGCTTCATTTTCACTGGCAGAGGCACCACGGGCCAGTTCTTTGGTGTTTCCAGGGCATCCTTGCGGGCCAAATCTAAACACTCCATAGGCCGGATCTGGCCTGTTGGTCTTGAGTTTGACACCCCTGACATACCACATTCCGCACAAAAATCAAGAAAGCAAAATTGGAAGAATAATTAAGACAATAAGGTAACAGTTCTCAACCTTTTTTTCACCAAGGACCTCCTGTAAATATATATTTGTGGCCATGGATCCCCAAGACTTAACTCAAGATTTAAATCATAACAATTCTTCCAGCCTTTGTGGACCCCCTGTGACCCCCCCAGGGGTCCGCAGACCACAGGTTGAGACTCACTCAAATGATGTTTCCTGCAAAATTATTGATACCCCATTCTGAGGCTCCAATGGATCTCTGCCAGTGATTTCATGGCTGCTAAGTAGCAGAGGAGACAAGATGGTCCTGTTATGACCCAGCTCCCCAAACACGAGAAACCCTCTGATGTGAACTCAAAAGATTCCTTTATCAGGAATTCCGGCAGCCCCAGCAAAAAGTTTCTCTTGCAGGCTAACAAATCTGTCCAGCAGGGATATGAATAGTTGTCTGCCACACCTATTCATCTCCGCACCTTGCCTTTTATCCCCAGAGCTAGAATGAGGCTTTACTAGCAGCGGTGGCTCCTCTGTTCCAAGGTCCGGCCCATAGATTTCCACTGCTCTCCTCTGCCTTCTGCGCATCTGCGCGTCAGGCACTGGACCCAGCTCTTCCTCCTCTTCCTCATCAGCCACCTCCAGACCTGGGGGCTGTTGACTCTCCATCTGAGAGCTGACGGACGGCTCAGGCTCTCTCCCTCCCTCCCTCTCTCTCTCTCTCTCTCTCTTCTCTCTCTCTCTCTCTCTCTCCCTCCCTCCCTCCCTCCCTCCCTCCCCCCCCTCTCTCTCTGCCAGCTCCATTTCCTCTTCTCCCTCAGAGCTCTCAGGTTGCCTTGATGTTGGCTCTGACTCCCACACCTCCTCCTCCTCCTCCTCTGATTTGGCTGCTGGAGGGGCCAGCAGCCAACAGACCATAATATGTACCATGTATAATATGACAGGTTGATAAACTAGGTATGGAACAACCTAGTCACTTTCTGTGCATCTGCCAAGAAAGGACCAGAACCTCTGCAAAGTAATATCGCCAATGCCACCAAAAAGCTTAGAAAGATAGATAGATAATTTTATTTCTATACCGCCTCTCTCCCAAAGGACTCAGGGCGGTGCACAGCCAGGTAAAAACACAATACAAACATCATAATTAAATTTAAAAATTATTAAAATTCTTACATTTCCGGCTGAAATTCGTTAAGAATCCAAAAATTTAAAACTCCATTACAAAGATAGCCCTGCCTGTCGGAAGAGCAGGGTCTTGAGGGTACAGCGAAAAACTTGGAGGTCAGAGATTGAGCAGGGGCTCCCACAGAGAAGGTTCTCCCCCTGGGTGTCACCAGCCGACATAATTTGGTCGATGGCACCCTGAGGAGTCCCTCCCTGTGGGAGCGAACTGGTCGGTGGGAGGCTATCGGTGGCAGAAAGATACAGTGGTGGGATTCAGCCAGTTCGCACCACTTCGGGAGAACCGGTTGTTAACTTTCTGAGCAGTTTGGCGAACTGGTTGTTGGAAGAAATCATTAGGGCAGAGAACCGGTTGTTAAATTATTTGAATCCCACCACTGGAAAGATATTATTTATTTATTATTTATTTATTTATTTATTATTCGAATTTCTATACCGCCGTTCTCCTTTCGGACTCAGGGTGGTGAACAGCCAAAATAAAAACATTTATACATAAAGTACTGTTAGGGTGTGTGTAAAAAGTATTTGTTGCTTGTGCAACGAGCAGAAGCAGAAACACACAGGGAAGGAGATAAACATGCGGCTCGTGTGAGAAAAATACTTTATAGATAACAAGCAGTCTCGGTGTAAGTAAAAACAGTCCAAGGTCATAAACAGTAATATCAGTCCAGTAAGTATCTTCCCTTACCAAAGCAAACAGACTTTAGTAACTCTTGGTATACAGTACCATATAACAATCAGCAGAAAGACGCAGGAAGCAACAGGATACAATCAGGTATCAATCCGGAAGAAGCAGGAAGAACGAATGCTTCTCTGTGCTGCTTATTTATGCACTGTAGCCTAATTACAGGGTTCAGCAAACCCTGATTAGTGGCTCAGTTGTTTCTTAAAGAAACAGATATATTGCCTGACACAAGTTAGGAGTAAGCTGCAAGCTGAACCTAAGTTCATCTCTAGACAATACTTCTAATGATGAAACAAAAGAGTCATAACTGTCATCCAATGATGAAAGAATAATATAAACTTGCTGCAGTTCAGTAAACACAAGGTCTTTCTCATGTAGCTCCTGGAAAAGCCCTGTCATGGAGTCCAGGTGAGCCATCATGTCTCCTCCTTTCTGAAGATGTAAGCGAAATAATTTCCGTGTCAGGTAGATATGGACACCCACAGAGTCACGAACGTAGAGCTTCTTTAGCTTTGTCCAGCACCTCGCAGCAGACTCTTCGCCCCGGAAATGGACAAGTTGCTGGTCTCCCAGTGTCAGGCCAATGATGCATAAAGCACGCTCGTTGTCCTGTGAAACTTCGCTATCTTTTTGGCTTCTTCTTCGTCAGCACATTCAGTGCAGTTATGTCCGGTGGATTATTAACCACGTCCCACAGTCCTTCTTTTCGCAAAAGTAGACAGCATTTTGTGGACCAGGTAACAGAGGTTTGTACCATCCAACCGGGTTATGGTAGAATAACTTGTACCTTGCTCAAAAGCCATCATCTTGACTACTACACCCACTGCCTGCACTTCTCCTTCCACAAAAACAAATTAAAGAGCCCTGGAATGTTCTGGGCCCATAACCAATGTTATGGGTGTGTGTAAAAAGTATTTGTTGCTTGTGCAACGAGCAGAGCAGAAACACACAGGGAAGGAGATAAACGTGCGGCTCATGTGAGAAAAATACTTTATAGATAACAAGCAGTCTCGGTGTAAGTAAAACAGTCCAAGGTCATAAACAGTAATATCAGTCCAGTAAGTATCTTCCCTTACCAAAGCAAACAGACTTTAGTAACTCTTAGGCTACAGTGCATAAATAAGCAGCACAGAGAAGCGTTCCTTCTTCCTGCTTCTTCCGGATTGATACCTGATTGTATCCTGTTGCTTACTGCGTCTGTTATATGGTACTGTATACCAAGAGTTACTAAAGTCTGTTTGCTTTGGTAAGGAAGATACTTACTGGACTGATATTACTGTTTATGACCTTGGACTGTTTTACTTACACCGAGACTGCTTGTTATTTATAAAGTATTTTTCTCACACGAGCCGCACGTTTATCCCTTCCCTGTGTGTTTCTGCTCTGCTCGTTGCACAAGCAACAAATACTTTTTACACACACCCTAACAAGTACGATTAAAAATAGATTTAAAATAATTAAATTTGGCCCATAGTTTAAAATTTATCAATTTAAAATCCATATCAAAATTTAAAACCAACCATAAAATCATAAAATCAAGAGAGACCGGCTAACTGAAAGAGATGAGTTTTTAGGGCCCACGAAAGGTCCGGAGGTCGGAGATCACTCGTATCTCTGGGGGTAGATTGTTCCATAGGGTAGGTGCCACCACAGAGAAGGCTCTCCTCCTGGGGTCACCAGCCGGCATTGTCTAGCCGACCAACCTGAGGAGGCCCTCTCTGTGGGAGCGAGCTGGCCGGTGGGAGCTATTGGTGGCATTATGGTTGATGTTACCAAAGCTGTCAAACAGTCCAGGAGAATCTCCCACCCCTCTCCAACTTGTCTTAACACAATATTCTGGATGAAACTTTGCGTCTAAATGGTTCTGAAAAGCCATTCCATCCCAATGCATCTGATCTTTGAGATTACAGCTTTTTTTCAGTCCTTTGGAATGGAATAATTATGTCTGGCCTAGAATTGCAAATATTTTTTGGGTCAAAGACAAGCTTTTTCAGTAATTGTTCAGCAGTTTGTTGGGAATGAAACACGTCACATTTTAGCACTCGATCAAAACAGTCACTTATCTCTTTGGAAATTTGGTTTTCTTACTTTATTTGTTATTTTGTTTCTGCGATGCTTTTCTCTTGGAAAGAAAAAAAATTGCATGAGGAACACACGTCATATTCTCTGAACAACAATGTTGTGACCGTGCTTGTTGGCTGATAGTGACAGCAAAACTATAGAGTAAGAGGTAGAATCATCCAGTAGCTTGAACTAATCCCAGTTTCATATTAAAACTGTTAAGATGTAGTATGATAGTTAATTTTTCTATCAATCTTTGACAAACTTTTCCATCCTTCCTCCCTCCCTCTCTTTTCTCCTTCCTCCTACCTCCCTTCCCCCTCTCCCTTCCCTCCCTCCCTCCCTCCCTTCCTTCCTTCCCTCTCCTTTCCTTTCCTCTCCTCTCCTTTCCTTCGTTCCTTCCTTCCTTCCTTTTCTTCCTTTCTTCCTTCCTTCTTTCCTCCCTCCGTCCCTCTCTCCCTCCTTCTGTCTCTCCTTTCCTCATAAAATCATAGGGCTGGAAGGGATCTTGAAGGTCTTCTAGTCTAACCCCATGCCCAAGGCAAGAGTCCTTATACCATCCTGGACAAATGGTTGTCCTAGCTTTTCTTGAAAGCCTCCAGTGATGGAGCACCCATAACTTCTCAAGGCAAACTGTTCCACTGGTTGATTGTTCTCCCTCTCAGGAAATTCCTCCTCATTTCTAGGTTGAATTTCCCTTTGACCAGCTTCCATTCACTGCTTCTTGTCCTGTCCTCGGGTGCTACAGAAAATAAACTTGACACCTTCTTCCCTGTGACAGTCCTTCTCTTCCATCCTTCCTCTTTCTCTCTCTCTCCCTCCCTCAAACTATGCATTCTTTAATGTTGTGGCTCCGTTACCTGAGCCTGTGTCATCGGCAGGAAAGGACTCCGAGAGTGAAGGAGAGGAGTTGGCAAGGCCTCCCTCTCCAGGACCCTCCTCTCTGACAATGCCTTCGGTGTCCACTGAAGGGCAAGAGATGGGGCCGGGGCCAAGCACATCCACGCAGCCACAGGTGGACAGTAATGGGAGATGAGTCTTGGCTGGATCCTCGGCAATGTCGCAGAGATAAGCGCGTGCAACAGAAGAAAAGGCGTGCCCGAGATTAGGCCTGAGTCACTGGACCATACCCACAGGGTATAAAAGGGAGCGTGGTGGCCAGTCAAGCCTTGTGACGAACAAAGCTGAAAGCTTCCACGCAATTCTGCATTGCCGGACTTTTGCTATAGACTTTGCTGGATTATATTTGGATTTAAGTTACTCTGTAATTATTGAACATTTTACTTTGATGTACCAGAAGCGGAGAGAAGTTATCTCTTCATAAGTAATAAACTCTTGGCAGGCAGCCACTAGTTGCTGCAAATTCCGTTACCATAAGAAAAAGGATTTTGTCGGCTGGTTTGATTTTTAACTCTTGGACGTCTGTTGTGTGTGTGTGTGTGTGGGACGGGGACAGAACATTTACAACAGATTCAAACTAGACATGCACAATAAAATCAGGATGGCTCCGGTAGCCCTCTTCCGACTAGCAAATTTTATTAAAAGACAAGACATCAGTCGCTGCAGTTCACTTCACCAACTGCCCCTCACAAAAGCACATCTGTTTTAATAATGTTGGTTAATTGGGAAAGCTGTTTTCAGACTGGTGTGTGTGTGAGTGAGTGTGTGTGTGTGTGTGTGCTACTATATGCTAACACACAGCTTTGCTCATACAAAGTCTACAACTGTATTCCAAAACCACCAGTAAATTAAAAACAGCCGATAGACCAAGGAACCAACTGTCTCCACGCCACATTCATAGCATGGATTTTAAAGTGTTTTTTTTCCAGAAGCAAAGCAAATCTGGTATGTTATAGGTACACACCATTATCCTTCGCAAACACAATCTCCTTCACACAAGTCATATCTTGTTTCTCCCTTCCATCCTTGCCCAGACTGAATGACAAGTTCCTTCTTCTCTTTGTGTTTGTGTTTGTGTGTTTTCCATTGCGTACTTGCTCCCTAATCCTGAAATACATTTTTTCTTTCTTTCTGCTGTTAGTAGTCCAGGATCTGTCCTAGGAGTGATACTTAAGGAGGAGAAGGTGTGTATAGCAGAAATAGACGGACAATTTGTTATGATACCAAGTCAAGATTCTTTTGATGTCTCTCTTGCCTTCCCTGTTTTTCTGCCCCTCCGCCTCCCCCACTTCTCCCCTCCCCAAAAAAAGATAAATAGACTTTGAAAGGACAAGCAGTTTTGATTAGCATTTAAAATGTTGTCAATTTTTAATGAAACTGTAACCTCCAACCATCAGCTTCCATGCAAACTGGAAGCGAGGTTGCGGAGTGCATGTTAATGCGCTTGGTCTGTTTTCCTCTCCCTGCCCTTCAATGAACTTCCTTGTCATTAATTTGTGATGTCAGTCCACATTAGGAGGTCTCGGAAGCCAAAACTAGGAGGTGGGGAGAGAAGAATCAACACTAAACATCCACAGCTAGAAAAGAAACTGTTTTCTATCTGCTTCATTGTAATTTGCTCTGTTTTGAAGGCATGAAGTGTTAGTACGACTTTATAATGCCTTAGGAAGACCACATTTGGAATATTGGTCACCATGATATAAAATAAAAAAAGATGTTGAGACTCTAGAAAGAGAGGGGAGAAGAGCAAAAAAAAAAAAAAGATGATTAGGGGATTGGAAGTTAAACGATATGAAGAACGGTTGCAGGAATTGTGTAGGTCTAGTTTAATGAAAAGAAGAACTAGGAGCAGTGGTGAGTTCCTCCTGGTTTGGCCCGTTCTCCCGAGCCGGTAGTGGTGATGATATGACGTCACTGAACCGGTTCTGCCCCCCACGTCCCCCTGTGCCCCCCCACCCCCCGCATTATTCTTACCTTTTATTTGGCCCCACCCCCAAACTATTGCTGCCTCTTGAGTCCCAGCTGATGGCTAGAGGGAAAAAAAACTGTTTAAACTCTTGCTGTGGGGCTTCAAAGGGCCGACCTACAGCTGATCAGTGTCAAAAGAAAACAAATGAGTAGACCGTTGCCTGCAAAAATACATGAGTAGATCAGTACCTGCAAAAATAAATGGGTAGATCGGTACAGCTCTGCAAGCAGTTAAAAGCCTGGTAGACCAGTACCTCTGCTAAATCCTAAATAATTGTCACATGACCATCAAGCCATGCCCACAAAAAAAGCCACGCCCACAGAACCAGTAGTAAAAAAATTTAGAACCCCCCCTGACTGGGAGTGACGTGATAGCAGCGTTCCAATATTTGATATGAGTTGCCGCAAGGAAGAGGGGAGTTCACCTATTTATCAAAGCACCAGAGGGCAGAACAAGAAGTCACTGATGGAAACTAATCAAGGAGAGAACCAGTCTAGAACTCAGTCTTGGCAAGGGGAAGAAGAAGAAAGAAGAAGAAGAAGAAGAAGAAGAAGAAGAAGAAGAAGAAGAAGAAGAAAAGAAGAAGAAGAAGAAGAAGAAGAAGAAGAAGAGGAGGAGGAGAGGAGGAGGAGGAGGAAGGGAGGAGGAGGAGGAGGAGGAGGAGGAGGAGGAGAGAGGAGATGGGGAAGAAGAAGAAGAAGAAGAAAAGAAGAAGAAGAAGAAGAAGAAGAAGAAGAAGAAGAAGAAAAGAAGCAGCAGCTTCATAGAAACATCCTATGATTCTGCCATCATCAGGAGGAGGAGGAGGAAGAGGAGGAGGAGGAGGAGGAGGAGGAAGGAGGAGAGGAGGAGAAGAAGGAAAAGAAGAAGAAGAAGAAGAAGAAGAAGAAGAAGAAGAAGAAGAAAGAAGAAGAAGAGGAGGAGGAGGAGGAGGAGGAAGGAGGAGGAGGAGGAGGAGGAGGAGGAGGAGGAGGAGGAGGAAGTCAACAACAAAAGCAACAACAACAACAATTCTTGTCATTTGGTTCCAGCAAAAAAGGAAGGTGATTTGGTTCTGGAAACTAACACTTTTAATATTCTTGCTATGAATGTGGTTTGGGGACGGTTGCTTCCTTGGCCTTTGGCTGCTTAATTTACTTGTGGTTTTGTTCTTTCTACATAGAGATGTGGACAGGAGAGAAATAAACCTTGCATGGTGGATCTGGACTCCTTTCACCACAACTTCCATGCATTCAACTGACAGGTCAAAGAGGAAGAGATCAGGCATTTAACACAATAACATAACAATAGAGTTGGAAGGAACCATAGAGGTCTTCTAATCCAACCCCTACTCAAGCAGGAAACCCTATACCATTTTATACCAATAGTTGTCCAAACTCTTGTTAAAAACCACCAGTATTGGTGGTTAAATTAAATTAAGGTACCTTAAATTAAGGTATTTAAATAAATACCTTTAAATCTCAAACGATCTAAGTGACAGAGCTCACTGCAGCAACATTGGCAAAAAGGCATTAAGAGTTAAGCATTAAGCTTCTTCTCCGGTAATATTGTATTGCAAACTAGAGCATACAAAACCTTTGCTAGACCAATTCTTGAATACAGCTCATCTGCCTGGAACCCACACTATATATCAGACATTAATACAATTGAGCGAGTCCAGAGATATTTCACAAGAAGAGTCCTCCACTCCTCTGCTCACAACAGAATACTTTAGGCCACTAGGCTTGAAATTTTGGGATTAGACAATTTAGAACTACGCCAACTATGGTCTGACCTAAGCGTAGTACACAAAATTATCTGCTACAACGTCCTACCTGTCAAGGACTACTTCAGCTTCAACCGCAACAATACATGAGTACACACTATATACAAACTCAAGGTAAACTGCTCCAAATTCGATTGCAGAAAATATGACTTCAGCAACAGAGAGGTCAATGCCTGGAATGCACTACCTGACTCTGTTGTTATTTCCCCAAACGAGTGGTGATATCCAAACTTTTTTACTACTGGTTCTGTGGGCGTGGCTTGGTGGGTGTGTCTTGGTGGGCATGGCAAGGAAAAGATACTGCAAAATCTCCATTCCTACCCCACTCCAGGGAAAGGATACTGCAAAATCTCTACTCCCTCCCTACTCCAGGGGAAGGATACTGCAAAATCTCCATTCCCATCCCACTCCAGGGGAAGGATACTGCAAAATCCACATTCCCTCCCCATTCTGTGGCCAGCCAGAGGTGGTATTTGCCAGTTCTCCAAACTGCTCAAAATTTCCACTACCAGTTCCTTAGAACCTGTGAGAACCTGCCCCAAACCCCCATAACTTTAACCTTAGACTGTCTACTGTCTACCTCAACCCATTCCTAAGAGGTATGTAAGGGGCGTGCATAAGCGCACCAGCGTGCCTACCATCCTTGTCCTACTGTCCCCATTTATTCGTACCCATTTCCTGTATTAATATCCATGTTCATACTTATTCCTGTTATCTCGTACATGTTTGACAAACTAAATAAATAAATAAAATAACAATAAAAATTGTCTTCTGTATGCCTTTGACCACATGTTCTTCCTGTTAAGGATATTGGTGTTGTGTTACCAACCAGCAGAGTAAATGCACAAGGAAACGTTGCTGAGAGCAATGAATAAGAGTTATGCAAACTGGTTTATCAAAAGCTTACTTTATAGTAGAAAAACAGTCTCATAGTCTTTAAACAAATTCCAAGTCTTTGCCAGTAAAATCAGTCCAGTAGTTACAGAATCTTCTTACCCAACAGACAGTAGTTGGTTAGAATAACAAACTCACTCTGGTTCATAAACCATGATGGTTACAGATCCATCCAATGATGATTAGCAGATATCAACTCCTCTCAATGGTAGCTTATCATAGCAGCTTCATCATCTCATCATCTTCACACACAATGGCAGCATAGCATAGCAGCTTCATCATCAATGGCAGCATATCATAGCAGCAACTGAACATGTTACAATACCTTGCTTAAATACTCTCACAACCAGTCATTATCTAATTACGGCATGACTCAGCATTAAAGTCACATAATACATTTACAGATTAAAGTTACAGTACACATATATTGCCTGGACAACTAGTTAGGCTCAAACCATATCCTAACACTTCTGTTTGCACCAGTGGTAAAATCTGAATGGGTTTACTACTGGTTCTCTGGCTGCACATGCTCGCTGTGCACGTGCATATGCAGTGTGCACCACGCATCAAATGCAGTGTCGAGCATTGCTTTACAAACAGGGATGGGAAGGAGGAATGGTGGAGGATACGGAATGACATGTCTTGCTGGGAAAAGCAGCTGTTCACAGTGGTGATGGCGGCACTGAGTATAGGCGGTCGGTTCTGGGACCGCGGTGCGTCGAGGATAGAAACCAGGGTGGTGGTTGCTGCTATGCCGGTGATGCCAGACCTTCCACGGATGCCGGTGGGATGGATACGTGACAGAGGCGTGGCAACTGACACTGTCAATAGAGGCTGGTATGCTGATGCAGAGGAGGGGCGGTGCCCAAAGAAGCGCTCCCCAGTGGACGGACATCCACCCGGCCAACAAGGACGGGGCGTAATGGCATAATAAAAGGTGCTACGAGGCAAACACTCATAGCGCCAACTTTAAAACATTTTGAGCTCAGTGTTTTCTCGAAGCTAATTTATTTATTTATTTATTTATTTATTTATTTAATTTGTATACCGCCCTTCTCCCAGAAGGGACTCAGGGCAATGAACAGCCAAAAATTAAAAAACATACAAATGCAAAAGTTAAGACAATTAAAAAGAATTAAATCACTGGCTACCCAATTTAAAACCCCAAATCCATAAAATTTAAAATCCCAATTAAAAACCATTTAGGCTAGGCCGGCTTGATGAAATAAAAACGTCTTCAGGGCTTTACGGAAGGTACGGAGGTCCGGGTTTTACGGAAGGTACGAGGTCCGGGTTTAATAGCGGCATTAAACCAGCATCACTAACCCAGTTGGATGCGTCCTGTTGTATTTTCTTGCTGCTTCCATATTGTTCGGGAGAAGGAGCTGAGATGCAGTGCACACCAAAAGAAGGCATGGGGTAAGTAGAATAGCACACGGGGGGCAGGGGGGGGTTGTGATCAGCTCTGCCGTGCTATCTTTTTTTTTACTTTTAAAAGCATTTTTTTTACAACCTATTTGGCTGAATAGGTTGTAAAAAAAATGCTTTCAAAAGTAAAAAAAAGGCTCTGACGATGGCGCAGCTCAGCTGTGATCGTTAGAGCCATTTTTTTACCTTTTAAAAGCATTTTTTAAAAGAAGCGGCAAGCGGGTGATTGGGTGGGCATGGGGGGGGGGGGGCAGGGACTTTTGCTACCGGTTCTCCGAACCACCTGCAGCCATCACTACTGGATCGGCCGATCCAGTAGTGTTTTTTTTTTTTCCCAGCCCTAGAAAAGCTTGAGAGGAAAAGTCTCTATGATGTCCATAGAAATTAAAAAAAAATAGTTTTTGCTAGTTTTTCTGACTCTTAGTTATTCATCTTTCTAACCACTTCTGAGGACGGCGGTGGCTCAGTGGCTAAGATGCTGAGCTTGTCGATCGAAAGGTCGGCAGTTCAGCGGTTCAAATCCCTAGTGCCGCGTAACAGGGTGAGCTCCCGTTACTTGTCCCAGCTTCTGCCGAACTAGCAATTCCAAAACACAGAAGAAATGCAAGTAGAAAAATAGGAACCACCTTTGGTGGGAAGGTAACAGCGTTCTGTGCGCCTTTGGCGTTGAGTCATTCCGGCCACATGACCACAGAGACATCTTTGGACAGTGCTGGCTCTTCGGCTTTGAAACGGAGATGAGCACTGCCTCCTAGAGTCAGGAACGACTAGCACATATGTGCCAGGGGAACTTTTACCTTTACCTAACCGCCTCTGGGACCCAAATGGAGTATTTGGACACTAAGATCCATTTCCTATGAGCTAAGAGGCACATCTGTTTAATTCACCTTTTCAGCAAATTCCACCCCCTTCTAGCACTTATGATGTTACCTAGTTGGGTAATGACAGTTCAAGCTTGAGCTAAGAATATTCTTTTCTATCAGTATCATGTATTCCTGTTAGTCACCTTCTTTTCATTTTGCAAACCAAGCACAATCGTATTCTGAAATTCACATGAACTAAATTTTGTGATATAGTTCTCTGATTAAAGAAAGAAGAGAAAAGCATGCTATGGAGAAAATTCACATATGCAATTACCTGTGAAAATAATATACCAAAACTTGCTCTCTTAGAGAAAATGGTTTGCAGTCATCTGTAGGGCCTCTCATTATTTCTGAAATTAATGTCCAAAATGTCTTATTAGAGAAAATTGTTGGTTTAAAAAAATGTGAATAGAACTTTTATCTAATATGAACAAAAATGTGTTTATCAGGGGGGAAATGTACATTAAAAGGAAATATGCATATGAATATCAGCTTGTCTAATTAGAAAACAAAAAAAATTGTGAATACGATGAAACAAACATGTGATAACACAATGAATAAAATATAAATGTCTCCATCACTATCCTGTACCACAACAGAGGATTTCTGACAACTATTCCCACAAACTTTGCACTAACCAAAACCAGGCAGCTGTTATGGGTATGAAATGCAATCATACATTTTCTCTTAAAATATGTACATCACAATTAGAGTTATGCCAAAGATCACAACTTTTCCTAGAATATCTCTGAAGAAAGAAACAAAAAAAAAGAAAAGAAAAAAAGAAAAGAGAGAAGGAAGGAAGGAAGGAAGGAAGGAAGGAAGGAAGGAAGGAAACAAAGAAGGAAGGAAGAGGAAGAGAAAAGGAAGAAAGAGAGAAGAAAGAAAGAGAGAGAGAGAAAAAGAGAAAAAATAAAAAGAAGGGAAGGGAAGAAGAAAGTAGAGGAGAGGAGGAAGGAAAGAAGGAGAGGAAAGAAAGAAAGAAAAAAGGAAGGAAGGGAGATGGAAAGAAAGGAAGAAAGAAAGAGAAAAAATAAAAAGAAGGGAAGGAAAGAAGAAAGGAAAGTAGAGGGGGAAGAAAGGAAGGAGAGGAAGGAGAGGAAAGAAAGAAAGAAAAATGGAAGGAAGGAAGGAAGAGAGAGAGAGAGAAAGGAAGGAAGGAAAGAAAGAAGGAAGGAAGGAAGGAAGAAAAAAGAAAGAAAGAAAGAAAGAAAGAAAGAAAGAAAGAAAGAAGGAAAGAAGGAAGGAAGGAAGGAAGGAAGGAAGGAAGGAAGGAAGGGAGAGAGAGGAAGGAAGGAAGGAAGGAAGGAAGGAAGGAAGGAAGGAAGGAAGGAAGGAAGGAAGGAAGGAAGGAAGGAAAAAAAGATTTCTCTAGAGTAAAACGTTTGGGGACATTATTATTTCCAAGAGCCTTTCAACTTTCCAGGTTCAGAAGAAATTGGACTGTGCATTTGCAGTAAATCCTAACAACAGTCCTAAAATGTGATTGCAGCTGTGTCGAACCCTGACTTAAATTTGCATGTCTGCTACCAGAACCACCCAAATATCACAGTTCTGGATGGGCAAGAATCAAGGCTGCATTTGCTTTAATTTTATTAAACCTTAATTAAAGCCAAATCTTGCTAATAAGATTCCTTTCCAAGCATGTGTTTAATCATTTGCCCCTTTTGTTGTCGTATAAAAAATTACAATTAGGCAATAATTTCTGGAGGTCTCTAGAAGCTGCCCCGGAGTCTGTGGGGAGTTGGAGGCAGTGCTGAGCGGTTGGCGGAATAACTCTGCATGACACCCGAAGACTTTGTGGGAGAAAGTTACAGAAGCACAAACACAGCAAATTCAAATGTGGGAACTCCTTGTTTTGTTTTGTTTTTAATTACCAGGAAGTCAGAATACTTAAAGCAAATCATTGTTTTTAATGCTGTTTTGTTTGGCTATGCTGGAGGAAAGAGGAAAACAGAGAATTATATCTTTGAATTGTCTGCATTTGTAAGTGAGTTATAGGCGTTCATTTATTCTTCTTTTTCTTTTATTTTATTTTACAAAGTAACATCATCTTTGTTGGTTTGTTGAATATATTCTTCCTATTCCTTCCCAAGAAGATTTCCTTTTAAATATTTATTTATTTATTTATTTTATTTTATTTCTGTACCGCCCTTCTCCTGCGGGACTCAGGGCGGTGTACAGCCAGGATAAAACATAGCAATATAAAATTTAAAAAACATTTTAAAAAACAATTAAATAATTTTGGCCCAAGTTTAAAACAACCCAATTAAAACCGAAATCAATTAAAAACTGAGAGGATGGGATCAAGCCAGCCCGGCTAGATGGAATAAGTGTGTCTTCAGGGCCTGACGAAAAGTCCGGAGGTCTGATATCATGCGTATCTCAGGGGGTAGGTCATTCCAGAGGGCAGGTGCTGCCACAGAGAAGGCTGTCCCCCTGGGGGTCACCAGCCGGCACTGTCTGGCCGACGGCACCCTGAGGAGGCCCTCTCTGTGCGAGCGAACCGGTCGGTGGGAGGCTATTGGCGGCAGAAGGCGGTCTCGCAAATACCCCGGCCCTAAGCCATGGAGCACTTTAAAGGTGGTCACCAACGCCTTGAAGCGCACCCAGAAGACCACAGGAAGCCAGTGCAGCTTGCGCAAGAGAGGTGTTATATGTGAGCGCCCCGTCGCTCCCATAATCCCCTGCGCGGCCGCATTCTGGACCAACTGCAGCCTCCGGGTGCACCCAAAGGGAAGCCCTATGTAGAGAGCATTGCAGTAGTCCAGGCGGGAAGTGACGAGTGCTTGAGTGACCGTGCGTAGGGAGTCCCGATCCAGAAAGGGACGCAACTGGTGTATCAGGCGAACCTGACAAAAAGCCCTCCTGGCCACCTGAGAAAGAAAAAAAAGGGGGGGGAGAGGAAGAGAGAGAGAAGGAAGGAAGGAAGGAAGGAAGGAAGGAAGGAAGGAAGGAAGGAAGGAAGGAAGGAAGGAAGGAAAACAATTGAGTTGTCTGTATTTGTAACTGAGTTATAGTTATTCATTTATTTATTTTTCTAACAAAGTAACATCCCTTTTTTATTTGTTGTATATATCCTTCCTATTCCTTCCCAACTTGTTCTTGTTAAAAAGAAAGAAAGAAAGAAAGAAAGAAAGAAAGAAAGAAAGAAAGAAAGAAAGGAAGGAAGGAAGGAAGGAAGGAAGGAAGGAAGGAAGGAAGGAAGGGGGAGGGAGGGAGGGAGAAGAGGAAGGAAAGAAAAAAGAAAGAAAAAAGAAAGGCAGGGAGGGAGGGAGGAAGGAAGGAAGGAAAGAAAGAAGGAAGGAAGGAGAAGAGAAAGAAAGGAAGGAAGGAAAGAAAGAAAGGGGAGGGAGGGAGAAGAGGAAAGAAAGAAGAAAGAAAGAAAAAGGAAAGGCAGGCAGGCAGGAAGGATGGATGGAAGGAAAGAAAGAAAGAGAAGAAGAAGGAAGGAAGAGAAAGAAAGAAAGAAAGAAAGAAAGAAAGAAAGAAAGAAAGAAAGAAAGAAAGAAAGAAAGAAAGAAAATCACGAAATTAGATCATCCTCATATTACCTTTCCAAATCTTGGCTCGCATCATAAATATTTTGAAGGTGAAATCCAAGTGGAATCTTCTTTTAACCAAGAGAAATTTGCTGCCATAGATACCACAAACCTTGTGGTACGTCACAAGGCCTTGTGTAGTACGTCACAAACACCAACTTCAGTTCCGTTCGGTTCTGTCATTTATCCCTGGACGATAACTATAAACACGTATGGCACCGAGGCAAATGTACGATATATGCATCCATCGAATAAATTGCCACCGTACATATTTTGCTTAGACAAGGTTGAAATGCAATCAACCTGCAGTTGGTTGGCAGAGTACGTCAGCATGGCAGGTGAGAGGGAAAGTATATAATTCAGTGTCTAGCTGAAACTCTAGAGATTGGATCTGTACAAGGGTCTGTTTAATATATAACATTAGACATAATTTAGTTTGCATACCCTCATAGAATGGATGAAGTGTGAAGAGTTCAAGCAGGGACTCCTTTCCCATAATCTTGACAAAGGGCTAAATTTTCAGCATCCTGATGTCAAAGAAACTTCTCTTAAGAAAACAATTGAATAATAGAGTTGGAAGGGATCATGCTGCTTGTATCTTTACAATTGATATTGTTTTATTTGTTTCCTAGTATGATTTGATTGCTTATTAGTAACCTATGACTATCACTAAGTGTTGTATCTTATGATTCTTGATGAATGTATTCTTTTTCTTTTCATATAAACTGGGAGCATATACACCAAAGACAAATTCCTTGTGTGTCCAATCACACTTGACCAATAAAAGGTAAAGGTTCCCCTTGCACATATGTGCTAGTCGTTCCTTACTCTAGGGGGCGGTGCTCATCTCCGTTTCAAAGCCGAAGAGCCAGCGCTGTCCAAAGATGTCTCTGTGGTCATGTGGCCGGAATGACTCAGCACCAAAGGCGCACAGAACGCTGTTACCTTCCCACCAAAGGTGGTTCCTATTTTTCTACTTGCATTTTTAACATTGCTTTCAAACTGCTAGGTTGGCAGAAGCTGGGACAAGTAACGGGAGCTCACACCATTACACGGCACTAGGGATTCGAACCGCTGAACTACCGACCTTTCGATCGACAAGCTCAGCATCTTAGCCATAAGTCATGGTCATAAGTCACTTTTTTCAGTGCTGTTATAACTTCAGACACTAAATGAATGGTTGTAAATTGGAGATTATCTGTATACTCATGGCAACCTTCGTGCTTTCAACCAAAGTATTCACATCCAGTGGGGCCTTCAGACAGATCCGAAATTGTGGCTATGTGTGCATCTGTTTCATCAAATCTAAATTTTGCATCCAATTGCAAACTGGAATCTCTTCTTTTCACAGACAAGAAATTCAAATTCAATCATGCCTGATTCATTGGAGTTCGTGTATGTCCTGTAAAATGCAGCGTTGTCCTTAATGAACTGCTTCCCATGATGATAAGACAGATAGACAGATTTCAAATCTCATAATATTCCTGGATTCTACTGCAGGATATGACAAGTTGAGATGAAAATACAGAAACAGGGTGAAGTCATGAGATCTTGCATGCTACTATATTAATCTGTAGGGAAGCACTGATATACATAAATGGAGAACATGTTCATGTCTGAATTATAATGGCATGCATTGTAATCACAGAAGAGAAGGAAGGAAGGAAGGAAGGAAGGAAGGAAGGAAGGAAGGAAGGAAGGAAGGAAGGAAGGGGAAGAAGAAAAAAGGAATAGAAAAAGAAAGAATGAGAGAAAGAAAGAAATAGAGAAAGAAAAGAAGAAGGAGAAGGAGAAGAAGGAGAAGAAGGAGAAGAAGGAGAAGAAGAGGAGGAGGGAGGAGGAGGAGGAGGAAGAAAGAGGGATGGATGGATGAAAGGAAGGATGGAAGGAGGAACGGAAGGAAGGAAAATAAACAGATAAGAAAGAAAGAAAGAAAGAAAGAAAGAAAGAAAGAAAGAAGAAAGAAGAAAGGAAGAAAAAAGGAAGGAAGGAAGGAAAGAAGGAAAAGAAATAGAGAAAGAAGAAAGAATGAGAGAAAGAAAGAAGATAGAAAGAGAAAGAAAGAAAGAAAGAAAGAAAGAAAGAAAGAAAGAAAGAAAGAAAGAGAAAGAAGAAAGGAGGAGGAGGAGGAGGAGATAGGAAGGAAGGAAGGAAGGAAGGAATATAAAGTAAAATGAGATCATCTTTATATTTAAGGTTACTGTAAGCTTTTGAAAAATAACACCGCTGCTTTTAATCCTTTGCTGGCACCTTAGTCTCATTTAATATAAAGTTTATGAAACCCGTGAAAGATTATCCCCGATTTCATTACTTTAACTGTGGAGAGCATAGATCATGTCTAAGTGACTATCGGTCCTTGTGAATTCTCCACAAGAATCCTGTCAAAAACCTGATAGAGGCTTTTTTTCATCGCCAGCAGAATCAAAAGAAGACCAGTTTGGTATAATGGTTAAAATGATAGAGTAGAAGCCAGGAGAACATTTTACTTTTCACTTGGGAAACCAGGCAGGTCTTCCTTTTTCAGCCCAACTCACCACACAGAGTTGCTGCTCTTGTTGTTGTTGTGTGGAAAATAAGGAGAAGGACCATTTGGTATGTTGCCTTCTAAATTACACAAAATAAAGGTAGGATATGAATAGAACGAGCAAACAAACAAACAAAAATGAATGAATGAACGAACGAACGAATGAACGAATGAATGAATGAACGAATGAACGAATGAAAGAACGAATGAACGAACAAATGAACAAACAAATGAATGAATGAACGAACGAATGAACGAATGAAAGCACGAATGAACGACTGAACTAATGAATGAACGAATGAACGAACGAACGAACGAACGAACGAACGAACGAACGAACGAATGAACGAATGAACGAATGAACGAATGAACGAATGAACGAATGAACGAATGAACGAATGAACGAATGAACGAATGAACAAACAAACAAACAAATGAGTGAATGAACAAACAAATGCATGCATGCAAACTAGATTCACTTTTATTGTAAAACCAGTATAAAGTCATTTCAAGCTTATATCCATATGAATAAAGTCCCAGGTTTCTGTTTTGGAATTGAATGAACACACTCACTCTCTCACACACACACACACACACACCTGAAATGAAAGGTCCACATCAACTTTCCTTGATGCATATATTGACATATTTCTATATATATACCTGCATAGTTTACATATATACATTGCGTTGCAGAGAGATGGATGGCAAACAAATCTGTGTATATAGGTAACTATAACTATATACATAGATACACACACAAACACATATATGCATGTATACACAGTCAAACACACACACACACACACATACATACATATACATATATAAAAGCATAAGGATCTCCAATTGTTCTTTCATAATGCAGAGGCCTTTACCTGTGTGCATGTCCCCTCTCTTTCTATCTGTCCATCTGCCTATTTTTTCAACTCTTCAGCTCTCTTTTTATCTGTTGAACTGCTGTCCGTCTGTCTGTCTGTTTGTCTGTCTGTCTGTCTGTCTCTGTCTATTCATCCATCCATCTATCATCTACACACACACACACACACACACACACACATATATATGTCCTTATTGACAAACGAGTCCCTAACACAAAGAATGACACCAGAACCACACTCACGAGAGCCACACAGGATGTAACCACCACACATCCACGCAGAAAGCAGACTCAAACCCACACTGAGGGTGATGCACGACCGTGGACCAGAAGCCAGACCACAGCTGCATCATTAGCCCCTTTAAACCCCCCCCCAATCCATACATGAAGCATGAAGAGGTAGCACGGCCACGAACACGAAGCCAAACAACAGCAACACAGCTCACCAGCTCAAATCCCCCTGCTACTCAGACTAACCCGAGCACAACCAAGCCCCCACCTAAACAGAACACACACCCATCCAATCAGAGCACAGCCAACCCCCCATCCAATCAGAGCACAGCCAAGCCCCCACCCAATCAGTTCACACCCCCACTGGCAGTTAAAAGGAAGAAACAGCTGCGATCACACACATTGCTCCTAGAAGCACGAAGCCGAAGACACCAGCCTGAAGATGACGAATGAGACTTCGTCAAAACGTTGCCAAGAAACCTCCAATTTTACGCGGGAGAAAACCCGAATAACCAAAGACCTACATATAGTGTTTTTCTGTCGAAGCACCTGGTCTACCCCAATATGGGAGGGAACATACTGCTTCCCATTTGCCTTTCAGCTCCAATCCAGGAGCCCTCAAGCAGTCATATTCACAACAAACCATTTTATACCAAATTTATATTTGCTGATAAAGAAATAAAGGGAGACTAATATAGATCTATTTCAAGCTATTTAGCTCTCATCAGCTAGCCATACCCTTACTCGGATTCGAACTTGGGCTGCCTGAATATTAGGCAGTTGTATTAACCTCTGAGCCACAAGTTCTCCTCCCTTTATCAGCTTGAGCCAGGGGAGAGATTAAGTGTTTTTCTATCGAAGCACCTGGTCTACCCCAGCATGTGGGAGGGGGCATTCTGCTCCCTTTCACCTTTCAGCTCCAATCCAGGAGCCCTCAAGCAGTTGCATTCATGACAAACCATTTTATACCAAATTTATATTTGCTGATAAAGAAATAAAGGGAAACTAGTATAGATCTATTTCAAGCTATTTAGCTCTCATCAGCTAGCCATACCTTACCCAAGTTTGAATCCGAGTACATGGGTTTTCTATCGAAGCAACCTGGTCTACCCAAATATGGGAAGGAGCATACTGCTTCCTTTTGCCTTTCAGGAGCCCTCAGGCAGTCGCTTTCACAACAAACTATTTTGTATTAAAAATACATATATACACATACTCATATACATATACATACATACATGTATATCTCCTGTTTCCCTGAAAATAATACCTAACCAGAATATAAGTCCTAGCATGATTTTTCAGGATGCTCGTAATATAAGCCCTACCCCCCACACACAAAAGAGCCTTGGTAGTACAGTGGTTTAAAGCACCCTGTTATTAAGACCAGCTGCCTGCAATTACTGCAGGTTCGAATCTCGCCAGGCTCAAGGTTGACTCAGCCTTCCATCCTTTCTAAGGTAGGTAAATTGAGGACCCAGTTGTGGGGGCAATAAGCTGACTTGTATAAATATACAAAAGGATGAAGGCTATTGTTTAGCGCATTGTAAACTGCCCTGAGTCTCCGGAGAAGGGCGGCATATAAATCAAATTAAAAAAAAATAAACAATAAATAAATAAATAAATAAACCCCAGTTAAGATTGTCAGCCAGATGGATGCATTTAGTACTGTATTTCTCCCAAAATAAGTCCTAACTGGAAAATAAGCCCTAATGCATCTTTTGGAGCCAAAATTATAATCACACAGTACAAATATGCACACATACAGAGAGAGAGAGACTTTTAGCACTGCCTTAATGCCATGAAATTCTGTGGTGAATCTGAAAACATTTGGCTAAATGAATCAGAAAGGTTAGGCCATCTGAAAGGAGGATGTACTTTAACTTCCTTTCCCTTTCTTAGTCCTTTGTTTTGTGAAGATGGCAAATTCTGAAAGTGAGTAGTTATCCACACGTCCAGGATCTGGATTCTTTCCCAGACTGAAGCACTTCCAAGAAACATTTGAGAAAAACAAAAAAGAACTATTTAAGTTTTCCCTTTGTCAAGAAAATTGACAGTTAATCCCTTCAAAATTGGAGTGCACTCTTCTGGGTTGGTATCCGATTCAAAGAATCAAGACTATACATTAAGTTAATAGTTGGAAGATTTATTGCTGAGGCCTATACTCAAGAATTTGGTCAACAAATGTTCAGCACTTAAATTGGCACTTCATAAAGCTCAACAGAATTCAAGAGGGATTGGATTTAGATAGTTTGTGGCAATGTACGACTCTAGGCTGATGACCTGCTTAACTCCACCTGCCAACTCTGCCTGCTCTTCTCATGTAGAACAGTGCTGTGACCTAAGCCCAAGTAGTTATTACCAGACACAATCAGTCCTAAACAAACATATTTTATTAGAACAGCTGAGACTTACTTCATTCCCAGCATAATCCAAATTAATTCTAAAACAAGTCCTTCAGAAAAAGTTTTTCAGCCTTATCACAAACCTTTGTCTTCTTTGACACCCTGCCAAAGGCTTTTCTTGGCAAAGTCCCATGAAGTTCAGAAAAAAGAGACACTGACTGGAAAACAGATTTAGCAGCGTTGCTTTCCTACAAAGAGCCCAAGAGCTTTTGCTGCTCTTTTAAGCCTTCTGGGAGGGGCCAATCATCTCCTGGCCCTACTCCCGAGTCATCGTTTTTGCTTTAGCTGCTCTTGCCTTCTGGCAACTCTTTGCATGTGTGTACTAGGAACAGGCTCCTCCTGTTCCTCTGCTTCTCTGCTGTCTGCCTCTGGAGGCTCTGGAGTCCGTGCATCGCTCCCAGATATCCCTGGCCCCGTCTCTGCCTCCGATGCAGAGCCCTCATCCGGGCCTTCCCCTGACTCCAGGACTGGCCCATGGTCCTCCCCAGCCTTCTCATTGCCCGACTCCACTGCCAGCTCCGCAGCGGACCACAACAAACGGTGCCCCAAAATCACCCATGGGACTTTCTTATCCAGGTCAGGAGGCTAAAACATAGGAAGAACAGTTGCAGGAATTGGTGAGTTCCTTCGTTAAGTGAAGGAGGACAAGAGGCGAGATGATAACAGTGTTCCAATAACCATAAAGAAGATGGGGTCAACATATTTTCCAAAGCACCATAAGACATGACAAGAAGCAACCAATGGAAACTAATCAAGAAGAGAACCAACCTAGAACCAAGGAGAAACTTCCTAATAGTGAGAACAATTAATCAGTGGAACGGCTTCCCTTCAGAAGTGGTGGGTGCTTCATCACTGGAGGTTTTTAAGAAGAGACAGCCATTTGTCTGGAATGGTATAGATTAGAACATGGAATGTAGAATAATAGAGTTGGAAGGGACTTGGAGGTCTTCTATTCCAACCTCCTTCTTGAGCAGGAGATCAACAGTGCAGGCTGGTGACCCCCAGGGGAAGGGCCTTCTCTGTGGGGGCACCTACTCTCTGGAATCAATTGCCTCCAGAGATAAGGAGAATCCAAGACCTCAGTGCCTTCCGCCGTGCCCTTAAAACCTTCCTTTTCCAGCAAGCTGGGCTGGTCTAATTTTTTAAGTGTTTTTAAGTGTTTTGTTTATTGTTTTTAATTAATGTGGCCAAATTTATATATGTATATTTTAACTGTATTTTAATATTTGTACTTGATGTTTTTACTTGGCTGTTCACCGCCCTGAGTCCTCAGGGAGAAGGGCGGTATACAAATTTAAAATAAAATAAAATAAAAATAAATAAAATCTTATATCAATTCAGATAAATGATTGTCCAGTCTCTTTTTGAAAGCTTCCAGTGATGGAGCATCCACAACTTCTGAATGCAAGCTATCCCATTGATTGATTGCTCTCACCATTAGGACATTTCTCCTTAATACTAGGTTAGTTTCAATCGATTGTTTCTCCTCTTGCCTTCAGGTGCTTTGGGAAATAGCTTGACTTCCTCATCTTTGTAGGAACCCCTCAAATATTGGAACATTGCCACCACATCTTCTTTCCATTAGACTAGACATACCCAATTCCTGTAACTGTTCTTTGTATGTTTTAGCTTCCAGCCCCCTAATCATTCCTGTTGCTCTTCTCTGCCCTTTTTCCAGAATCTCAACATCTCTTGTATACTGTGGTGACCAGAACTGGATGCAGTATTCCAAGGGTGGTCTTACTAAAGCTTTGTAAAGTGGTACTAGAACTTTGCATGAACTTGATTCTATCCTTCTATTAATGCATCCTATGATTGCATTGGCTTTTTGGGGGGGTTGCTGCTGCACACTGTTGGCTCATTTTTAAATGATTGTCCACTTGGACTCCGAGACCCCTCTCACTGCTACTTGTATTAAGCCATGTTTCACCTAATCTGCACCTATACAGTTGGTTTTCCTTGCCTAAGCGTAAAACCTTACTTTTATCTACAGTATGTTGAATTTCATTTTGTTGGATAAGGCCCAGTGTTCAAATCTGTCAAGTTCTTTTTGGATCTTGAGCTTGTCTTCTGGGATGTTGGCTATTCCTGGCAGCTTAGTTCTCCTTAGTTACTTCTTAGTTCTCCTACTTGAGCTGGGAGTTACACTAGTCAGCCTCCAAGATCCCTTACAACTCTGTTATTTGGTTAATTTGTTCTATGGTTGGCCTTCACAGTGTCTGGCAGGTTGAACAAAATACAGCCTTGATCTCACCTTCACCTGAACTGACCTGGGCAAATCTATCTGGGCCATCAAACCTTCTGTTCTTTTTCTTGGATGCCCCATGAAGATATATCCAACATCAGAAGAGATGAAATAATGTTCTTTCTCCATCCAGTGAGGTTTTTGTCTTCTTTTTTTTTGTCCTCCCCTATCTTTCCATGCAAAAGTTGGAGATGTACATAGTACGAGTCTCCCTCCCATCCTTCTCCTTCTCCTTCTCCTTCTCCTCTCTTCTCCCTCTCACCCTTCTCCTCCTTCTCCTCTCCCTCCCATCCTTCTCCTCCTTCTCCTTCTCTTTCCCTCCCATCCTTCTCCTCCTCCTTCTTCTCCTCACCCTCCTCTCCTTCTCCTCTCCCTCCCATCCTTCTCCTCTCTCTCCCATCCTTCTCCTCCTCCTTCTTCTCCTCTCCCTCCCATCCTTCTCCTCTCCCTCCCATCCTTCTCCTCTCCTTCTTCTCCTCCCTCCCATCCTTCTCCTCTCCCTCCCATCCTTCTCCTCCTCCTTCTTCTCCTCTCCCTCCCATCCTTCTCCTCTCCATCCTTCTCCTCCTTCTCCTTCTCTTCTCCCTCCCTCCCATCCTTCTTCTCTCCCTTCCATCTTCTCCCCCTTCTCTTTCTTTTTCCTCTTCCTTCTCCTCCTTCCCCTCTCCTCCTCCTTCTTTTTTCCTCCTCTTCCTCCTTTTCCTCCTCCTCCTCTCTCTCTCTCTCCCCTCTAACCAGCATGGAAAAGGGTTTAGCAGCTGAGATATTATTATTATTTTTTCCCCCTCCTGAACAAGCTGTCAGACTCTTCCTATCAGCAGTGATTAAACATAAGCAGGAGTTGTGATTCATCAAGAGGCAGATAGAATCATCACAGATGTAAAGCATTCGGTGTTCCAAGGTCAGAGCTGTGGTAGGAATGGAGGACAACTTATCTTTGCAGCTGTCGGGACTTATTTATGGTAATTCATTTGCTGTTGCATTATTACAGAGGAATAATAAAATATGCCAGCCAGTCTGCAATTATTCTCAACCCTCTACAAAGGCGCCTAGGGGTGTGTGTGTTTGTGTGTGTGTGTGTGCAGCTCTGGGGTATGTGCGTGAACATACCTACAGGTAGTCTTTGACTTACAACCATTCATTTAAGTGGTTGTTCGAAGTTACAACGGCCCTAAAAAAAGAGAGACTTACGACCGTTTTTCACACAAGTTGTGGCATTCCTGTGGTCACACAATCAAAATTCAGGCACTTGGCAACTGGCTCGTATTTATGACGGTTGCAGTGTCCCCGGGTTACGTGATCCGCTTTTGAGACCTTTTCATTTTCATTTCATTTCATTTTATTGAATTTGTATTCCGCCCTACTCCCGAAGGACTCAGGGCAGTGAACAGCCATAAAATAAAACATATAGATACAAAATTTAAAATAGAGATAAAACAAATTAAATAAATTTGGCTGAACCATTTTAAAACCCCAATAATTTAAAACAAAATTTAAAATTCCCATTTAAAAAGAGGAAAAGTTTAGGTCAGGCCAGCTTGATGGAATAAAAAGGTCTTCACAGCGCGGGGGAAGGTGCGCTGATCCGGGATCCTCCGTATCTCTGGGGGGAGCTCGTTCCAGATAGTGGGTGCCCCCACAGAGAAGGCTCTCCCCCTAGGGGCCACCAGTCGACATTGTTTGGCCGACGGCACCCGGAGGAGCCCCTCTCTATGGGAGCGTACTGGCCGGTGGGAGGCTACTGGTGGCAGCAGGCGGTCCCGCAAATAGCCAGGTCCTAAGCCATGGAACGCTTTAAAGGTGGTAACCAAAACCTTGAAGCACACTCGGAAGACCACCGGGAGCCAGTGCAGCTCACGCAGGAGAGGCGTTACATGGGAGTGTCATGTCGCTCCCATCACCACCCGCGCGGCCGCACTCTGCGTCAGTTGGAGCCTCCGAGTGCTCCTCAAGGGGAGCCCCATGTAGAGAGCGTTACAATAGTCCAAACGGGAGGTGACGAGGGCATGAGTGACCGTGCGTAAACCTTCTGACAAGCAAAGTCAACAGGGAAGCCAGGTTAGCTTAACCACCGTTTGACTAACTTAAAAGTGATTAACTTAATAACGGTGGCAAGAAAGAAAGGTCGTAAAGTTCACTTAACAACTGTCTCGCTTAACAACAGAAACTTTGGGCTCAATTATGGTCGTAGGTCGAGGACTACCTGCAGTGACTACCATGGTGTCCTAGCCAACCAAGCATAAGAGAGCAAAAGAAGGCTAATAGAACTGATCAACACGCCAGTATTAATATCTAGATACTGAGCCGTGGTGGCCCAGTGGTTAGAATGCAGTATTGCAGGCTAATTTTGCCAACAGTTTGATCCTCATCCGCTCAAGGTTGACTCAGCCTTCCATCCTTCCGAAGTCGGTAAAATGAGGACCCAGGTTGTTGGGGGGGCAAGAGGCTGACTCTGTTAACCACTTAGAGAGGGCTGTAAAAGCACTATGAAACGGTATATAAGTCTAAATGCTATTCTCTTTCTCTCTAGGTATTTATAACATTTGTGTATCTCTTTCTATCTATCTACCTGTCTGAATAGAATAGAATAGAATAGAATAGAATAGAATAGAATAGAATAGAATAGAATAGAATAGAATAGAATAGAATAGAATATAGGATAGGATAGGATAGGATAGGATAGGATAGGATAGGATAGGATAGGATAGGATAGGATAGGATAGGATAGGATAGGATAGAATTTAAAATAGAATAGAGTAGAATATAGAATAGAATAGAATAGAATAGAATAGAATAGAATAGAATAGAATAGAATAGAATAGAATAGAATAGAATAGAGTTGGAAGGGACCTTGGAGGTCTTCTAGTCCAACTCACTGCTTAGGATTTATCATCTATCTATCTATCTATCTATCTATCTATCTATCTATCTATCTATCTATCTATCTATCTATCTATCTATCTATCTATCATCTATCTATCTATCTATCATCTATTTATCTATCTATCATCTATCTATCATCTATCTATCTATCTATCTATCTATCTATCATCTATCATCTATCAATCTAGCAATCTAGCTACAGTATCCATCTATGTATCTATCTATCTATGTATCTATCTATGTATCTATCTATGTATCTATCATCTATCTATCTATCTATCTATCTATCTATCTATCTATCTATCCATCTATCATCTATCAATCTAGCTATCTAGCTATCTAGCTATCTAGCTACAGTATCCATCTATGTATCCATCTATGTATCTATCTATGTATCTATCATCTATCTATCTATCTATCTATCTATCTATCTATCTATCTATCTATCTATCTACCTAGCTACAGTATCTATCTATTTATATCCATCCATCCATCCATCCATCCATCCATCCTAGCTAGCTGTATGGTGGCAGAGTGATTAGTATGCAGTATTGCATTATAATGCAATAAAATGAGGACCCAGATTGTTGGGGGAAATAGGCTGTCTCTGTAAACCACTTACAGAGGCCTGTAGAGCACTGTGAAGCGGTATATAAGTGCAATTGATAGTTCTAAGTGCTATTTATTACTGGTAATTCCTGTCCCTTGCTGCTTCGCTGACCATCAGTGAAGATGGCAAATTTCAGCAAAACTGTGCCACGCCATCCTTTTTTTTTTTTTTTTTCCAAAGTCTGGTATCAAAATTTATTCAATTCTTTTTTCAAACGAGGGAGAAAGAATGATAGCCATATTGGCCCTTCTGCTGGGCAATTCCACTTTAATGTTTTTTTCCTTCTGGGTTTCTCCTCGTTTCATCCCCAAACCCCCGTTCCTTAAACGTTCCTCGGCAAGAATTATTCTTATTAATGTTCCCCTTCATTTTCTGCAGGGGGCATAAAAATAAGCGATGAGTGGGTGAACATGAACCGTATGGTTATAAAGCTAAGGTGGTAATTAGAACATGCTGTACCACGCAGTAAACAAAGCTATTATGAACAATACAGTTCTTTATCCGAGGGAAAGGTAGAGAAAGTTTGCCTTTGACTGGCTGAAAAGCACAATCTGTAATCCTTGTGGGAAGGAACCAGAAGGCGTTCCTTCAAAGAAAGGGGCCCCTTTGGGTGAAACTCTAATCATGGAACATGAAATGGCTGATAATTCACTCTTAAAATATATTCTTTGGGCTACAAAGCTTCCTTCTTGGTATACTTTTGCTTTTTTCCCTGGGAACTTCAATTGTTTCTTGTTTTCCCCAGATGATGTTCTTGAACGTTGATTTAAGTTGTCCTCTGTGAACTTCCTTTCTATTCTTGTGAAGTCATCTGGGCCATCCACACATCTCCACCTGGGGAAGCCTTGCCTTGGGGGACCGTCTGGGCCTGCTCCTTCGGGACTGTGAAGGATCAGGATTGCTAGGAGATTATTCAAGGCCAGGTTACAGCTGGTGGGATTAATTTAGCTGAGGGAGAACGTACACAAGGGAAACATGCAAATGATAGACGGAGAGAGAGATGGAGAGAGAGAGAGATGATAGATAGATAGATAGATAGATAGATAGATAGATAGATAGATTAGATAGATAGATAGATCTGATAAATAGAGAGAGAGGGGGGAAATGATGAGAAAGAGAGAGAGAGAGATGAGAGAGAGATGGTAGATAGATAAATAGATAGATAAGATAAGAGAGAGACAAACAGACAGATAGACAGATAGAACAGACAGACAGAACAGACAGACAGATCTGATAAATAGAGAGAGGGGGGGAAATGATGAGAAAGAAAGAGAGAGAAAGAGAGAGAGAGATGAGATAGATAGATAGATAGATAGATAGATAGATAGATAGATAGATAGATAGATAGATAGATAGATAGATAGATAGATCTGATAAATAGATAGAGGGGGGAAATGATGAGAAAGAGAGAGAGAGAAAGAGAGAGAGTGAGATGATAGATAGATAGATAGATAGATAGATAGATAGATAGATAGATAGATAGATAGATCTGATAAATAGATTGATAGGGAGAGAGAGGGGAATGATGAGAAAGAAAGAGAGAGAGAGAAAGAGAGAGAGAGATGATATATAGAGAGAAATGATGAGAAAGAAAGAAAGAAAGTAAGTAAGAAAGAAAGAGAGAAAGAAAGAAAGAAAGAAGAGAATGAAAGTAAGAAATAAAGATAGAGAGAAAGAAAGGAAGGAAGGAAGGAAGAAGAGAATGAAAGTAAGAAAGAGAGAAAGAAAGAAAGATAGATAGATAGAGAGAAATAAATAAATAAATAAATAAGAGAATGAATGAATGAATGAATGAAAGAAGAAAGAAAGAAAGAAAGAAAGAAAGAAAGAAAGAAAGAAAGAAAGAACTAGAACTCACAGTCTCCCAGTTTCCAACCAGATGGATTAACCACTATACCAATCCGGCTTTCTGTCTTGGAGTACTTGCTTCTTAATGTCGTTCCCTTGCTTTTTTTTTTTTTTTTTTTGGCAGGGTGGTAGTGGAGAAATGTGGTAAGCCAGAGAGGTTACAATGCAAGGAACTTTTTAAAGTATCTCACAGACATTCCTGGACCTACATAAAAATGTGCATAAATGCTCTTTCCAGAGATGTTTTCATCTCCATTTACATTAATGGCCAAAAACAAACCTTTTTCATCAAATTGACTGAAAATGAATAAAGAGGCGGTTTGGTGACAGAAGGAAAGAAAGAGAGAGAGAGAGAGAAAGAGAGAGAGAAGAAGGAAGGAAGGAAGGAAGGAAGGAAGGAAGGAAGGAAGGAAGGAAGGAAGGAGATATAAGGAAGGGAGGGAAGGGGGGGAAGGAAGGACCTGCACTTATATTTTTTTTACAGTTAGCCTGCATTATATTAACTATCCCATTTCAGTTTTTCAATAGAAAAATTAAAAAGCACTATGTTGATTTTTCCAGCACAAACCAGATTGTGATTCTATTTTATGTTTTTCAGAATGTTTTGTGCATGCAAGGCAGAGAGAGGGGGGGGTAGGGAGGGAGGGAGAGGGAGAGAGAAAGAGACAGAGAGAGACAGAGAGAGACAAAGACAGAGAAAGAGAGATAGAGAGAGGGAGAGAGAGAGAGATCTATTTATCTATCTTTTTCCCAACAAGAACTTCTTGCGACTCTGTTTTGGTGCTTGCCTCTTTGTTTCTCCCTCCATTTTTCTTCTTGCCATCTCAATATCTTTTGTTATGTATGTGCCATCTCCTTCCCAAATCCCCGATGCTTATTTTTCCAGACACATTTATTTATGTTCACTTACTAATTGAAAACTCTCATATTTGCAGTTATCAACCTGATGGATGTCTGTCATTGTGATCAAACAGTTGCTCACAGATGCTTCGTTAGAACAATTCTGCGCTCTCATTTATCACCGTCCATCTCACGCCTGACCTTCCTGGAGTTGTCGCGCAGATTCGTCTGAAGCTGTTCCCGTCCCGATGAAAAGCTACAAACCCTCGAGAGACAAGTGACATTCAGCATCGACACAGAAAACTGTGAAACTCTTTTGGTTCAAGTTGCTTTCCATCACTTCTATGCCATCACCAACAACTACGAGCAAAAAAAAAAAAAAAAAAAAAAAAAAAAAAAAAAAAAAAATTGGGATATGCAAATGAAATGAGAGAACTATGCAAATGTGGAAGGCATGATGGACTACGGAATGTTTGCCTGCCACAATCTAAATATAGGAAAGAAGGAAGGAAGGAAGGAAGAAAGGAAGGAAGGAAGGAAGGGAGGGAGGGAGGGAGGGAGGGAGGGAGGGAGGGAGGAAGGAAGGAAGGAAGGAAGGAAGGAAGGAAGGAAAAATGGAAAAAAGGAAGGAAGGATAATAGAAGGAAGGAAAGACAATGAAAGAAAAGAAGGAAGGAAGAATAATGGAAGTAAGGAAGGATAATGGAAGGAAGGATGGATAATGGAAGGAAAGAAGGAAGGATTATGAAAGGAAGGATGAATAACGAAAGGAAGGAAGGATAATGGAAGGATGTATGGATGAAGGAAGGACAATGGAAGGAAGGAAGAAAGGAAGGAAAGAAGGAAGGATAGATAATGGAAAAAAGGAAGGAAGGATAATGGAAGAAAAGAAGGAAGGAAGGATGGATAGGAAAGGAATAATGGAAGGAAGGAAGGAAGGATGGATAACAGAAGGAAAGAAAGAAGGAAGGGATAATTAAAGGAAAGATGGATAATGGAAGGAAAGAAGGAAGGATTATGAAAGGAAGGATAAATAACAGAAGGAAGGAAGGATAATGGAAGGATGGATGGATGAAGGAAGGACAATAGAAGGAAGGAAGGAAGGAAAGAAGGAAGGGCTAAGATAAACTACATCCAGCACACTTAAGACTACACACCCATGGATTTGTATGTGTGTGTGTGTGTGTATGTGTGTTTGAGCAAAACGATCAAGACAAAAACCATATAATAAAGAAATTTAATTCATTTATTCCAGAATTCTGCAAATCTGGCAATAGCCACCATTTCTAGCTTCGGTTTAACAAAAGCATCGTTGGTCTCCTACAAATTGTCAGCCATCAGACTCACACAACGCCAGTGTGTCACCGGTGTTCTGAAAAGGGCCTGCAGGAAAGCAGTTTTTTTCCACGCACAACCCATACATCTATGAGTTGTATTCTCCACCATCCACATTGTATATGAGCTGCTGAAAGGATCCATTAAGAAAAAATTCATAGCAAGCAGAACTGACCCAGAACAGTGACAGAGAGAAAACTTCACTCAACCAAATTCCTCCTATTCACTGACCGTATCTGGAACCCAAACTGTGTTTTGGACATTAACATGATTGAGTGGGTCCAGAGGTATTTCACGAGAAGAGTCCTCCACTCCTCTACTCACAATAGAATCCCTTATGCCACCAGGCTTGAAATTCTGGGCTTGGACAATCTGGAACTGCGCAGCTTGGGGTCCGATTTAAGCAGAGGTGGGTTTCAGCAGGTTCTGACCAGTTCTGGAGAACCGTTAGCAGAAAGTTTGAGTAGTTCGGAGAACCGGTAGTAAAAATTCTGACTGGCCCCGCCCCCATCTATTCTCTGCCTCCCAAATTCCAGATGATAGGGAGGAAATGGGGATTTTGTAGTAACCTTCCCCTGGAGAGGGGTGGGAATGGAGATTTTGCAGTACCCTTCCCCTGGAGTGGGGTGAGAATGGAGATTTTGCAGTACCCTTCCCCTGCCACACCCACCAAGCCATGCCCACCAAGCCATGCCACGCCCACCAAGTCACACCCACAGAACCAGTAGTGAAAAATTTTGAAACCCACCACTGGACTTAAACATAGTACACAAAATTGTCTGCTACAATGTCTTGTCAGTTTTAACCACAATAGTACATGCAGGGCAAGGCAAAACTTGGCACAGAGTCTCTTATAGTCACAAACAGAACTTTCCACTCTTGAAATGACCGAATGAATGAATTGTTTCCTGCAAAAGCCCACCCACCCCCATTCGCTCCTCTTTTGTTTCCTATGGGAGGGGCCAATCACCTCCAAGGTGTGGCTTTACTCCCAAGTCGACCCTGCTTTCTTAATTGTTCTTGTCTTCTGGCAGCTCTGTGCATGCACATAGTGGGAACAGGCTCCAGCTGTTCCTCTGCCTCACTGCTTTCTAGCTCTCTCAAGCTATTTTCCAAAGCACCCGAAGGCCAGACAAGGAATAATGGATGGAAACTGATCAAGGAGAGATTCAACCTGGAAATAAGGAGAAATTTTCTGACAGTGAGAACAATCAACCAATGTTTTGTCCCAACTCCGGATTCCCGAGGATATTGACACACACCAGTGGTCCTTATCAAATTTATTCAGTAGCAAGAATAAACCAGAGTCCGGCAAAGGTTGGCAACCAGCCCAGAAAACAAGATATGATAAGACTTTTCCAAAAATGCTCTGATGATAATTACAAGTTGTTTCCAGCAAGAAACTTACTAACGGCGTGCGACTTAAATAGGCTAAGGGAGTGGCCAATTAACCTCAAGCCTTACTCTCGAGGAGACCTCCTCCTCCTGAGTAGCCTCTCCTGCCTTTTGGCAGCCCTGCGTGCCCGAGCATTGAAGAGAGGCTCCTCCACTTTGCTCTCTCCACTTGAAGGAGCCTCTGGAGGTTCTGAAGGCCCTGGCTGAGTCTCTGCCTCTGGCACCACATCCTCTTCAGCCTCCTCACTGTCGATGCGAGTGCCGGCTGCGCAGGCTGCTGGTGCAACCCCACACCAGCCTCCTCCTCGTCGGGATCAGCCACAATCCACGCAGGGCGCTGGCGGGCCACAACAACCCATGGAACAGAAGTTGCCTTCAGAAGTTGTGGGAGCTTCATCACTGGAAGCTTTCAAGAAGAGACTGGGCTGCCATCTGTCAGAAATGGAGTAGGGTCTCCTGCTTGGGTGGCAGGTTGGACTAGATGACCTACAAGGTCCCTTCCAACTCTGTTATTCTGTTACTACTAAAACTCTCCTGTTTGTCTGTTTGTAACCTTCAAATAGTCAAAACAGCATGTCATAGGGTAATACTTTTTGAATCAAAATACTCCACATGTGCTAACTTAAACATTGCACATAAAATTGAGGCTCCATTACTGGAATCTTCAATGAAGTTACATTTAACTGGGTTAATGTGGCGCAGCAGATTAAAGTGCTGTTAAGTACAGCTGCCTGCAATTACTGCAAGTTCGAATCTCACCAGGCTCAAGGTTGACTCATCCTTTCTAAGGTAGGTAAAATGAGGACCCAGTTTGTGGGGGCAATAAGCTGACTTATAAGAACACCGCTTGGGGTGGGGGGTGGGGCGAAAGCCCTACTAAACAGGTATATACAAAAATATGAAGGCTATTGCTTAACGCATTGTAAGCTGCCCTGAGTCTCCGGAGAAGGGGGGGCATATAAATCGAACCGATAGATAGATAGATAGATAGATAGATAGATAGATAGATAGATAGATAGATAGATAGATAGATAGATAGATTAATTAATTAATTGTAATTGGGTCACTGCAGCATGGTCATGGGGGATTTGAGACCCGTGAATCATTCTGCCATTCGATCCAGCTTCCTTCATGATTACACTGCAAAAGCTAAAATGAAGGAGAGATTGCATAAAAGAAGGAGAGAAAGAAGAGGGGGAAAAAAGAGAGAGAGAAAACATGAATATTTATCATTCCAGCTTTCAGATCTGGAGTTGATTTCATTTTTTTTTTTTAATTTGATTTATATGCCGCCCTTCTCCGGAGACTCAGGGTGGCTTACAATGCGTTAAGCAATAGCCTTCATTCTTTTGTATACTTTTATACAAAGTCAGCTTATTGCCCCCACAAACTGGGTCCTCATTTTACCTACCTTAGAAAGGATGGAAGGCTGAGTCAACCTTGAGCTTGGGGAGATTCGAACTTGCAGTAATTGCAGGCAGCTGGTGTTAATCACAATGCTATCAGTCTGCTGAGCTAAACCAGGCTCATTTCATTCCATTCAAGGGGGTCAACCTATTCTCCAAAGCACCAAAAGGCAAGAGAAGACATAATGGATGGAAATCAATCAAGGAGAAACAACCTGGAATTAAGGAGAAACTTCCTGACGGTGAGAAGAATTAACCAGTGGAACGGTTTGCCACCAGAAGTTGTAGGGGACAACTTCATCCCTGGAAGTTTTTAAGAAGAGATTGGACAACCATTTGTCTGAAATGGTTGAACAGGAGGGTGGATTAGAAGACCTCCGAGGTCCCTTCCAACTCTGTTATTCATTTTTTTTAACGTACAATTGAGGTACACTTAGTTTACTACACCTTATGTCTTTGTATTTGCAGATGCTTCTGATTTAGCACAGTTCATTTTAAAATATACTTCTGACATATTTTGGGGACAAAAAAAAAAAGACACAAAAGAGAAGCCGCTTACTTGCCAGGCAAATTGCAGATATTCAGCTGCAGATCAATAACTGATTTTGACATTTTGAGTTCTGTTCCATTAAGCATATTCGCTGGAGACCGACTTCCAAATTTGGGTTCAAAAGTGTCAGAAACAGATGCGACAAGCATTTCTGAAACGTAGGAGCGCTTACTCAAACAAAGTAAGCTTTGCTTTTGCAAGTTACAATTATTATTTTTTTAATGAGTTCCTAAGTTTATTGTTACTGTAAAGCGTAACAAGCTTTGGAGCAAATGCACCTTGGCTTAAGAGAAACATCTGAAGAAGTTTGAGGGAAGCTGTTGCAGCTCAGATTCAAATTAAAAAAACAAAACAAAACAAGACCAAGGCATTCCACAGTCCGAATTAGCATTTGGTTTCCTATAAATTTAAAACAAATGGCAAGGGAATATATACAGATGTTTGCAGCTTAGGGCGGTGTGATACAGGACCAATTGAATGGAACTGTTTGTTGTTTCTTTTTTGTTTGTTTGTTTGTTTGTGAGACCTCTTCCCTTCCCTTCCCTCTTTCCCTTCCCTTCCCCTTCCCTTCCCTCCATTCCACTTTTCCCCTGTCTTATCTTATCTGATCTTTTCCTTTCCTTTCCTTTTTTCCTTTCTTTTCCTTTCTTTTCCTTCCCTTCCCTTCCCTTCCCCTTCCCTTCCTTCCCCTCCATCCCACTTTTCTCTTATCTTATCTTATCTTATCTTATCTTATCTTATCTTATCATCTTATCTTATCTTATCCTATCCTATCCTTTCCTTTCCTTTCCTTTCCTTTCCTTTCCTTTCCTTTCCTTTCCTTTCCTTTCCCTTCCCTTCCCTTCCCTTCCCTTCCCTCCATCCCACTTTTCTCTTCTCTTCTCTTCTCTTCTCTTCTCTTCTCTTCTCTTCTCTTTTAAATACTTTTTGTGGCCATGAGCCATAACCATGGACCACCAAGACTTAACTCAAGATTTAAAGCATAACATTTCTTCCAGCCTTCACAGACCCCTGTGATGGCATCATGGTCCCATAGACCATAGGTAGAGAACCACTGATCAGAGGTGGGTTTCAGCAGGTTCTGACCAGTTCTGGAGAACCGGTAGCGGAAATTTTGAGTAGTTCGGAGAACCGGTAGTAAAAATTCTTGACTGGCCCCACTCCCATCTATTCTCTGCCTCCCGAATCCCAGCTGATCAGGAGGAAATGGGGACTTTGCAGTAACCTTCCCTGGATTTGGGAGGGATTGGAGATTTTGCAGTATCCTTCCCCCAGGAGTGGGATGGGAATGGGGATTTTGCAGTATCCTTCCCCCAGGAGTGGGGAGGGAATGGAGATTTTGCAGTATCCTTCCCCTGGAGTGAGGAGGGAATGGGGATTTTGCAGTATCCTCCCCCAGGAGTGGGGTGGGAATGGGGATTTTGCAGTATCCTTCTCCTGCCACACCCACCAAACCAAACCAAGCCCACCAAGCCATACCACGCCCACCAAGCCACACCCACAGAACTGGTAGCATATATATTTTTTTACTCCACCACTGCCCAAGAGCTACAAAATGAAGATTGTGTGTATTTTAGGGGACGGACGGTTGCATCCTAGGGAGTCTGCATCTGAAAATCCACTGCATCCTAGGGATTGTGTATCTGAATATCTATCTGCTCCCTACCGAATCACACTTTCTTCTAGAGCTCCTCAGGGTGAAATGCTCATCTCCTTTTCCTTCAGGAGCCCTTCTGCCCGCATTTGTCCTTGGTTTACCAAGACCGCCATTCCATCTTGCTCTCGGTGACCCTCCTCCCTTTCCTTGCCGCTGCCAAGTTAGCAGTTGCCTTAATTAATTTTGCACAGTGCAGCCTGAGACTTTAGGAAAGTGGGGGAAGGGAGGCCCAAGACTTTTGGAAAACGTATAGGCAGGGAAGCCAATCTAATTAGGCAGGAACCGAGCCAAAGGTTCAGATAGTTTGCTGGCCATTGGTAAGATTCTCTCTGCTTAAATGACATTAACATGAGAAAGGAGGGAGGGTAGTTGTGTGGATGCACATGTGCTTGTATATATGCAACGCAGGTGCACATCTGGGTCTTGTCAGCCACCTGGAGTGGTCCTTAAGATTACCCAGTTGGAGAGAGACAGAGAGAGGTCCATATAAACGACGCTTGGCTTCCTTCCAGAGCGGATTCTGTCGTAGGCATCCGCTCCAAAGTACACTTATATATTTGGGGACTGATCTTGCTAAATAGAAGGCCGTCACAGTCCACGCCCGACAGCTTTTTTCCAGGCCACCCCTAAAATTGCTTTGCTCGGCAATTCTCGTTCTGATGGGGGATGTATGTATTGCGATCCAGAAGGAGATTTAAGGTGGTTTGGGGACAACGCTGCCTGGTGAGCTGTTGAGGAAGCCGGCTGATATTCCTGCAGTTTGCATTTATGATCCAGAAGAGGCATTTTCTGAAGAAGGATAAGTCACAAGAGAGAACTGGGGTATCTGGGCAATGCATAATCCATCCCTGTGGCCTGTGGTGGGATTCAAATAATTTAACAACCGGTTCTCTGCCCTAATGACCAGCTGGGTAGGCGTGGCTCGATGGCCATGTGACTATGTGGGTGTGGCGAACTCAACGTCACTCACGTCGATGGGCGCTTTGCCTTAGCTGTTACAATGTAATAAGGGTTAACCAGAGAGGCAGTTTCTGTGAGCAGGGCAATAAAGATTAGGCTAGAAACACCACCAGAATGTTTCCTTTCTGGCTTCCTTACAGGATTAGCCCTGTCAAGTGGAAAAAAACAAAATAAGATTTCTCCCAACAACTGATTCTCTGAATTGCTTTGAAAGTTAACAACCGGTTCTCCCGAATAGGTGCGAACTGGCTGAATCCCACCACTGCCTGTGGCCCATTTGCTCCTCTTGGAAGCGCTGTCATCGAGACCCCCTTGGATCACCAGAGGCTTCCTTTCCTTTGCTAGACAATCCTTCAGGCCTCGAAGAAGGGATGAGTAGATTTCAAAGAGAGGAAGAAGATTCTGATTCAGCTGCTGTGCATTTAATGGTCTTGCTCACACACACACACGGATGTGCATCCGTATGCATAACCACTTCTTTTCCTATACTTACCTTTCTGAAATAGAGAAAGGGGAGCCCTACGTCACAGTTGTCCATCTGAAAAGCTTCCAGAAGTAGAGTAGATCTATAAAGGATATTTGCCACAGAATCTATGGAGTTAGATTCACAAGAGCCATTAAAACCAGTGGTGGGTTCCTCCCGGTTCGGCCCAATCCGCCGAGCCGGTAGCGGTGACGATATGATGTCACCAAACCGGTTCTGCCCCCCCCCCGCCCCACATTATTTTTACCTTTTATTTGGCCCCACCCCCAATCTATTGCCGCTTCCTGAGTCCCAGCTGATCAGCTAGAAGGAAAAAAACTGTTTAAACTCTTGCCGTGGGGCTTCAAAGGGCCGCCCTACAGCTGATCAGTGGTAAAAGGTAGTTTGGTGGTAGACCGGTGCCTCCAAAAACAAATGAGTAGACCAGTGCCTGCAAAAATAAATGGGTAGACCAGTGCCTGCAAAAATACATGAGTAGCCCGGTGCCTGCAAAAATACATGAGTAGCCCGGTGCCTGCAAAAATACATGAGTAGCCCGGTGCCCCTGCAAAAATACATGAGTAGATTGGTGCCTGCAAAAATAAATGGGTAGACCAGTGCCTGCAAAAATAAATTGGGAGACTGGTACAGCTCTGCAAGCAGTTAAAAGCCTGGTAGACCAGTACTCTGCTAAATCCTAAAGAATTGTCACATGACCATCAAGCCACGCCCACAAAATAAGCCACGCCCACAGAACTGGTAGTAAAAAAATTTAGAACCCACCCCTGATTAAAACAGATTGTGGAGTGGACAGCAGCACTGCAAGGGAGGGAGGGAGGGAGGGAGAGATTAGAGGGAGGGAGGAGGGGAGGAAGGAAGAGGAGGGAAGGAAGGAAGGAAGGAAGGAAGGAAGGAAGGAAGGAAGGAAGGAAGAGGAAGGAAGGAAAGAAGAAGGAAGGAAGAGAAAGGAAGGAAGGAAGGAAGGGGAGGTGGGAGGAAGGAAGGAAGGAAGGAAGGAAGGAAGGAAGGAAGGAAGAAGGAAGGAAGGAAGGAAGGAGAGATAAGAGGGAGGGGGTGGGAGGAAGGAAGGAGGAGGAGGGAAGGAAGGAAGGAAGGAAGGAAGGAAGAGGAAGGAAGGAAGGAGAGATAAGAGGAAGGGAGTGGGAGGGAGGAAGGAGGAGGAGGGAAGGAAGGAGAGATAAGAGGAAGGGAGGGGGGAGGAAGGAAGATGAGGGTAGAGGAAGGAAGGAAGGAAGGAGAGATAAGAGGAGGGGGTGGGAGGAAGGAAGGAAAAGGAGGGAAGGTAGGAAGGAAGGAAGAGGAAGGAAGGAAGGAAGAAGGAAGGAAGGAAGGAGAGATAAGAGGAAGGGAGGGTGGGAGGAAGGAAGAGGAGGGAAGAGGAGGGAAGGAAGGAAGGAAGGAAGGAAGAAGGGAGAGAGGGAGGAAGGAAGGAAGGAAGGAAGGAAGGAAGGAAGGAAGGAAGGAAGGAAGGAAGGAAGGAAGACAAAAACAGGAAGGAAGGAAGGCAAGCATCTGAAGTGTTGCCTACTCAAATATTTTTCTGAAGTATCTGCGTGGAAAAAATTAACATTTTAAAGTTTGCTTCGGGGTGTGTGTGTGGGGTCATTCATGTTAAAGAGCAAAACGGGAATGAGGAAAATCGTGTTTCTGTGAAAATCGTCATTCAGGATCAGATCATTTCCCCTTCACCCCCACCCCCACTCCCACCCCTGCCCCAAGCACTGTGTATATAACGTAGGTACCTGAGAAAGGCTGCCTCATTTGTTTCCATCAAATACAGTAGCAACAAAACGGACCGGTGGGAAGGTTTCAGATTTCATCCTATTCAGAGCGCAGCTGGGGGATCGTTCAGGGCGAGGAGAAGACCCCATCTGCTTCTTTCACTGGACTTCTTGTTCCCTAATTCCAGGCATTTCCCTTGGCAACCTCCCTCTTTCGTGCAGGACAATGTTTTTTTTGGCTTTTACCGTTTTGCACAGTGTTTCTCAACCTTGGAAGCTTGAAGATGGGGGGACTTCAGCTCCGAATTCTGGGAGTTGAAGTCCCCCCATCTTCAAGCTACCAAGGTTGAGAAATACTGGTTTAGCACACTCCCTGCAGCTCCTCCGATTATCTCCATGCCAATCGCAGTTGCCTGACGTAGCCCCTCTTGATGTGAGCTTCTTCTGGTCCAGCCTCAGGAGCAGGAAGAGGAACAATATGGAAGCCTTCAAGGAAGTGTTCTTCCCCAGCTACGGACCCCAAAGAACGCAGCACACATAAAGTTAGAAGAGCCTGTAGTACATGGACTAAAGCACTGTTATTAACATCTGCTGCTTGCAATTACTGCAAGTTCAAATCTCACTAGGCTCAAGGTTGACTCAGCCTTCCATCCTTTCAAAGGTAGGTGAAATGAGGACCCAGATTGTGGGGGCAATAAGCTGACCTTGTATAAATATACAAAAGTATGAAGGCTATTGCTTAACGCATTGACTGTCTAACCGTTAGATAACACTGCAATTCTCCGGCGTTTAAACAGCTCCGCGGCTCAACGTCAACTGTTAATGTTCCCGCAGTTTAAAAATGGCCGAACCCAAGCTGCGCGAAAGATGCGCAGAAGTTCCCACCATAATGAGTTGTGATACGATGTACGATGGCCCCAGTTCCCGTGTAAAAACTGCAATACGCGCCTATTTCTTTCCTTGTTCTGTGGGCGCAGCTAAGCACGGTGCAGTGGATATTCCCATGTGATCCCCACCAAACTCCGGTGCAACGCGTACCCCCACCAAACTCTTCCTGTACCCCTGGGGGTACGCGTACCACACTTTGGGAAACACTGGTCTATGTAATGCCCCGATATGTCAAACAAGAAGACTCCAAGGGGGCTGAACAAAAAAGCTCCTTTTAGAGGAAACAGAAAAGCCAAAAAGCAAAACCTATGGAAAACTGAGGACCAAAATAGATGCTTGGAGAATCTGGTTTTGCTTAACTTGGGGTCTGATCATCCTCACTGCAAAACCGAGTGCGGTGGGCTACACCCGGTGCCAAGAGAACAGAGACTAACAGACTTCACCGATGGCTACGGCTGTGTAAGCCTTTTGTGGTGTCAGCTGTGCACTTTGTGCTGAAAGGCAATCCTTCTGCATCATTAGTTACCCCACCCTTGGCTTGGCAAAAGCTGGGACTAACAGCCAGCCAATCAGCCAATGCCTGGAGGTTTCTCCTCCATCCATAAACTTAGTTCCAAGAATGAAGAAGGAAAAAGGGGGAAGTATGCTGGTCTGAGCTCCAAGCTTGGCAATTTTAGTTGCAAGCATTTCGTCACCATTCGAGGAGTCATCGTCAGTGTGCTCAAAGCTTTTGAAGTTCTGTGGGTGTGGCAGGGGAAGGATAGTGTAAAATCTCCATTCCCACCACACTCCAGGGGAAGGTTACTGTAAAATCCCCATTTCCTCCCGATCAACTGGGAGGCAGAGAATAGATGGGGGCGGGGCCAGTCAGAATTTTTACTACCGGTTCTCCAAACTACTCAAAATTTCCGCTACCGGTTCTCCAGAATTGGTCAGAACCTGCTGAAACCCACCTCTGATCCTCAATGACTTTTGCATGGAGAAGATACCCATCAGTTGTACTTATGCACATGGCTCTTTTACTATCTGCTTAGTAAGCATCTACATCTGCTTCTCTATCTCCAACATTTGAGGTGTAGGCCTCCTGCTACCAGAATCTTGGAAAACAAGTCTTTGAAACTATGCATAACATGAATATAAATCAAAAAGAAGAAATGGAAATTTCTCATTTGATAAAACAAATTAGGGACCATAGTCAAATGCACATAAAAAGGTTGTATAATATATTGATAGAAATAGACTCGGTGACAGAGTTAGTTAAAGATTGTATGATAAAATGGGCACAAAATTTCGAGGAACCAATAATGATGGAAACATGGGAAAGGATCTGGGTAAGAAATGTAAAATTTACACAAGCTCAAAATCTGAGAGAAAATTTTTTATAAAATGTTTTATAGATGGCATTTGGATCCCAAAAAGTTAGCTTGTATGTACCCGAGTTTACAACCCAAATGTTGGAGATGTGATTGTGCTGATGCTACCTATTTTCATGTTTGGTGGACTTGTAAAAAAGTTAAAGCATTTTAGATAAAAATATGGTGGATTATTCAAAATATTTTTTAAAAAAGGATAAAGTTTACTCCACAGTTGTTTTTGTTAGGTATAATTACAGATCGTACGGCTATAGAGACTAATTTGATTCTGAACTTAATAACTGCAGCAAGACTCTTGGTGGCGCAGCACTGGAAGAAGGAAGATTTACCTACTATTCAAGAATGGACATTAAAAGTAGTAAATTTAGCAGAAATGGCGAAAATTTCAGCATATCTAAAGGACCATTCAAATGAGAAATATATGTTAGAATGGAGAAGATGGATTGATTATATTCAAGGCAAATATCGGACTAAAAAATTTCAAATAGCTTATGAATGATCAAAGAGATTTTATAAAGTACTTAAATTTAGTTTAGTAAAAGGGGAGTTAAAAGTTCAAGAGGGGGATAGGAGGCTATAGATAATTAGCTTATATTAGTGTATGATTGTCAAATGTTATACCCTGTATTTTGCTCTGGGAAGTGTGGCGGGGGGAGGGAGGGGAAGGGGAGGGTTGGAAGGGGAGGACGGTGGGGGAAGGGGAAATGTCTGTAAAACTTTTAAAAACTTTTCAATAAAAAAAAAAGAAAAAAAAAGAAACTATGCATAACAGAACAATGGGGGAGAATTTCACATACAGCCATACATGTCCTTGGGCCAACTGAAGAAAATTGTCCTATTCTGCAGTTCACTGTTACTCTTTATTTTTCACCCTCCAGCATCTTTGATCCCAGCCCCATTGCTCAAAAAAAATGCATTCATCCTCAGCTGAAGACACCCGAGAGGAAGGGGGGGAAAAGAGGGAACCAGGAAATGAATGAGTCACAAGCTGGAGCACCTCAACTGAAGCAATACAAGAGTTTAAATGGGGGGGGGAGAGAAAAGGAGCAGCAATTAATCCCCCAATGCTTTCCCTCCCAAAGCAAATTAAGTCCCAATTTTCCGCACTGCTGAAGAGTAAAGATTAAAGTTGATAAATAACAGCAACTTTCAGAGGAGGAGAAGAAGAGTAGTAGAGCAGTGAAGCTTATAGAGATATTTCTCAACCTCCGAGATTAGCCAGCAATTTAGTCCCTTCCCCTCTCTTGCAGCTACACCTTTACCTTCTATTCCAGAGGTCTTCAAACTTGGCAGCTTTAAGACTTGCGGACTTCAACTCACAGAATTCTCCAGACAGCATAGCTGAGATTCCGGGAGTTGAAGTCCACAAGTCTTAAAATCTGCCAAGTTTGAAGACCTCTGTCTTCTGTTAGCCGCTCTCCTTAGCAGGTTGGTTCATCTCATGAAGTGCTTCTCAATCTCAGTGACTTTCAGATAGTTGGGGAATTCTGAGAGTTGAAATCCACGCATCTTAAAGTCACGGAGGTTGAGAAACATCAGTCTGATGTATTCTATTCTGCACCTATGTGAGTGAGGTGAGTACAGGTAATCCTTGACACAGAACCACAATTGAGCCCAAAATTCATCCTGCTGAATGAGACGTTTGTTCAATGAGTTTAACCCAGTGGTGAAATCTAAAATTTGTTACTACCAGTTCTGTGGGCGTGGCTTGGTGGAGGGGGAGGGGTAATGTGACTGGGTGGGTGTGGCCAATTTTTTTTTTCTTTAAAACCATTTTTTCTACAACCTCTTCGGCGAAGAGGTTGTAAAAAAATGCTTTCAAAAGGCTCTGACGATCCCAGCTGAGTTGCCTGATCGGGAGAGGCTTTTTTTTCTTTTAAAAGCCTCTGACGATCAGGCAACTCAACTTGGATCGTCAGAGGCATTTAAAAGAAAAAAAGCTTCTGCTGATTAGGCAACTCAGCTGGGATCATCAGAGGCTTTTAAAAGAAAAAAAAACCTTCCGCCGATCAGGCAACTCAGCTGGGATTATCAGCTGACGATCCCTTTGATGATCCCAGCTGAGCCGCGCGATCATCAGAGGCTTTTTTTTTTTTTACTTTTAAAAGCGTTTTTTCGGCCGAAGAAGTTGTAGAAAAAATGCTTTTAAAAATTAAAACAAAAAGCCTCTGATGATTGTGCGGCTCAGCTGGGCATGGGGGGGGGCAGGGATTTTTGCTACCGGTTCTCCGAACCACCCACCTCCATCGCTACCGGATCGGGCGATCCGGTCCGAACCGGGAGCATTTCATCCCTGATTTAACCCCATTTTATGACCTTTCTTACCACAGGTGTTACAGTAAGTGAAGTGCCTGCAGTTGGTTCAGGCAGTGACATGGTTGTTAAGTGAATCTGGCTTCCTCATTGACTGTGCTTGTCAGAAGGTCGCAAAAAGAGATCGTATGACCCCGGACACCACAAACCGTCGTAAATATGAACCCGCGGCCAAGCGTCTGAATTTTGATCTCATGACATGGGAACGCCTCAATCATCACAAGTGTGAAAAATGTCCATAAGTCTCTTTTTTCAGTGCTGTTATAGCTTCGAAGGTCACTAAACAAACTGTTGTAAGTCGAGGAAGACTTATATATGCTTATACCAAGAGTGAACTGTGCATCCCATAATCTCTGGTCTGATTTTTATTTTTTTTGCAAGTTTTGTGGACTTGTATGGACAGTGCTTGGTGTATCCCGAATATGTGGAGAGAAGGAAGTGGGAGTGATTTCACCTCTTCCGTTGCTGTTTCCTCATTCTTCCACACTATTGCAGGAATCACCATCATTAAGAGCGTCTGTGGTGCAGTGGTTAGAATGAAGTACTACAGGCTACTACTGCTGACTGCCAATTGACGGCAGTTCGATTTTCACCAACTCAAGGTTGACTCAGCTTCCATCCTTCCGAGGTTGCTAAAATGAAGACTTAAGTTGTTGGGGGCAATAGGCTGACTCAGTAAACTGCTTAGAGAGAGTGATGGTTTGAAATGAAGTGGTACAATTTGCTCGGTAATTCATCGAGACAATCCTATATCTTCGACTGTGTTTGGTGACAGATTTTATAAGAGATTGTAAATTACTATCTGCTGAAAGATATGAATTTAATGGAATCCATTAATATCCATACCTGAACAAAAGAGATTCGCCATGCCAAATGATATGATCAGTCAAACACCTTTAATAGTTATTAATTAGGGTGGCTGGCTATTGGTGTCTTCCCCGACGTCAGCCATTAAAAGCGTTTTACTACATTTAAAAGCCTAGGCGCTTATAATACAGGAAACAGGACTTCGATTCCGGCTGTGTAATCCATCAGCCGGGGAAAGAATATTAGTGAGTTTTCAAGGGTCTTTCTTGTTGTCTCCTTCTGCCAATAAGAACACCATCGAAGGAGGTGTGCAGGTAAAGCAGGGAGGAAATTTGATAGGGGTTGCAGTTAGCCAGGTGAAGGGATGCATCGATGTTCATTCATTCATTCATTCATTCATTCATTCATTGATGCGATTTCCATAGCAGCCCATCTCCGCCGAGTGACTCAAGGCGGCTTACAATTCTAAAACTATAAAACCGTTGGAACCATTAAAAGCATCCAAAGAATAAATACAGGTAGTCCTCGATTTTACAACTATTCCTTTTGAAGCAGGGGTGAAATCTACTTACCTTCCCTACCAGTTCAGAAGTGCGTGTGTGCGTCACACGTGATTTTGGACCCTCTGCGCATGTTCAGAGTGTAAAAAACAGGTTACTTCCAGGTTCAAACCAGGAAGTAACGACATCTGGGTGAGTGGGCAGAGCCTCGCACTGCCGCTGCTACCGATTCTCCAAACCATCCGCCGCTGCCACTACCGGTTCACCCAAAGCAGTGTGAACCGGTAGCATTTCACCCTTGCTTTGAAGTTATAACGGCACTGAAAAAAAGTGACTTAGGAATGTTTTTCATGTGTCTGACCATTACAGCACCTTGTGGTCACCTGATCAAAATTTGCTGCTCAGCAACTGACCTGTATTTATGATGGTTGCAGTGCTCCAGGGTCAAGGGATCACCTGTTGCAATAAACAAAGTCAATGAGAAGGTTATTGACTCCCCCTCGCTTCCTCTCCTCTCCTCCCTTCCCAGCCCTTCCTTTCCCTTTCCCCTTCCCCTCCCCTCTCCTTCCCTTCTTCATCCATTTACCTCCTTTCCTTTCCTTTCCTTTCCTTTCCTTTCCTTTCCTTTCCTTTCCTTTCCTTTCCTTTCCTTTCCTATCCTCTCCTCTCCTCTCCTCTCCTCTCCTCTCCTCTCCTCTCCTCTCCTCTCCTCTCCTCTCCTCTCCTCTCCTCTCCTTTCCTTTCCTTTCCTTTCCTTTCCTATCCTATCCTATCCTTTCCGTTCTTCTATCTTCCTTCCCTTCCCTTCCCTTCCCTTCCCTTCCCTTCCCTTCCTTCCCTTCCTTCCCTTCCCTTCCCTTCCCTTTTTTCCTTTCCTTTCCTTTCCTTTCCTTTCCTTTCCTTTCCTTTCCTTTCCTATCCTATCCTATCCTATCCTATCCTTTCCTTTCCCTTCCTTTCCTTTCCTTTCTTCTGTCTTCCTTCCCCTTCCTTTCCTTTCCTTTCTTCTGTCTTCCTTCCTTCCCTTCCCTTCCCTTCCCTTCCCTTCCCTTCCCTTTTTTCCTTTCCTTTCCTTTCCTTTCCTTTCCTTTCCTTTCCTTTCCTTTCCTATCCTATCCTATCCTATCCTATCCTTTCCTTTCCCTTCCTTTCCTTTCCTTTCTTTCCTTTCCTTTCCTTTCTTCTGTCTTCCTTCCCTTCCCTTCCCTTCCTTCCCTTCCCTTCCCTTCCCTTTTTTCCTTTCCTTTCCTTTCCTTTCCTTTCCTTTCCTTTCCTTTCCTTTCCTTTCCTTTCCTTTCCTTTCTTTGTTCCTTTCTTTTCCTTTCCCTTCCCTTTCTTTTTTCCTTTCCTTTTCTTTCCCTTTCCCTTTCTTCCCTTTCCTTTCACCTTTCCTTTACTTCCCTTTCCCTTCCCTTCCCCATTCTCCCTTTCCCTTCTTTCCCTTCCCTTTCCTCACCTTTCCTTTACTTCCCTTTCCCCTTCCCTTTCCCTTTCCCCTTCCCTTTCCCCGAACATGTCATATGAAATCAAAGGTTCAACCATTATATCCTGCTCTGCAACTGCTCTAATTGTTCCTTCTAACTCATGGTGTTGAAGTGTAGCTGGCAGATTATTTTGTTGTGCAGGGCTCAAGGGTAAATACTGTGAAAGTGGACAGTGTAAAATAAAAGTTATAAAGGAAGAAAAGACCAAGTTTGACAAGATCGCCCTTTGAAAATATTTAGACACGATGCTTTAGACTTTATGTAAGTATGAACTGAGGGTTTTCTTCTATTAATTAAAGCAGTCTGTTTCTTCTAGGTTTTCAAGACAGCTGGAAAATAGTGTATGTCACTGCTTTAAGACATCCATTCTTTAACATTAATGTGACTTCAGATGTTAGACATATATATATATTTTCAGAAACATTGCAGTGGGAAAGAGACAATGTCTGGCTACTTAATAGCAGGCAGCTGCTCTGCTCCCTTGAAATTTTGGGCAGCATTCTTTTGAATTGTTTTATAAAGCACAAAGAAGTCCTAAAGATGATGAAGGAGAAGGACATTTCTATGACAACAAAGATTAGATTAATTAAACCAAAAACTTCACAGAATAGCTCTGAAAGCTAGATAGGAGAGAATGCAAATAAAATAGAATCATAGAATCATAGAATCATAGAATCACAGAATTACAAATCACAGTATCACAGTATCACAGTATCACAGTATCACAGTATCACAGTATCACAGTATCACAGAACCACAGAATCAGAGAATCACAAAATCATAGAATCATAAAATCATGGTGAATAGGCCATGGAGAGTTGACCATGGCAAGGTGTCCTATTCCATAACAGAGGTGGTGAATCCCCTGTAACTTCTTCCAAAGCCTCTTTAGATAAAGGTAAAGGTTCCCCTCGCACATATGTGCTAGTCGTTCCCAACTCTAGGGAGTGATGCTCATCTCCATTTCAAAGCCAAAGAGCCAGCGCTGTCCGAAGATGTCTCTGTGGTCATGTGGCTAGCATGACTCAATGCCAAAGGCGCACAGAAGGCTGTTACCTTCCCACCAAAGGTGGTCCCTATTTTTCTACTTGCATTTTTTACATGCTTTCAAACTTCTACATTGGCAGAAGCTGGGACAAGTAATGGGAGCTCACCCCGTTATGCGGCACTAGGGATTTGAACCGCTGAACTGCCGACCTTTCAATCGACAAGCTCAGCGCCTTAGCTGCTGAGCCACCGCGTCCCTTAAAGCCTCTTTAAGGATCCCCAAATCTCATTTTCCAGAACAGGTTCAACTGAAGTTTACCAGTAACTTTCTATTTCTTCTGGAAAATTTCACCACATCTATGAACCATGCAAGTAAAGAAGAAGGCATAAGAAAAGATGATGGGGGGTGTGGGGGAGGGAGTTAGTTTGTTTAAGAGAATCTCTCTTCCTGAGGGCACAGAATAACAGAGTTAGAAGCAGGGGTGAAATGCTCCCGGTTCAGACCGGATCGCCCGATCCGGTAGAGATGGAGGCGGGTGGTTCGGAGAACTGGTAGCAAAAATCCCTGCCCCCCACCCCCATACCTAGCTGAGCCGCACAATCATCAGAGGCTTTTTTTTTACTTTTTTTTTACAACCTCTTCGGCCAAAAAAATGCTTTTAAAAGTTAAAAAAAAAAAAGCCTCTTGATGATCCAAGCTGAGTTTTTTAAAAAGCTCCTGTCGATCAGGCAACTCAGCTGGGATCGTCAGAGCCTTTTGAAAGCATTTTTTTACAACCTCTTCGTCGAAGAGGTTGTAGAAAAAATGGTTTTAAAAGTTAAAAAAAAAATTGGCCACGCCCACCCAGTCACATTACCCCCCCCCTCCACCAAGCTACGCCTACAGAACTGGTAGTAACAAATTTTAGATTTCACCACTGGTTAGAAGTCACCTCGGACATCTTCTGTTCTAACTCTCTGCTCAGGCAGGAAACCCTGTACCTTTACAGACAAATGGTTGGCCAATCTCTTCTTAAAAAGTCTGGGAGAGATGGTATAAATGGTTGGAGGAATAGGGAAAAAAGGACAAGGGAAGACTAAATAACAGTTGGATTAGGTGGAGAAATATAGGAAGAAATGGGAAGAAATAAAAATTGTGGAAAGGAAATTGGGTACACGTTTATGTCAAATGTAAATAAAACAATTAGAATAAATACAATACATTATAATGGTATATATACGATATATTAGAAATATATGTATAAAAGATATATTAAGATAAGAGAGAGAAAATGCATAAATATGGATTACCGAAGTGAAACTGTTGAAAAGAAGAAAGTGAAAAGTGAAACTGTTGAAAAGAAGAAAGTGTGAATAAGAGCCTTGGTAGTACAGTGGTCTAAAACACCCTGTTATTAACACAGCTGCCTGCAATTACTGCAGGTTCGAATCTTACCAGGCTCAAGGTCGACTCAGCCTTCCATCCTTTCTAAGGTAGGTGAAATGAGGACCCAGTTTGTGGGGGCAATAAGCTGACTTTGTATAAATATACAAAAGTATGAAGGCTATTGCTTAACTCATTGTAAGCCGCCCTGAGTCTCTGGAGAAGGGCGGCATATAAATCAATTTAAATATATATATTTATATATTTAATATAAATATAAATATATATATATGGTCCTTCTTTTCACTAGACGTGACATCACCATTTTCCAGCAACCCTTCTTCGTATGTTTTTTTTTTTTTTAATTTGATTTATATGCCGCCCTTCTCCGGAGACTCAGGGCGGCTTACAATGCGTTAAGCAATAGCCTTCATACTTTTTGTATATTTATACAAAGTCAGCTTATTGCCCCCACAAACTGGGTCCTCATTTAACTACCTTAGAAAGGATGGAAGGCTGAGTCAACCTTGAGCCTGGTAAGATTCGAACCAGCAGAAATTGCAGGCAGCTGTGTTAATAACAGGGTGCATTAAACCACTGTACTATCAAGGCTCCTATGTATGTTTTATCCTCCAGTCCCCTAATCATCTTAGTTGCTCTTCTGTCCACAAAGGATGCCATACTTGCATTTTTTATAACCACAGCTACCTCCTGTGTACCGTTTGCATCAACTCCATCTATCACCTAACACCCTCCCCCTCCCAAGCCCCTTCCCCACACATCACACCCTACATGCCGATCTTTTTACAATGGGATTAACTTTTACTATGCTCTTTGTACACTGCCTGGTTTAATGAGGCCTTGCCTCGCAGGAGGCGTTCGTAAACACCACTCCAGGATAATATAAAGAATAATAATAAAAAAAAATCAGCTCTTCCTTTCCAAATGTGTAGCCATAATCTACAAGCTCAAGAGAGTCAATTAAACTTTAGAAGGAGGGAAAAATCAGGAGTCAGGAGAAGAAATGGAGAGCACATTATCATTTCAACTGCAGCTGAACTTCTAAATGGTGCAATTGTAGGCTTTAAATGCAGATGTGGATAAGAAAAGAAATCAAACAAAGGCAAAACATAAATAAATAAAGAACATGCCTTTTTTAAAAAAAAATCCATATGTGACAGAGGTCTATGGAGATTTTCAGTCATCCTGGTCATGGTTGTCCCAAAGGTGCTTTTTCAGGAGGCAACTGGACTTTCTATTTTTTTTTTCTTTGAAGACGTTTCGCTTCTCATCCAAGAAGCTGAAGAAGCTTCTTGGATGAGGAGCAAAATGTCTTCAAAATAACAAAAACAGCAACAACAGAAAGTCCAGGTGCCTCTTGAAGAAGCAAATTTGGGACATGTGACAGACGAGTTTTCATCACCAATACGATCCTGAAATGAAGGCCCAGTTTTATTGTGTGAGGTCCTTGATGCTTTTTGAGCTTGGTTGTTTTCTTCTCAGATGTCTCATTACCCAACTAAGTAGCATCATCAGTGATAGAAAAAAGTGGGTTCTTTGGTCTTTGCTTATGTACAAGTGGCTTGCCTTGTCAGTGTTGGTGTGAGTGGACAACCACTTGTCTCAAATTGTATAGGGTCGTCTGGCTGAGCCAGGGGGTTTGACTAGACTAGAAGGGGAGGGAAGGGAAGGGAAGGGAAGGGAAGGGAAGGGAAGGGAAGGGAATGGAAGGGAAGGGAAGGGAAGGGAAGGGAAGGGAAGGGAAGGGAAGGGAAGGGAAGGGAATAGAAGGGAAGGGAAGGGAAGGGAAAGGAAAGGAAGGGAAGAGAAAGGAAGGGAAGGGAATAGAATGGAAGGGAAGGGAATGGAATGGAAGGGAAGGGAAGGGAAGGGAAAGGAAGGGAATGGAATAGAATGGAAGGGAAGGGGAGGGGAGAGGAGGGGAGGGGAGGGGAGGGGAGAGGAGAGGAGAGGAGAGGAGAGGAGAGGAGAGGAGAGGAGAGGAGAGAAGACTTTATTGGCCAAGTGTGATTGGACACACAAGGAATTTGTCTTGGTGCATAGGCTCTCGGAGTACATGAAAGAAAAAATACGTTCATCAAGAATCATAAGGTACAACCCTTAATGATAGTCATAGGGAAACAGACAATATAAATCGTAAGAATACCAGCAACAAGGTTACAGTCGTGCAGTCATAAATGGAAGGAGATGGGTGGTGGGAACCATGAGAAGATTAATAGTAGTGCAGACTTAGTGAATAGTTTGACAGTGTTGAGGGAATTATTTCTTTAGTAGAGTGACCACCAGAAGACCACCAAGGTCCCTTCCAATTCTATTCCGATTGATTGATTTTGATCATAGTGTAATCATTTGGGATGCTCAAACACAGACAGTACTTCCAAAGCAAGGGTGTTAAACTCAAGGCCCGGGGAGGGGGAGGGGGGACCCATGTAGTGCTTAGTCCTGGCCCATGGGGCCGCCCTGGAAACAGCAAAGGACCAGCCTGTGGTGCCTCTGTCAGTGAAAATGGAATTTGGGAGGGCCGCGTGCAGCTCTCCCAAGCTCCATTTTAGCTGGCAGAGGGTTGCAGGAGGCCGTCACAGCCGAAAACGGAGCTCGGGAGCCCGTTTTTGATGGCAGAGTGCTCAGACCACCACAGGCACCCCAAGTGAGTGACATCAAGTGGCCACACCCACCTTGGCCACTCCCCCCCTGCCCCTTCAAGGTCAAACGCAAGAAGGGAGGGGAAACAAGAGTAGGAGAGAAGGTTGGAAGGGAGGAAGAATGGAGGTGTGGGGGAAAGGAAGGGGAAGGAGAGAAGGAGAAAGAGAGGAGGAAAGAAGAAAATAGAAGAATAGATGGAAGAAAGGAGGGAAAGGAAAGAGAGGAGAGGGAGAAGAAGGATTGTTGTAAAACAAGGGAGATGAAATGGTAGAAGAGCAACCCCGAATGTAATTAAATTGTTTAGGATGAAGATTGTATTAGTATGAAAGTTAAAAGAAAATATAGATGTTAGATAAAAAATTGTACATTTAAGATATGTATATGAGGAAAAAAGAACTTTTTCAAAAAAAAAAAAAAACCCACAATCCTTTTTTTTATTGAAAAGTTTTATAAAAGATACAAACATTTTCTGCTCCCCTCCCACCCCTCCACCCTCACCCCCTCCCACCCCTCTTGCCCACCCACCCACCCTTTCCCCCTCCCCCTCCCCCCCTCCCCCCCACCCCCTCCCTAGACTTCCCAGAACAAGCACAGGGTATAGCATTCACAAACATAAAACTAAAATATGCTAACAATTTGTTGACTTCAAATTCTCCCTAAGTCTTTAACTCCTTATAACTCAAAACACTATAAACATAAACTAAAAATTAAAAATGTTTCATTCCTAAGCTATATGAAACTTCTCAGTCTGATACTTGTTTTGAATATAGTCAATGCATCTTCTCCATTCCCCACAATCCTGGTGCATCCCTCAATAAAATCGAGTTTGACACCCCTGCTCTAAAGTAAGTAAACTTTAAAAAAAAAAAAAAAAACTGGATTCCTAAAACTAGCTCCGTTCTCTAACATTGTCACCCGGATTAAAATGATAGCTGTTTCTATGCCTGGGGACAAAGAAGATAGATATTCTTTATTACAGTCATTGGCCAATCAGCATAAAGTGGCAGAGTACATAGGGTAAACAATAAAGCTGGAAGATGACACATTTCCTGACATTAGCTCGTTAACCCTTGCCGAATTTTGCAAACGATCAAGCAAAATTTTGCAACGTTGAGAGAAAAAGGTTGCGTTTCTGTCAGAGGATAAATAATCCGAGTGAAACCAATCTGATATATATATATATTCTTATGAAAGCGGTTATGAGCCAAAAGTGATTATCCTTGCGAAAGCGACAATATAAAATCTTACAGGCTGGGGGTGTCAGTGAATTTGGCAACTCCGGTTGCAAAATTTTTTTTGTTTTTCCTACAAGAGATTTTCTGAAATTTCTCCTATAAGATAAAGGCGGCGAGGTATCTTTTCCTGAATTTGGGGAATTCAGCATAAATATTTCAGCATAAATATTGGGCTGGTTTTAGATATTGGGCCAGAAATATTGGGTTGGTCTTAGAACACTGGAAGTTTTTAAGAAGATGTTGGATAACCATCCAACGCTCCCATGTGATGCCTCTCCTGCGCGAGCTGCATTGGCTTCCGGTGGTCTTCCGGGTGTGCTTCAAGGTGTTGGTCACCACCTTTAAAGCGCTCCATGGCATAGGACCTGGGTATTTGCGAGACCGCCTTCTGCCGCCGATAGCCTCCCACCGGCCAGTACGCTCGCACAGAGCGGGCCTCCTCAGGGTGCCGTCGGCCAGGCAATGTCGGCTGGCGACCCCCAGGGGGAGGGCCTTCTCTGTGGCAGCTCCTGCCCTCTGGAATGATTTGCCCCTGGAGATACGAAGGACACCAGATCTCCGGGCCTTTCACCGTGCCCTAAAAACTTTTCTTTTCCATCAAGCAGGGCTGGCATGAACCACCCCCCCCCCCTTTTTTTTTTAGCTCTTTTTAGCTTTTTATCTTTTTAAGTGTAAATTGGGTTTTAATGGGATTGTTTTAAATTGTGGGACAAAGCTGTATAATTCTTTTAATTGATTTTAAATTTTGTATTGGTATGTTTTTTATCCTTGGCTGTGCACTGCCCTGAGTCCAATAGGAGAAGGGCAGTATATAAATTGAATAAATAATAATAATAAATAATAATAATAACCATTTGCCTGAAGTGGTGTAGGGTTTCCTGCCTAAGCAGGGGGTTGGACTAGAAGACCTCCAAGGTCCCTTCCAACTCTGTTATTCTATTCTATTCTATTCTATTCTATTCTATTCTATTCTATTCTATTCTATTCTATTCTATTCTATTCCATTCCATTCCATTCCATTCCTTTCCACTCCACTCCATCTATTCTATTCTATTCTATTCTATTCTATTCTATTCTATTCTATTCTATTCTATTCTATTCTATTCCATTCCATTCCTTTCCAACTCCACTCCATCTATTCTATTCTATTCTATTCTATTCTATTCTATTCTATTCTATTCTATTCTATTCTATTCTATTCTATTCCATTCCATTCCATTCCATTCCACTCCACTCCACTCCATTCCATTCCATTCCATTCTACTTTATTCATTCTATTCTATTCTAACCAAGGAGAAGGGCCTACTCCATGGTGTTTCCCACACTGTGGAACATCATCCCAATGGAGATAAGATTGACACACACACACACATTGACACTCTTTCAAAAGGGCCTGAAGACATGGTTCTGCCAGCAGTCCAGGGGACTCTAGGTCAGTGATGGCTAACCTTTTCACCATCGCATGCCAAAAGTGGGGGGAGTGTGTGGGGATCATGTGTGCATGTGCCCATACCCATAATTCAATGCGCCCCGCCCCCCTGCACATGCACGTGTGACACACATCCCCCACACTCCCCACGCTTTTGGCACGCAATGGCATGGTGGGCCTGGTAGGCCCATTTTTCGCCCTCCCCAGGCTCCAAGAAAGCCTCTGGAGGCCGGAAACGGCCCATTTGACGACTTTGGGTGGGACCAGAAGTCCCGTTTTTCACCCTCCCCGGGCTCCAGAGGCTTTCTAGGAGCTTGGGGAGGGCGAAAACAGGCCTTCCCCACCTCTGGAGGCCGGAAATGGTCCGTTTGCTGATTTCCGGTGGGCCCGGTAGCCCCAAAAATCAGATGTGCACACCAGAGCTAAACTAGGGCAACGCTCACGTGCCCACCGATATGGCTCCACGTGCCACCTGTGGCACCCGTGCCATAGGTTCGCCATCACAGCTCTAGGTGATACGTAGACCATCTAGCAGTTGGTTTTATTGTTGTCACCAGAGGGCTTCCGTAAGCTGCCTGGAGTCACAGAGAGTGAGTTTGTTGGCTATATTATTGGCCATATTGTGGTCTTCCGGGTGCGCTTCAAGGTGTTGGTGACCACCTTTAAAGCGCTCCATGGCTTAGGGCCAGGGTACCTACGAGACCGCCTTCTGCCACCAATAGCCTCCCACCGGCCAGTACGCTCGCACAGAAAGGGCCTCCTCAGGGTGCCGTCCGCCAGACAATGTCGGCTAGCGACCCCCAGGGGGAGAGCCTTCTCTGTGGTGGCGCCCGCCCTCTGGAACAACCTCCCCCCAGAGATACGTACAATACCAGACTTCCGGACTTTTCGTCGGGCCCTGAAAACTTATTTATTTCACCTAGCCAGGCTGGCTTGATTCCACTGTTTTGGTTAAATTTAATTGATTTTAATTGGGTTGTTTTAAATTGCAGCCAAAAATATTTAATTATTTTTAAACTGTTTTTAAATTTTGTATGTTCTGTTTTATTCTGGCTGTTCACTGCCCTGAATCCTGCTGGAGAAGGGCGGTATACAAATTAAAACAAACAAATGAATAAAATAAATAAATATAAATTTCCCAAATGAATGAATGAATGAATGAATGAATCAATCAATCAATCAATCAATCAATCAATCCTTCAATCAATGAATCGGTTAGAGACTGTGGCTGCAATCTGTTTTCCTTTTAGTTGAATTTACAAAACTCTTCCTACGAGGGAAAGAAGAAAAAGTTGAAAGGAATGCAATGAAATTCTAAAGAGGCACTTTCACAAAAATCCTGAACAAGAAGCAAAGCAAATTCAGAACATTGTAACTCCAACTTTTCATATTTTACTTTACCCTCCTAAAATAAATGAAAGAATATTCATTTATTTTAGGAGAGTAAAGTAAAATATGAAAAGAGAATCTTTTAGAGTGGATGGCTGTAAGAAATCTTCTTCTTCTTCTTCTTCTTCTTCTTCTTCTTCTTCTTCTTCTTCCTTCTTCTTCTTCTCTTCTTCTTCTTCTTCTTCTTCTTCTTCTTCTTCTTCTTCTTCTTCTTCTTCTTCTTCTTCTTCTTCTTTATCATCTTTTATTCCTCCTCCTCCTCCTCCTCCACCACACAATGCTGAATCATTTTCATATTTTTCCAAGAAGAGCCATAGATTGAGGCATATTGCTGAGATTACGAAAGCCTGATCCGAAAAGGATTTTATAACTTTGTTCCTAGCCATATGGCACTGACAGCAGATATATATGAAATTTCAGCACTTCCCTCTTTCGTCAAAGATGGAGAGATTCTCCAGCATTAGCAGTAATTGTTTTACTTAAGAAATTAGCTTTCTGCCTTCTGACCCTGAAATGGAGCTGTTAGCAATAAAAAACAATAATGGTAAAATAAAATCAATTAAGGAAATAGCGTAGTCATCGTCCATAAAAAAATGGAAAAAGAAATAAAGCAAATCCATACCAACACAGACAAATCCTATGGCAAGCTTTCCCTAACTAAATATTGTCAAATCCAAAAGGGCATCGTTAAAAACTAAAAATCCTTTGCACGATAGAAAAAGTTATAATAAATATCAGGAAACGTGTTTTCGAAGAAGTACTCTGCAATCTCTTCAGAACAAAGAATAATAGAGTCGGAAGGGACCCTGGAGGTCTTCTAGTCCACCCCCCTGCTCTAGCTGGAGTCCATATACAATTTCAGACAATATGGTTGTCCAGTCTCTTCTTAAAATCCTCCAGTGACAGAGCACCCATGATTTCTGAAGGAAAGCTGTTCCATTGGTTGATTGTCCTCACAGTTAGGAAGTTTCTCCTTAATTCCAGGTTGCTTCTCTCCTTCATTAGTTTCCATCCATTGTTTCTTGTCTTGCCTTCAGGTGCTTTGGAGACTAAGCTGACCCCCTCTTCTTTCTGGTAGCCTTCAAATACTGGAATACCTGCTATCATGTCACACCTGGTCCTTCTTTTCTCTAGACTGGCCATACCCAGTTCCTGCAAGGACCCACAACTTCTGGTGGCAAGCTGTTCCATTGGTTAACTGATCTCACCGTCAGGAAAATTTCTCCTTAATTCTAGCTTGCTTCTCTCCTTGATTAGTTTCCATCCATTGTTTCTTCTGCTGCCTTCAGGTGTTTTGGAGACTAGGTTGACCTCTTCTTTTTTGTGGCAGCCCCTCAAATATTGGAACACTGATATCAGTTCCCCCTCTAATCCTTCCTTTCATTAGATTAGCCATACCCAATTCCTGCAACTGTTCCTCATATGTTTTAGCCGCCAGCTGCCAAATCATCTTTGTGGCTCTTCTCTGCACTTAGAGTTGTTTCTGGATCCCGGATCTGTGCACCTTCCGCCGCGCTCTTAAGACCTTTTTATTCCACCAGGCGGGCCTGGCCTAATCTTTTCCCTCTTTTTAATTATGCAAATTTTAATTGGTTTTTAAATGATTGGGGTGTTTTAATCTGTCTGGGCCAAATTGTTTAATTCGATTTTACTTCGTTTTTAAATTTTGTATCTATGTATTTTTATTGTTTGGCTGTTCACCGCCCTGAGTCCTTCGGGAGTAGGGCAGTATATAAATCAAATAAAGTAAGTAAGTAAGTAAGTTGTCTAGAATAGAATAATAGAGTTGTAAAGGACCTTGGAGGTCTTCTAGTCCAACCCCCTGCTTAGAGTTTGCTCCAGAGGCTCAAAATCTTTTTTTTTAATAATATGATGACCAGAACAGGATCCAGTATTCCAAGTATTCCGGATCAGGCATTTTTTTTTAATTTGATTTTTTTTTTAATTTGATTTATATGCCGCCCTTCTCCGAAGACTCAGGGCGGCTTACAATGCACTAAGCAATAGCCTTCATCCTTTTGTATATTTATACAAAGTCAGCTTATTGCCCCCACAAACTGGGTCCTCATTTCACCTACCTTAGAAAGGATGGAAGGCTGAGTCAACCTTGAGCCTTGGAGAGATTCGAACCAGCAGTAATTGCAGGCAGCTGTGTTAATAACAGGGTGCACTAAACCACTGTACTATCAAGGCCGTATTGGTAGTGGCAGTGGCCGGAGGCTCCGCCCACCCAATCCAGATGTCTCTGAGCATGCACAGAAGCATCGTGCGCACGCATAAGTGCACCCACGTCCACAAGCGAACCGGTAGCAACCGAAAATTGAAACCCACTACCGGAGCACATGCATAGAAGACCGTGCATATCCGCGTGCTCACATTTTCGATACTGGGCGAACCGGTAGGTAAATTGTATAAATCCTGCACGGCATGGCAGAAAGCAAGCCGCCCAAACAAGCAGAGCCCCATCCACGAGATGCAGGGAGCATGCGAAACCGTGCCCACGCCAATCTGCAGAAAAACCTTTCTCCAAGGAACCAGTCCCCGATGCCCAAAAGATTAGAGTCCACTGCAGAGGTGAAATCCAGCAGGTTCTGACAGGTTCTGGGGAACCGGTAGTGGAAATTTTGAGTAGTTAGGAGCAAATACCACCTCTGGCTGGCCCCCCGAGGGGGTTGGGAATGGAGATTTTGCAATATCCTTCCCCTGGAGTGGGCTGGGAATGGGGATTTTGCAGTATCTTTCCCCTGGAGTGGGGTAGGAATGGGGATTTTGCAGTATCTTTCCCCTGGAGTGGGTTGGGAATGGAGATTTTGTAGTATCCTTTCCCACATCCACCAAGCCACGCCCACAAAACCGGTAGTAAAAAAATTTGGATTTCACCACTGGTCTAAGGAAAGTGACGATGCCACATTTGAGACTGAGAATCTCGAAGGATTTAAAATTTACATTCAATTATCATTTAAAAGAGAATTTTTATAAGATGATGCATCGGTGGTATCTAACACCAGATAAGCTACCTAAGATGTATAAAGGCATGTCCAATGAATGTTGGAAGCGTAAGAATAAAGAAGGGACTTTTTAATCATCTATTGTGGACATGTGATAAAGCAAAATAAAAAATAAAATATTGGAGTATGATTCACACTCTAATACAGAAAATCCTGAAAATGGAGATAGAAATGAAACCAGATTTTTTTTCTTTTTCTTTTTGGGCTTAATGGAAAAAGAACTGGAGAAAAAGTTTAGAACTTTGTTATTATATACCTTGACTGCAGCAAGACTATTGTATGCACAAAAACGGAAGGACACTTCAATTCCTAGCATGGACGAATGGTTGCAGAAGTTGATGGAGTTGGTGGAAATGGCAAAACTGACTACTTTGATTAAAGAAAAGAATATAAGTACTTTTGTTTCCACATGGAAACCGCTTCTGAACTTCATGCTTGATGTGGAAAAGAATGAAACTCTGACTTTGGGTTTCCTAGATTAGATTGATAGATCTTTATAGAAATGACTTGTATATATTATTATGGAAAAAGAAAAAGCTGTGATTTGATGTTAATGCAGTGGTGGGATTCAAATAATTTAACAACTGGTTCTCTGCCCTAATGACCGGCTGGGTGGGCGTGGCCATGGTAGGCATGGCCAGGGGGTGTGACAGGCAGCCCTCCTGGGGGCAAAAATGGGCCGTGTGGGGGCACTGTCCCCTGTTTTGGGCCTAGTAGGCCTTCCTGCAGCCTCCTGGGAGGAAAAATAGGGTGCTGGGGGGGGGTGCACTGCCTCCCTGCAGCCTCCTGGGAGCAAAAACAGGACACAGGGGGACTCCTGGAAGTGGCGGGGAGGGGAGGGGCCAGCCAGCAATTTAACAACCGGTTTGTCTTTGATATGGCCCAAGGGCTAATCAATCAATAAAGTAAACAACTGGTTCGCCTTAACTGGCCCAAACCGGCTGAATCCCACCACTGTGTTAATGCTTATTCTACTGCAACAGAGAGAGTCGGAAGTCAATGCTTCTTTTTCTTTTCTTTTCCCTACCTTTCTTCACTTCTCTTCCCTCTTTCCCTTCCCTCCTCATTGTTCTTTTATTTACTTTTGTATTTTGTAATACTGAATAACTTAATAATAATAAAAAAAAAGACTGAGAATCCAAATCACTTTTACACGTAATCCTCAACGTATGACACCTTTGAGCCTAAACTTTCTAGTGCTATGTGAGACAGTGGATAAATGATTTTTGTCCCGTTTTATGACCTCTCTTGCCACACTCTTTAGTAGAATCACTGCAGTTCTGAGTCAGTAACGTGGTCGCTAAATGAATTTGGCTTCCCCGTTGACTTCGTTTCTCAGAAGGTCACCAAAGGGGATGACATGACTCAGAGAGCATGAAACTGTCATAGATACATGCCAGTTGCCAAGTGTCTAAATTTTGATCATGTGACTATGGGGAATGGTGCAATGATTGTGTGAATGGTCATAAGTCTGCTTTTCCCTGCCAGTCACTAAACGAATGGTTGTAAGTTGACGACTGTCTGTAGTGAATGTTAGAAGACTATACAAGGCAACCAAGAGCACGCTTCTCAAAATTAAGGTATCAAAGACCAAAGGTCCCTGTTTGACAGGGAGAATGAAGGATATGCATAGTTGGTATAAAAATGGAGGAAGTCAACAAGTTGGGGGCAATAGGCTGACAGTAAATCATTTAGAGAGGGCTTTAAAAGTACTATGAAGCAGTATATAAGTCTGCTATTGTTATTGGTATCTCTCTCTCTCTCATCTATCTGCCTATCATCTATCTATCATCTCTCCCCTCTGTCCCCTCTCTGTCTGTCTGTCTGTCTGTCTTGTCTGTCTGTCTATCTATCTATCTATCTATCTACCTACCTATCTACCTATCTACCTATCTACCTATCTACCTATCATCTATCTATCATCTCTCCCCTCTCTGTCTGTCTGTCTGTCTGTCTGTCTGTCTGTCTGTCTGTCTGTCTATCTATCTATCTATCTATCTATCTATCTATCTATCTATCTATCTATCATCTATCATCTATCTATCATCTCTCCCCTCTGTCCCCTCTCTGTCTGTCTGTCTGTCTGTCTATCTATCTATCTATCTATCTATCTATCTATCTATCTATCTATCTATCTATCTATCTATCATCTATCTATCTATCTATCTATCTATCTATCTATCTATCTATCTATCTATCTACCTATCATCTATCTATCATCTCTCCCCTCTCTGTCTGTCTGTCTGTCTGTCTGTCTGTCTGTCTGTCTATCTATCTATCTATCTATCTTCTATCTATCTATCTATCTATCTATCTATCTATCTATCTATCTATCTGTTGTGGCCCATCAGTGGCCTGTGCGGATTGTAGCTGATTCTGACAGCGAGGAGGCTGGTGTGGTGCTGCACCAGTAGCCTGTGCAGCTGGCACCCGAGTCAGACAATGAAGAGGCTGGAGAAGATGTGGTGCCAGAGGCAGGGACTCAGCCAGGGCCTTCAGAACCTCCAGAAGCTCTTTTAAGTGAAGAGGAAGAAGAGGAGGAGCTTCTTCTCAATGCACGGGCGCAAAGAGCTACCAAAAGGCAGGAGTGGCTTCTCAGGAGGAGGTCTTCTCAAGAGTAAGGCTTGGGGCTATTTGGCCACTCCCTTAGCCTATTTAAGGAGGAACGCCGACTGAAGCAATTTTGTAGAGAACAACTTTAGTTCATTCTTCTTCGCATCTGGATTCTCTGCAAATTGCTTCTGAGCTTTCTGCCAACCTTAGTAAGATTGTGATTACTTTATCTTTGTTTTCTTGTAGGCTGTTAAGGAAGTTTATTAACAGCCTTTGTTTGGAAAAGACTGAGTTATTTTAGTAAATTTAAGTTTTGTACAAACTTTGTGTGTGCTGCGTTCTTTGGGATCCGTAGCTGGGGCAGAACACTATCTATCTATCATCTATGTTGTCTGCCATGGGGGCACAGTGGTTAGAGTGCAGTATTGCAGGCAAACTCTGCCAACTGCCAAGAATTGACATTGTAAACCCACTCAGAGAATGCTGTAAAGTGCTATTGGGGGATACATAAAGAAGGACTATAGGTGATATGATAGCAGTGGGAAGACTTCCACAAAGAAGAAGGGGTCAACCTATTTTTCCAAAGCACCAGAAGGCAAGACAAGAAATGATGGATGGAAGCTAATCAAGGAGAGAAGCAACCTAGAACCCAGGATAAATTTCCTAAAAATGAGAACAATCAACCGGTGGAACAGAAGTTGCCTTCAGAAGTTACGGAGGTTTTTAAGAAGAGAGTGAACAGCCAGTTGTCTGTGTCAGATGTAAATGCCTTATTCTCCAATGTGTAAATAATGTATATAATGGAACATCAGAGGTTAACTTATTCTTTGGACTTTAATGTATTCATAACTTACCACTCCCATTCCTAGCTCCACCCCTTGTATATATAAGGAGCCACCCTCACCATTCTCGTGTCTTCTACCTTGAATATTCAGTGAATATAGAATGCCTATCATAATTAAAAAGAAATATATTTAAAGCTCTAACTCCTATTATCTTTATTGAGTCTGATCCTGAAAATATTGCAACAAGCTGGTAGCAGAGGATGGTTAATTGACTCAATAAGTAATTAAAAATGTCCAAGAAAGATAGGCCCAACACCAGGGCCTACAGCAAAGAAATAGAAACTGATCAAGAGATGATCAACGAATCCACCAATGCGATTTCGAGAGAATCCGAAGAATACACCACTGAAGAAGAAGAACTAATGAGTGAAAATAATGACCAGAAAGAAATCGAAATAGAAAATAACGAACTCAGGTCAGAGATATTAAAGATACTAAAAAGCCAAAAGAATGATGAAAGTCTCATCGCGGACCTCCAGGAGATGCTGAAGAACAGCGGAGCAGCGAGAGAGAAAAACGTCATTAAAGAAAAACCCAAAGATCAAAAAACCGTAAGTGAGATGACTACTGAGAAAATAGTTGTTAAAAAGAAAAGATGTGATCCCGCGCGAAATTTTGAATGGCAGCCATCTTGGTTTCAACGAACTTCAAAAGAGAATGGAGCAGAGCCAATCAAAACGCTCAGTTCAAAATTTCTGGCGCGAAAAACACTATCAGACGAAGAAAGTGAGAAAGAAGCCTCAAACTCTTCAGATGATCCAAAATCAGAAAGTGAAGACGATTTAACAAAATCTCAAGTAAAATCAGCAATGAAAACGCTTTTTGCTGCTTTTGGGCCAAGACTGAAAATTACCAAGACATCTACGAAGAAGCAAGAAATCAAACCGGCGACTCAAGACCTGCACGCTCCCATCCTGACTTCGAAAGCGACGACGCCCGAGCCCAGAGAGCCATGCCGATTTCGCCCTACACCACAGACAAAATCGAATACCAACGCACACAAAAAGAAGAAAAGAACCGTCGCCACCACCAGAACCCCAAAAACCGAGCCAGAGACCGACTCATCTGAGGAGGAGCGGATCGAGAGAGCTGAAAGGGAGAGAACCTTCCACGACGCCACCAAAGAAGAAATGAGCAACGCGCATGTGCGAAACTACGTAGACGACCCAGAAGGACTTGAACTGGCCAGAGAACCGCGCAGACTCATTGCAAGCATCCCAATGCCGTTCTGTAATTTCCTGCACTTGAGAGATCACGGACTGCCCAGGTTGTAAGTAATGGACAGAATAATGTAGGTAACTTACCCAGTGACTTCCCAAAACTTAGAATTGATGGCATTAATTTACAAGAGTGGTATCAACAGCTTCAGGTTATTTTCATGAAAGAAAATTTACTATTCTTTATAACTAGCCCTCCAAGAAGACCTTGGACTTTAAAAATAGATTGTTTACATCATAGAGCATTTTTCATAATAATATCTAGCGTGTCTCCTGCAATGTATCATAGCATCAAACCAAACCTAACTGTATCAGAAATAATTCAATGCATGTTTAATCTATTTCACAGCGATAGCGTAGCTACAACCACAAGAATGTCTAAGGATTTCTTTTCCTCTAGAGTAAAACCAGGGTTTTCTATAAGTGAGCATTTGATAAATCTAAACAAAATAAGAGCTGAGCTACAATTGAGGGGGGAAGTGATTTCAGATCAAACAATGAAAAGTGTTATTATCAATTCACTTGATCCATCATGGGATAGCTTTATGTCACACTTAGATACCATTAATTTGGGATATTTATCCATAGAAAGTCTATCTAACAAATTGATAGCAGAAGACAATTCAAGAAAAAATCGATCCAGTAACCAAACAGACCACAAACCTTTTAGGAAAGTAGTCTTTCAAGATAAACATAATGAGGCCTTTAGATGCTACAATTGTGGATCCAGGGAACATAGTAGAAGAGACTGCCCCAAAGTCTCAAGAGAGAGACATAGACCAGAATATAGGAGCAAATATAATTACAGACAATCTTCCACAGATAGACACAAATATAGAAGTCCACCAAATTACAAAGAAGGTAGAAGGGGTAGAGAAAATTCAAAAGAGAGGAAATCTGGGTCACTGAATGGGCTAAATAAACAAGACAGCACCAGAACACAGCAGGATGAGAATAACAATTGGCTTATTGATTCTGGTGCAACAAATCACACCACCAACAACAAAAGTATATTATCTTCATTTATAGAAGATAAGTTTGTGATAAAGGTAGCTAATCAAGAAAAGGTTCAAGTACTAGGCAAAGGAAATGTGACCTTGCCTGGTCTAGGGAAAATAGAGGGGGTATTATTAATCCCAGAAATACCTCACAACATACTAAGTGCCATAAAATTAAGCAGAGAATCTGATATCAATATAGTTTTCTCAAAGGGGAAAGCAACTATAGAAAAGAACAAAACAAATGTAGGTACTGTAATGATAAAAGGAGGTCTACCCTATCTGATAACTAAAGAAAGATGTTTACATAACATTGATTCAAATATGGAAGATTGTATTGAAGCAGATGATGAAAATGTCAGTAACAGTGACAATGATGAGTGTAGAATAACTCATGATCACAAAAATACATACAAGGAAAAGAAACCAAAAATAGGTAAACCAATTCATGATGAGTGTGCTCACATCTTACACAGGAAGTTAGGACATGCAAGCTTTCCTGTAGTACAAAAAATGACTGAACACGCAGAAGGTGTCAAAATAAAAAATTGTGAAAATTATTTGGAATGCTCAGTATGTAAGTCCACCAAACTAAAAACCAGTCCCAGACCAAAAAATCTAACAGATCAACTAACAATATTTTTGATTTGGTACATATGGACTTAGTTGGTCCATTAAGTCCCTCAATTACCTATAGAAAACGTTACTTCCTAACAATAGTGGATGACTACAGCCGATATGGTTTTGTTTACACATTAAAGCACAAGGATGAAACATTTCAGAAATTTAAGGAATTCTACAAACGTATAGAAACACAACATAATATCAGAATAAAGCAAATTATGACAGATAGGGGATGTGAGTTCATGTCTAAAGAATTCTCCCAATGGTTAAAGGATAGAGGAATGTTACATTTCACGTCCAATCCCTTTTTCTGCATTTCAAAATGGAGTTGCAGAGAGGAAAAATTCCACACTACAAACCATGATTAGGTGCACATTAGAGGATGCTGGTTTAGGCAAACAATTTTGGTCAGAGGCATTACATTATTCGAATTACACTCAAAATAGAACCTGGTCCAGTATTGTGAATAAGACACCATATGAGGTGATGTACAATAGAAAACCCAAATTATCACACATGCACATATTTGGAGTCACTGCAGACGTACACATACCTAAACAATTGAGGAGAAAGGAGAAAAACGTATCCAGGAGATTAAGATTCATGGGATACTAACGGCTGAACCAAAGGGTACAGATTTATTGATAGTAATAACAAATTTATAGTATCCAGAACAGCTGTGTTCCATGAACAGGCCAATTGGTCAAAATTGCACCTTAATGAAATATTTCCTAATAAATGTAAAGATACGATATCTTGCGAGGAAGGAACAACAGAAAATCAAAATATTAACAAAAGTAAGAACAAAACCAAAACTTGGACTAATAGTCAGCATAAAATAAAGACAGACACATTAACAAAAAAGGAAGCTAGATATTTGCATGATAACCATAGCAAGCCTGAAAGAACTATTAGAAACAATAGAAACCAAATACCAAATAAATACAAAGATTACATAATGCATATGAATGGAGAACAAATAACACCTAATACATATGAAGAAGTATTGAAACTTCCACATGAAGAAAGAGAAAAATGGGAACTAGCTATGGAAAAAGAGATGGAAAGTTTACAAGGATTAAATGTATTCACACCTGCGATCGCACCTAAGGATAAAACAATTATAGGTACCAGGTGGATTTATAAAATTAAGAACTTAGAAGGAGGCAATACCTTATACAAGGCTAGACTAGTTGCACAAGGCTATGCACAAAAATATCCAGAAGACTATACTGATACATATTCACCAACAGTGAGAACAGAGAGTGTCAAAACAGCCCTTGTAGTAGCATCTGCACTCAATCTGGACGTATTCCAATATGACATACAGACCGCATACTTACATGCAAAATTAGATAAGGAAATATATGTAAGAGCACCACACAGTCAATACACTAATAAGAACGAAATTTGGTTATTAAATAAGAGTCTGTACGGATTAAAGCAATCCGGCAAAAGATGGTACGATTGCTTGGTAAAAGTACTTAAGACCATGGATTTCAACGCCACCACTGCTGATAACTGTTTCTTTGTAAAAAAGAGTAATGATCATATTGAATTTGTATTAATTTACGTGGACGATATTTTATACATTGGAAAGCATAAAGAGAGCAGGGAAATCTTTGTAAATAAGTTAAATGAACACTTCTCACTGAAATCTCTGGGTAAAGTGAATAAATACCTTGGTGTGCAAATTAACAAAACTAAAAGGGGATTCAAACTTACACAGAAAGATAAAATCATCGAACTCCTAAACAAATGTAACTTAAATAATGCTAAAACCTGTGACACCCCTATGCAAACTGATTTTCTTAGAAACACTGATGAATCTTCCCCTGAGTTTAAAGACAACACATTTTACAGATCAGTTATAGGTTCACTCCTTTATATATCTAATTGGACTAGGCCAGATATTGCATTACCTCTCAATCTATTGTCAAGATATGTTAGTAAACCAACCTTGTATCATTGGGAAGCTGTCAAAAGAATTCTAAGATATCTGAAGGGTACATTAGATTTTTGTTTAATGTTGGAACCCAATAATGACAGAGAACCAAAAATTACTTGTTATGCTGATGCAGATTGGGCTGGTGATACATCATGCAGAAAGAGTACTTCTGGTTATGTTTTTCTATTGAATGATTGTCCAGTTTACTGGTATACTGGTAAACAAGAACTAGTAGCCACTTCTACTACAGAAGCGGAATATGTTTGTTTGTCCAAGGCTGCAAATAACCTTGTATGGTTCAATGATCTGATCACTGATGTTTGGAAGAAACCCACCTTACCATTTATTATGCATGAAGACAATAAAGCGGCCATTGAAATATCCAGATCCGATGCAATTGGACAAAGGTCCAGGCATATTGATATAAAGTTTAAGCATGTGAGACAACTGTCTCAAGACGGATTCATTAAAGCAATACATTGCGATACTTCTGAACAATTAGCTGACATATTAACAAAACCCTTACCTTCTAAACAACACAAATATTTAACTTCTAAATTATATGTATTATATTGTCCTGAATCAGAATGTAATTGGTGTTGTGTAACGAACCGGCATTTAGAGGGGGATTTGTCAGATGTAAATGCCTTATTCTCCAATGTGTAAATAATGTATATATGGAACATCAGAGGTTAACTTATTCTTTGGACTTTAATGTATTCATAACTACCACCCACTCCCATTCCTAGCTCCACCCCTTGTATATATAAGGAGCCACCCTCACCATTCTCGTGTCTTCTACCTTGAATATTCAGTGAATATAGAATGCCTATCATAATTAAAAAGAAATATATTTAAAGCTTAACTCCTATTATCTTTATTGAGTCTGATCCTGAAAATATTGCAACAGTCTGGAATGGTATAGAGTCTCCTGCGTTGGACTAGAAGACCTCCAAGGTCCCTTCCAACTCTGTTATTCTGTGATATAAGCTTAAAATGCTATTGCTATTGCTATGCTGTTGCTATGCTGATCAAAAGGTCAAGGACAGGATACAGTCTGCTACAAGAGACAAGCAAATGTTGGGAAAAAAATGATTATAGTTGTAGGTAAGGTCATATGTCTACATGGAAATAAGAGTTAGGAATGTCAGGAGAAATATAACAGAAACCTCAATGCTGTGGAAATTAGGAACTGAAAAAGTATGTGCTGTAACTAGTAGAAGGTCAAAACTTTAGGGATGGTGAATGAATATGGATTTCATGCGAGCCAATTTGTTTGTTTGTTTGTTTGTTCACAATCCTTGTATGCTATCTCTTCCTGAAGGCCCTAGGCAGCTAACAAATAAATGATTTAAAACCCCAATACATACAAAAAGTAAAATCCATATCAATAAGCCATGCACACTGCAGATTCCCTCAAGGGAAAAAAAAAGAGGACCGCATTGAGAAAACTGGGCCATATCGAGAGGATGAGTGAAGGATGAATTACAAAACAAGAAGAAGAAGGAAGGAGAAGGGGGAAAGGGGAAAGAAGGAGAAGGAGAAGGAGGGGGAGGAGGAGGAGGAGGAGAGGGAGAGGGAGAGGGAGAGGGAGAGAGAGAGGGAGGGGGAGGGGGAGGGGGAGGAGGAGGAGGAGGAAAGGAGGGAGGGAGGGAGGAAGGAAGGAGAGAAGAATAAGGAAGGAAGGAAGGAAGGAAGGAAGGAAGGAAGGAAGGAAGGAGGGAAAAGAAAAAAGGAAGGGAGGGAGGAGGAAGGAAGAAAGGAAGGAAAGAAAGAAGGAAGGAAGGAAGGAAGGAAGAAAGAAAAGGAAAGAAAGAAAGAAAGAAAGAAAGAAAGAAAGAAAGAAAGAAGGAAGGAAGGAAGGAAGGAAGGAAGGAAGGAAAGAAAGAAAGAAAGAAAGAAAGAAAGAAAGAAAGAAAGAAAGAAAGAAAGAAAGAAGAAAGAAAGAAAGAAAGAAAGAAAGAAAGAAAGAAAGAAAGAAAGTGAATTGTGGGGATTTAGGAAATAAATCAGAAGCTAATCTTTCATAGTGTTGAAAAAAAGCCCCAAATGTGGCCAGGGAAACTCAAGAGACAAAGAAAACTAAGGACGAGGAATGAACAGAGCATGAAAAAAGCATATCAGTGTACAGGATGGAGATGAATGACTTGATTTTTGCGAGATGGCACAGCAAATGTGTGGGTTTTTTTTCTATACACAGCGATGCCACTGATTTCCCAGATTCTCAAAAGACATCCACCAATGTTCATCTACAATAAACCTGAAATTACTGTGTTTCCCCAAAAACAAGACCCTGTCTTATATTTTTTTGAACCCTGAAATAAGCTCTTGGCCTTATTGTCATGCGCTCAAAAGCCTGATTGGGCTTATTATCAGATGTCTTATTTTGGGGAAAACAGGGTACCTGTTATCTTGTGTTTCTGTCTCACCTCTACTCCTTCTTTGCACATCCCAGCTAAACAATGCATCTGCCTGCCTGCCTGCCTGCCTGCCTGCCTGCCTGCAGGAGGACTTCTGTCCCCATTGTGAAGGATTGTCATCAAACTGCCAGGCGTCGATTTCTGTTGATGGGTGAGAGATATTGACTCGTTTAGATCCTGCCAATTAAACAAAAAAAACCTTCAGTTTTTTGCACACGCTGAAACGGTTGCACCACAGAGCAATGTGCCCATAAGACAGCATGCTAACAAACATGGCATGATGGATGCTCTGTAATAAACCACCATAATTTCAAGTTTCCCCCGCCAGGAAAATATGGAGGTTGTCACCTATTGAGCTACAGTGGAGAAGCCACCAAGATTAGCCCAAAGTGGAAATTCTGCTTCCTGTCATTTTGAAATGTGAGGTGGGTAACAATTAAGGTGCAATCATGGGGCTGGAAGGGACATCGGCAGGGGTGGGATTCAGCCGGTTCGGACCGGTTCAGGTGAACCGGATGTTAATTTTAATCTGGTTCACCGAACTGGTTGTTCCAAGAACTGGCTGACCCCACCCACCCCGCCCCTCCTCTCCCAGGAATCTCTACACGGCCCATTTTGGATGCCAGCTAAGGGCAGAGTGTGCGGGGAGGCTCTGGCCTACTGGAAGTCTGGAAACGGGCATCTCCAGCCTCTGGAGAGCCTCCAGTTCCCAGGGGAAGCCGTTTTAGCCCTCCTGGAGACTTGAGAAAAGCCTCTGGAGCCTGGGGAGGGCAAAAACATCTTCCCTCACCATGGTGCAGGAGGCCGAGTAGGCCACACTCCCAGGGCTATGCCCACCCAGCAACCAGGCAGTGAACCAGTTGCTGAAATTTTTCAATCCCACTCCTGGACATCGGAGGTCTTGTAGTCCAACCCCCTGCCCAAGGCAAGGAGTCTTTATATCATCCTGGACAAAGTGTTGTCCAATCTTTTCTTGAAAATCTCCAGTGATGAAGCACCCGGAACTCCAGGAGGCAAACTGTCCCATTCATTTCTCTAGATACATATGAAAAAAATACTAAACATTAAACAATCCAGAGATTCAGCCAAGGATGCTTCTCAAAGCAAGATATGATTCCATGTTTTTATGATCCAGGCCCAAGTAGTTAGTATTAAACACAAACAGTTCGAAAACAAACAGACTTTATTAGAACAGCTGAAAACTAACTCATTCTCAGTGTAGTCCAAACTAAATTAAAGCAAATTCTTCAAAACATCGTTCCTCAGTTTATCACCGACCTTGGTATAATTAGGCAAACTGCCAAAGGCTTCTCTTGGCAAAAGTTCAGAAGCAGAAGACACCGACAAGAAATGAATACAGTGAAACAAGAACCAATTCTCTCAACATTGTTTTCCGGCAAAGAGCAAAGAGCCGTTGCTTTTAAGCCTTATGGGAGGGACCAATCATCTCTTGGTCCTAGTCCCGAGTCGTCCTCTCTGCTTGAACTGCTCCTGCCTTCTGGCAGTTCTTCTCATACGTGCACTAGGAACAGGCTCCTCCTGTTCCTCTGTGTTGTGGCTCCGTTACCTGAGCCTGTGTCATCGGCAGGAGAGGACTCCGAGAGTGAAGGAGAGGAGTTGACAAGGCCTCCCTCTCCAGGACCCTCCTCTCTGGCAATGCCTTCGGTGTCCACCGAAGGGCAAGAGATAGGGCTGGGGCCAAGCACGTCCACGCAGCCACAGGTGGACAGTTATGAGGGTAATGAGTTTTGGCTGGATCCTTGACAGCATCGCAGAGATAAGTGCGCGCAACAGAAGAAAAGGCGTGCCCGAGATTAGGCTGAGTCACTGGACCACACCCCACAGGGTATAAAAGGGAGCATAGTGGCCAGTCAAGCCTTGTGACGAACAAAGCTGAAAGCTTCCACGCCGTTCTGCATTGCCGTACTTTTGCTTTAAGACTTTGCTGGAGTATCTCTGGACTTAAGTTACTCTGTAATTATTGAACATTTTACTTTGATGTACCAGAAGTGGAGAGAAGTTATCTCTTCCCTTCGTGAGTAATAAACTCCTGGCAGGCAGCCACTAGGTTGCTGCCAAATTCCATTATCATAAGGAAAAGGATTTTGTCGGCTGGTTTGGTTTTTAACTCTTGGACGTCTGTTGGTGTGTGTGTGTGTGGGACAGGGACAGAACACTCTGCCTCTCTACTGTCAGCCTCTGGAGGCTCCGAAGTCCAAGCATCACTCCCCGATGGGCCCTGGCCCTATCTCTGCCTCCGACGCAGAGCCCTCATCCGGGCCTTCCCCAGCCTCCATGACTGGCCCATGTTCTTCCTCAGCCTCATCGCTGTCCGACTCTGCTGCCAGCTCTGCAGGCTGCTGGCGGACCAAAACACATGTGCTTGGTTTTATTTATTTATATTTATGCAAAACATTTGTACAGCTGCTCATTTTTTCAGCCATTTCTGGTTGGCTCCCAATCGAAGACTTATACATTCATTTAACAGAATAACAAGAGTTGGGACAGTTGGAGAAATGGTCACAATATTTAGTACAGGTAGTCTTCGACTTACGACAGTTCACTCAGTGACCGTTCGAAGTTACAACGGTACTGAAAAAAAGTGACTTGCGACCATTTTTCACACTTATGACCATTGCAGCATCCCCATGATTTACATTCGGACGCTTGGCAACTGACTCCCGTTGATGACGGTTGCAGTGTTCATGTGATCCACTTTTGTGACCTTTAACAAGCCAAGTCAATGGGGAAGCCAGGTTCACTTAACAACCGTGTTATTACTTTAACAGCTGCAGTGATTCACTTAACAAATGTGGCAAAAAAAAAGTTGTAAAAAGGGGCAAAACTCACTTAATAAATTTCTCACTTAGCAACATAAATTTTAGGCTCAATTGTGGTCATAAATTGGAATTCATGACTGATATCAATAGAAGAGATTATTTGTAGCTCAGGGTTGAATTGTTGGGTCTTTGATGTTCTCTGAGCTTGGTTGTTTTCCAGCAGATATTTCATGACCCAACTAAGTTACATTATCAGTGCTAGGAGGGAGTGGGGTATGTTCACCTCTAAGAACTGCAAACAGATTGTAACTGTTCAACAGAAAAGAATATTTGTAGATCAGCAGATCAACTGTTCAACTGACAGGTCCTTGGTGCTGTTTGTGTATGGTTTGTTGTTTTTTGCCCAGCTTGGTCACATCATCCACAGTGCTAATACTGATGATGTTACCTAGTTGGGTAATAAAATGTCTGCAAGAAAACAACCAAGTTCAGAGACCATCAAGGACCCCTCAGTCCTCTTCCTTCTCCCCCTCCTCTTCTCCACAAACCCCATTCCCTTCCAGTACTGAAAATGTTACCTAGTTGGGTCACGAAACATCTGCAATAAAGAAACCAAGTTCAGAGAACACCAAGGACCTCACAGTCCTCCCCCTGCTCCCCCTCTTCACTCCCTTCCAGCACTGAGTATGTTACCTAGTTGGGTCATGAAACATCTGCAAGAAAACCACCAGAGAGCATCAAGGACCCCAGAGTAGTCATCGTTGTCGTTGTCATCGTCCTCTTCCTCCTCCTCCTCCTCCTCTCCATCAACTCCATTCCCTTCTAGTATTGATGATGTTACCTATGAGTGGTGCAGTGGCCTAGAGGTGGCGCTCTCGCCTCACAATCAGGAGGTTGTGAGTTCGATCCTAGGTAGAGACAGATATTTCTCTCTCTGAGCACACTGAGAATATATCTGCTGAACAAAACTGCGCATCGGCGACAGGAAAGGCATCTGGCCATTAAAACACTCTGCTAGCTCCATCCAGTTGCCCAGACTCCACCCTGCAAGGGATTATGGGGTCGTTAAATGATGATGATTGATGATTTTACCTAATTGGGTAATGAAATGTTTGCAAGAAAACAACCAAGCAAAAGATGTGTCTTTTTCCCCACCCCACCCTCCCGCCCAAAAATCTCTTTTGTCATCTGTCCTCCTGTACAGTTCAATAGACCTTGACGCAAAGTCAAGAAGGACTCTTGAAAAGTCACTTCGGAGTTAGACATTGTGTCATGGCGAAGTTGGCACCTCCTCTTTTCCCTCCCTCCCTTTTTTTTCTCAATTAGCATCTTCCAAATTTTGTAGCCGGTCTAGAATGTCAAGTTGTTGAAACACTGACAGGCCAAGAATTACCGCTCGGCTGCTTTTGTTTAAGCTGCCGTTTATTTATGATCAATTGAGTCTCATTATTTCTGCCAAATTATATTCTACTTGCAGCTATCAGGGAACGAAACAAACAAACCTCACTTTCCTTCTTCGTATCCATGTCACCTAACAAGGCAAAGCAGATCTTGGAGAGTCGTTCCGAAATATTTCCTCATTTGTCTGTAGGGGGCACTCTATTCCAGGAAATGTCCTGGATCTGGCCAAACAAGGAGATACAGAAGACGGAAGATACAAAACTGCATAGCTTAGTTTGATGGTATCTGTGAAGACCCTGGTGAGCATGAAGGTACGAATAGCAACTTAGTCAATGTTCTCCACTTCTGGGTTGGAATGAAGCACAGTAAGGATATGTCCAGGAGTCTTCTCCTTCATTGTCTGCCATTCTGTCCCCAGCCAAAGATAAAATTGAGGAAAAATACATGTTGGGGACCAAGAACACTATGAAATGGAAGATGACCTTCTCCTTGTGGATCTTGTCAATGTTACTGTGAAGGCTTCCTACTCCTACTCAGCTCTAGTGAACTGGGAGACTACGGAGAAAAAGAGCAAAGTACTTAATGGTATCTAAAGTCTAGGACAGGGGTTTCCACACTTGGCAACTTTAAGTCTTTAAGCATCTGGCTGGGAAATTCTGGGAGTTGAAATCCACAGGTCTTCAAGTTGCCAAGTTTGGAGATCCCTGGTCTAGGAACATCAAGTATTGAATTAAGAAAATAAATAATTCCGGTGTGATCAACAACACTGGAAGAATTTAGTCCTCCAGTGAAATCTTTCGTCATAACTTTTGAAAGACCCTGAGGACGTGGTTCTGTCAATAGGCCTGGGGACCCCAGGGTGATACAGAGCCCATCAAGAGATTTATCTGATTGTTGTTGCCAAGGGGTTGAGGTTTGTTGTATTTTATTCTGGGGTTTTATTTTTGTAAGCTGCCCACAGTCACCCTAGTTGAGTGGTCCTGTAATTAGATAGATAGATAGATAGATAGATAGATAGATAGATAGATAGATAGATAGA
>NW_026844097.1:2099316-2179114 GCF_029531705.1 Pantherophis guttatus | reverse complement strand
TTTGATCAAGTGTTAGCTACAGGGGAATTTTGCCAAGCTTTATTTCTAACTCTGGGTTCTCTTTTGCAAATCAAAGCGAAGGAGTTAGTGTCTTATCTCACTGACTAATGTCAGACAAACTCAGGCAGGGTATTGAACAATGGCTTCTTTGGCCTCCCTTCAAAATTGAACCTGACTTTTCTTCATGCTGCTTGGGGGCCACTTTTCGGTCCAATCCTCAACTCTCACCTACCTTGAGATGCAAAGATTTCTGTCTTTATTAACCCTTGTGTATAAAGCACCCTCCCACATTAATTTTCAGGAAATCTCTATCAATATTAGAAAGGAGATATAAAGCAAGTGAAGTTGTGGGGGGGGGAGGGAAACAGTGGTGGGTTTCAAATTTTTTTACTACCGGTTCTGTAGGTGTGGCTTGGTGGGCATGGCAGGGGAAGGGTACTGTAAAATCTCCATTCCCTCCCCACTCCAGGGAAAGGATACTTCAAAATCCCCATTTCCTCCCGATCAGTTGGGACTCGGGAGGCAGAGAATAGATGGGGGCGGGGCCAGTCAGAGGTGGTATTTACCGGTTCTCCGAACTACTCAAAAGTTCCGCTACCGGTTCTCCAGAACTGGTCAGAACCTGCTGAATACCACCTCTGAGAGAGAGAGAGCATCTTTTTTTTGGTGTTATTTATTTTATTTCATACTTGAGTTTGTACCTTAGCTTTCCAGTGATAGATATTCTACCCATCCATTGCTTCTTCTCATGCCTTCAGGTGCTTTGGAGAATAAATTGGTTCCCCCTCTTCCCTGCAACAGCCCTTCAAGGATTAGAAGATGCTATCATGTCTCCTCTTAGTCTTTTCTTCATCAGGCTAAACCTATCTAGTTCATGCAAGACCAGGGATCTCCAACCTCGGCAACTTTAAGACTTGTGGACTTCAACTCCCAGAATTCCTCAGCCAGCCTTGCTTTAAGACTTGTGGACTTCAACTCCCAGAATTCCTCAGCCAGCATCCCAATAGGCTAGACAAATTTCTGGAAGTGAAAGAAGGGAAATTAATATCCAAAATATATAAATACTTATTAGAAATTGACTTGAATGAGAATATAATTAAAGGACAAATAGTTGCCTGGACTAGAAACATAGGTAAAAATATTCAATTAGAAGAATGGGAAAGGATTTGGGAAAACAACATCAAAATAACGAAATCAGTAACCTACAAGGAAAACCAATACAAAATGTGGTATAGGTGGCACCTTGCCCCCACGAGGCTAGCACAAATGTACCCTAATTTGGATCCAAATTGTTGGAAATGTAAACAGGCCCGAGGAACTTATTATCATGTATGGTGGCTATGTCCCAAAATTAAGGTATTCTGGGGGAAAATCAGAATTTGGATATCACAAATTACAGGAGAAGAAATAGAATTAGACCCAGAGATTTTTTTATTAGGAATATATAAACAAAATATCAGAAAAGAAACGACATATTTGATACATCATATAATTATGGCGGCCAGAATAGCAATTGCACAAGTTTGGAAGACCGATCATTTGCCAACTGATCAGCAGATAATACAAAAAATATATGCATGTGCGGAATCAGACCAACTAACACTGAAATTAAAGGATAAGGAAAGCTCAAAGTATTTTAAGGTATGGGACAAGTGGTACGATTGGATTAAGTGAAAAGAAAGTGGATAAGGATATACGTAGTAAACCATATAGATAATCTTAATGAGTACTAAATTTTACCTTTCTTTAATAGTGAATTTTAAACTGAGAACTGATAATTGAGAGGGTATTTCCATGCTTACTTCATATAAATACCAACAACAACTTCACCGTCAGGAAAATGAATATGGGACTAGGTTAAGAAATATATGATGTGTAGAGAAGAAGCATATATATAGATATGTAAAAGAAAAGAAATGAAATGTCAAATATATCATATGATCTATGTATATGAATATCTTATTATTGTTTTAATTGTTTTTATAATTGTTTGATAATTTAATAAAGTTTGTTTTAAAATAATAAAAAAAAGACTTGTGGACTTCAACTCCCAGAATTCTTCAGCCAGCTTTGCTTTAAGACTTGTGGACTTCAACTCCCAGAATTCCTCAGCCAGCCTTGCTTTAAGACTTGTGGACTTCAACTCCCAGAATTCCTCAGCCAGCCTTGTTTTAAGACTTGTGGACTTCAACTCCCAGAATTCCTCAGCCAGCCTTGCTTTAAGACTTGTGGACTTCAACTCCCAGAATTCCTCAGCCAGCCTTGCTTTAAGACTTTCCAAACTTGGCAACTTTAAGACTTTAAGCATCTGGTTGGGAAATTCTAGGAGTTGAAGTCCACAAGTCTTATAGTTGCCAAGTTTGGAGACCCCCAGCTTTGCTTTAAGACTTGTGGACTTCAACTCCCAGAATTCCTCAGCCAAAAAAAGGCAACTGGACTTCAGTTCTGAAGAATGGATGAAGAATTGGATGAGAAGCAAAACCTTTTCAAAGTAAACACCAAGAAAGTCCAGTTGCCTTTTGGAAAAAAAGCACCTTTGGGACAACCATGTCCTGGATGATTGAAAATCTCTGTAGACTTCTCTCATACTTATTTTTGAAAGAAAGGGAAACATAGCTGCTAGTTAAACCTCTAAAATGTCATGTAATTAGCTTCTATTTATTATCTTTCCCTCTAGTGCAGAAGGGATTCCATATTCACCAAAATGATAAATGAGATACAGCCTCAATTTAGATCTGGAGGATATTATTTTATTATGCTATAGCTTTTCTTTTCTTTTTCTTTTCTTTTTCTTTTGTTAATATTTATTTCCTTTCCCCTGTAGTGTCTCACTTGTCCCTGCTGTTTCGAGTCAAGGGGAAAAGCGACTATTTCAAACATGTCTGTTTAGACCTATTTGAGGAATCTATCATGTGCCCTTCATTTGAAACTTCATCTTGATTTTGCCAGAATGATTTTATGTCTTTTAATTTTGATGGGGAGCTGGCAAGAATTGTCTCAAAGACAAAGACAAGCTATATAAATGTTTCAGATAGATAGATAGATAGATAGATAGATAGATAGATAGATAGATAGATAGACAGACAGACAAACAGAGAGATAATACATAGATAATACATAAAAATAGCTAGATAGCTAGACAGGTGATAGCTAGACAGCTAACTAGATAGATAGATAGATAGATAGATAGATAGATAGATAGATAGATAGATAGAAGACAGAGATAGATAGATAGAGATAGACAGATGATACCTAGATAATAGATAAGTGATAAAGATAGCTTAGATAACTAGATAGATGATATCTAGCTAGCTAAGATAGAAAGAGAGAGAGAGGTAGAGATCATAGATAGAGAGATAGAGAGAAAGTGATAGAGAGATAGGGATGGATGGAATGTAGGTAGGTAGGTAGGTAGGTAGATAGATAGATAGCTAGATAGATAGATAGATAGATAGATAGATAGATAGATAGATAGATAGAGATACAGACAGATAGAGATAGATGATACATAGATAATAGATAAGTGATAAAGATAGCTAGATTGTTATCTGTCTGTCTGTCTGTCTATCTATCGCTAGATAGCTGGACTGCTAACATGATTGCCAATGTCCAATGATGGACATGGCAGAAGAAGAAGAAGAAGAAGAAGAAGAAGAAGAAGAAGAAGAAGAAGAAGAGAAGAAGAAGAAGAGAAAGAAGAAGATAAAGACAGCTAGATAACTAGAGAGATGATAGCTAGCTAGCTAAGAGATAGATAGATAGATAGATAGATAGATAGATAGATAGATAGATAGATAGATGATAGATATAGATAGATAGATAGATAGATAGATAGATAGATAGATAGATAGGTAGATAGATAGATAGATAGATAGATAGATAGATAGATAGATAGATAGATAGATGATAGAGAGATGATAGATAGATAGATCCTAAATCTTCTCCCCTTTTAAATATAAATTTTAATTTGTTTTAAATTATGGGGTATTTTAAATTCAGCCAAATTATTTAATTCATTTTTAATCTATTTTAAATTTTTGTATTTATGTGTTTTATCTTATGTCTGTTCACCACCCTGAGTCCTTCGGGAAAAGGGGGGTATAGAAATTTAATAAAATAAATAAATAAAATAAATAGATAGATAGATAGATAGATAGATAGATAGATAGATAGATAGATAGATAGATAATGGACGGACAGACAGACGTCTCTGGCCTTGATTGAAACCTGAGCAAAGGGGGACTGGAAAATCCAAAGTCTTACGATAAGGCACCTTCTCTTCAAGGAGTCTTAGAACCTCCTTCCATCCTCCAAGGCTCCCTGATCTTCCAGTAATCCATAGCAGCAATGATGAGTAAGAAAAGCTTAAGGCCCATCCCTCACATCCTTTTCAGAAGGATATTTGGAAGAGGGGAAATAAGAGCATCCCCAGATTCCACTTCCTAGCAGGTTCTTTAAACACACACATACACACTTCTTTCTTCAGAAGTGACTGGCCCTGGACGAAGCAGAAGAAAAAATGGAGATGCATGTGATTTTCCTGAGAAGGAGATGCAGGGAGAAGAACCAAATTTGCCCAGTTGAAGTTTTGCTTTTCAGTGTTTGAAGCTTTCTCCCCCGCTTCCTGCAAGTTATTCTTCACGGCGGATGCTTTCATTAGTTGCTTTGAGATTCTTCCCTTTTGTTCTTCGGCTCCTCTGTTTGAAATTCTCCTTTTAGACACAGCAGGGAGCCACAGTTGAGGAGCCTCATTCTTGTCTACAGTCTTCAGGCAGAGACACTTTCATTTTAGATAAGGTCGTATTTAAATAATATTGTATTTAATATTAATATTTCTTCCCCCAATATGGGTCCAAATTACTTGCACAAGATTCAGCTCTTGCACGTGTTTTCTTATAGCAGCCCTTCCTTCCTTCCCTCTCCCTTCTTCCTTTCTTCCGTTTCCTTTTCTTTCACTGTCTTCCTTCCTTCCTTCCTTCCTTCCTTCCTTCCTTCCTTCCTTCCTTCCTTTCTCTTTCTTTCTTTCTTTCTTTCTTTCTTTCTTTCTTTCTTTCTTTCCTTCCTTCCTTCCTTCCTTCCTTCCTCCCTCCCTTCCTCCTTTCTTCTTCTCACTTTCTTTCACTTAGTCCTAATTCTTTCCTCCCTCCCTCCCTCCCTTCCACCTTTCTTCCTTCTCACTTTCTTTCACTTAGTCCTCCCTCTCTCTCTCCCTCCCTCCTTCCTTCCTTTCTTCCTCCCTCCCTCCTTTCTTCTCCTCACTTTCTTTCACTTAGTCCCAATTCCTTTCTTCCTTCCTCCCTCCTTCCCTTCCACCTTTCTTCCTTCTCACTTTCTTTCACTCAGCCCTTCCTTCCTTTCCTTCCTTCCTCCCTTCCTCCCTCTCTCCCTTTCTTCTTCTCCCTTTCTTTCACCTACTCCTAATTCCTCCCTCCCTTCCACCTTTCTTCCTTCTCACTTCCTTTCACTTAGTCCTCCCCTTCTCTCTCTCCCTCCCTCCCTCCCTCCTTCCTTCCTTCCTTCCTTCCTCCCTCCCTCCCTTCCTCAGTACAAAATATATGCCTAGTTTAGTGAAAAGAAGGACTGGGATTGACATGATGGCAGTGATTCAATATTTAAGGGCTGTCAACCTATTCTCCAAAGCACCTGTAGGCAGGACCAGAAGCAATAGATGGAAACTAATCAAGGACAGAACCAACCTAGAACTAAGGATCTGTAGAGGTTCTCAGTCATCCAGGTCATGGCTGTCTCAAAGGTGCTTTTCTCTGGAGGCAACTGGAGTTTCCTGTTTTTCTTTGGAAGATGTTTCGTTTTTCATCCAAGAAGCTTCTTCAGCTCTGACAGGATAATGGAAAATGGAAGGATTTATATTCCTTGCAGACAGCTGGCCATTTACATCCTTTTAGAGCAGTGTTTCTCAACCTTGGAAGCTTGAAGATGGGTGGACTTCAACTCCCAGAATCCCCCAGCCAGCCACTCTGGGAGTTGAAGTCCACCCATCTTCAAGCTTCCAAGGTTGAGAAACACTGTTTTAGAGGGTCATTGAAGCACTTGGAGGTTTATCTGTGTCCTCAGGGTCACCTGAGTGGTGCAAATGGATTCTGTAGTCTGCAATTTTTTCCTCTGGAAATCCCTTCCTAGTCCCATACCATTCAAAGAGTGTCCATCCCAAATTGTATAGCTAAAAGTCTGTAGAGATTCTCAGTCATCCAAGACATGGTTGTCCCTCAGGTGCTTTTTCAGGAGGCAACTGGACTTTCCTGGGTGTTTTGGGGTTCAAGTTTTTTATTTTTTTGGGTTTTTTTGTGCAGAAGGAAACTTTAACAGTTTGTCATTTTTTTTCTCCTTCCCCATTGAAGAAGATGCCCACCCCTGAGTTCAACTCCCAGGATTCCACAACCAAAATGGCCGTCATGGAGAATCTTGGGAGTTAAATATTGGGAAAAAAATACGGCAATGGATTTTGGAAATTACACAGATTAATTTGGAATTAAGACCTGAGATTTTCCTATTGGGGGCAAAACCTTTGAATGTTTAAATCAGATATATGGTTCTTGTTGATTCACATTATCACTGCAGCAAGATTAGCGTATGCGCAGGAGTGGAAAAATCAATACTTACCGATGGATTTGAAAATAATATATAAAATTAATGAGTGTGCGGAATCAGATAGATTAACTAGATTGATCAATGGTAAAAAAAGATTCAGAATTTTATAACAGTTGGAAAGTATGGTACGATTGGGTCCAGAAAAGGTGGGATAGAATAGATATATGATGATGTATATATATATGATGGCAAATATGTATGTATAAAGGAATGACTTTATACTTATGGACAATGTAATCACATTATACCATGGTGGCAGGATTGTATATTTTATTTGTGTATTGGTGTATAGAATATATTAATAAAAATTATATATATGTTTTCTCAGGTTTTCGCGGGTGTTTGTATGTAGGTCTTTGGTTATTCGGGTCTTCTCCCACGTAAAATTGGAAGTGTCTTGGCGACGTTTCGACGAAGTCTCATTCGTCATCTTCAGGTTGGTGTTCTTGGCTTCGTGCTTCCAGGAGCACGATATATATATATATATATATATATATATATATATATATATATATATAAAAGAGAATCTTGGGAGTTGAAGTTTAGGTCCATCCATCTGGAAGAACTAGTAACTTCAAACAACTGTCCAAGAAGTTACAAGAATCAGAGGCACCTCTGAAGAAGGAAGTTCGTTAGAATCCCAGATGAATTCCATCGAGCGGCCCAGCTGAAAGGAAGATCCAACCTTTAAATAAATACACAATAAAAAATAGCTTGCTGTTACTATAGGCTTACTGGACTGTGGCAGTAAATGAACTAAACAAAATTTTATGGCTTCTTAACATGCTGAGGTTTTCTCAGGATCGTCCGTCTTCTAACCTAACAACATTTCCCAGCCTGCCATCAGTGAAACTAATAGCGTGGATGAAAATTTCATGAAAAATGGAAAAAACTGATGTTAGTTTTATATAATGTCAGTGGAATGAATAAAGATCATATTTTGGCATTAACCGCTAATGGTGGGAAGGAGAAGGTGGGAGAGTGTTGGGGGGAAACGAGTGCTTTTACATTTTCCGTCATCAAATTTATGTGAGTTTTTTTTTTTAAAGACTCAGCGGTAATTATGATATTGGGATGTCATTATCATTAAGCTGATAAATGATTGAACAAGAAGGTGAGCGCAGCTCGGAGGTGCTGGGGGTATCGGAGCGTATTTGTGATGTTGTGTAAGTCGGAGACAACTCCCTGGCTCTACTATTAATCACCCAGATACCATAGGTTTGCTCGGCGTTTTATCTTTCAACACAAGGTCAAAGTTTTTGCGCAAAGCGAGCAATGTGGTTGTGGGTGCGTGAAGCAGAGGTGGGGTGGGAGGGGAAGGGCAAATATCTCAAAAGAAGGAAATCATATTTCAAAAAGGGCGATAACTAAAACTTTCTTGCTCGGTTAAAATTGATTATTTTGTATCCGCTAAGCAAAGATGTTCCGCTACCTTCCCTATCTAATGTATCCTAACCGATGCTGCATCTCGAAGGGTGCATTTGTGTGTGTGTCTCTCTCTCTCTGTGTAATGTTATTGTTATAAGTCCCAGGAAGAAAACAGAAAACATTTGAATTTTCAAGAAGAGTAAGGTGTCGAACCCCAGCCGGGACTCGCCATTCTTGGGACTGGAGGGGAGGAAGTTACCAGCTGTTCGGAAGGTCCATATGAGCGGCGGCTTGTCACACGGTCTCGAGGCGTCGCAATATAGCACCAAGGACGGCGCGGAGCAGAGACTGAGGGTGCGGTGCTCTCCTATGTCATCAGGGAAGCACCGGCTTTTCTACCGCCGAACAGCTGTTGGGAGGGGTTTTGCTTTTAACTGCCGGATGGTGGTTATTGTGAGGATAAACATATAAATAGCGCTACACAGCGGCTGTGTGTAGCGCTGACTTTACACCTATGATCCGTCTTGTTCTTTTCTTCTGGCTGCGTTGCTGAAACGACCAAAAGTAAAAGCATTGCGAATCGCACTTTTGTGTGGTTCTTTTCGTTGCAATCCGGGCTGGCTGGACGACGGGCTGAGAGAAGGAATAAGAAAATAACAGGGTTGGAAGGGACCTTAGAGATCTTCTAGTCCAACCCCTTCATCAAGCAGAAAATCCTATATCATTTCAGACAAACGGTTGTCCAGCCCCTTCTTAAAAGCCTACAGTGATGGAGCACGCACAACTTCTGAAGGCAAGTCGTCCCATTGATTTCAATCAATCAGAATAGAGCTGGAAGGGGTCTTGGAGGTCTTCTAGTCCCACCCACCTTCTCAACCCCTTGGTCAAGATTCAGATAGGTGGTTGCCCAGTTTTTTTTTCTTAAAAGCCTCCAGTGATGAAGCACCTACAACTTCTGAAGGCAACTTCTGTTCCACTTGTTAATCATTCTCACTATCAGGAAGTTTCTCCTTAGTTCTAGGTTGCTTCTCTCCTTGATTACTTTCCACCCATTGCTTCTTGTCTTCTGGTGCTTTGGAAAATAAATTAACCACTCCCTGTTTTTTTGTGGCAGCCCCTCAAATACCTTAGTCATGTCACCCCTTGTCCTTCTTTTCTCTAGACCAGCCATACCCAATTCCTGGAAGCACTTCTGGAGGCAAGCCATTCCACTGATGAATTGTTCTAACTGTCAGGAAATTTCTCCTTAATTGTAGGTTGCTTCTCTCCTTGGTTAGTTTCCACCCGTTGCTTCTTGTCCTGCCCTCAGGTGCTTTGGAGAATAGCTTGACTCCCTCTTCTTTGGGGCAGCCCCTCAAATATTGGAACACTGGTATAGAGGAGCAACAGGTTGCAAATGTATTTCATAACAAATAAGATGCTCGATTCTCAGGAACATCTATCAGAGGAAGAACCCAGATCAGACAAGTAGTGTTTTACAGAAGTCCTTTAAAAAAAAAAAATGATTTATATGCCGCCCTTCTCCGGAGACTCAGGGCAGCTTACAATGGATTAAGCAATAGCTTTCATACTTTTTTATATTTATAGAAAGTCAGCTTATTGCCCCCACAAACTGGGTCCTCAATTTACCTACCTTAGAAAGGATGGAAGGCTCAGTCGACCTTGAGCCTGGCGAGATTCGATCTTACTTTAATTGCAGACAGCTGGTGTTAAATTATAGTGCTCTGTCTGTTGAGCTATCCAGGCTCCTTGATTTATGACCACAACTGGAATGAACATTTGCATCACTAAGTAAGGTGGTTATTAAGCGAGTCATGCCCAATTGAATGACCTTTTTTCCCATGGTTATTAACTGAATTTGTGAAGTCAAACATGTGATCATTTAACGAATCTGACTTCCCCCATTGACTTTGCTTGTGGGAAACTGACTGGGATGCTGTAACCGTTGTAAATTTATGCCAAACACCTGGATTTTGATCTTGTGACCATGAGGTTGCTGCAACACTTGTAAATGTGAATACCAGACATAACATACTTTTTTTAGAGCCATTGAAACCCCGGGACATATCCCTGGATCACTGCAACCAAATAGGAGCAGTTGCCAAACGTCCAAATTTTCATCATGTGACCATGGGGATTGTTGGAATTCATTGTTGAAAAGTATTGTGTTTCCCTGACCTACCCCAAAAATAAACTCTAGTGAAGGAGCGGGGGCGTGTCCACTATTGAAGGCGGTGAGCTCAGTACTTCTGCAAGCAGCAGGCGGAAGCGATCCAGACATGCTGCGTGGACCATGGGAAAGCCAAGTGTCGGTGGGCCAGAGTGGTGGGTGGCCATAGGAGGCTCATTGTGTGGTGACACCAGCAGTAGACAGAGGCAGAGGCGCAGGAAAGAGGCAGGCGATCTGGACACACCACGCGGACCACGGGAAAGCCGTGTGGTGGTGGCCGGCTGATGGAGGCTCATCTTCATGTCTCTTGGCTTGCCTGCAGCTCGCATGGCATGTCGAGATTGCCTGCCTTCCATTCATTCCATGTGCTGGGATCACCTGCCTTCTGCTCCATGCCTTTTGCTCTGCAGAGCCCCAGAGTGCACCTACCGAGGGAGCAGTGGTGGATTCCTCCCGGTTCCACTGAGCCGGTAGCGGTGACAATATGATGTCACCGAACCGGTTCTCTTTGTTCGGGAGCTGGGCCCTCCCGCCCCGCCTGCATTATTCTTAACTTTTATTTGGCCCTGCCCCCAATCTATTCACTGCCTCTTGAGTCCCAGCTGATGGCTAGAAGGAAAAAAACTGTTTAAACTCTTGCCGCAGGGCTTCAAAGGGCCACCCTACAGCTGATCAGTGTTAAAAGGCAGTGTGGTGGTAGACCGGTACCTCCAAGAACAAACAGGTAGACCAGGACGCTCCAAGAACAAATGGGTAGACCAGGACGCTTGAAAAACAAATGGGTAGATCAGCACGCTCCAAGAACAAATGGGTAGACTGGTACAGCTCTGCAAGCAGTTAAAAGCCTGTAGACCAGTACCTCTGCTAAATCCTAAAGAATTGTTTGTCACATGACCATCAAACCATGCCCACAAAATAAGCCACCCCCACAGAACCAGTAGTAAAAAATTTTAGAACCCACCCTTGCAAGGGACCAACAGGCTGTAGCTGCTACTGGATACTGTCGGTCCCCTAGTACTTGCTGGCTTTTGTGTGTGCACTGGGGGATGGGTGGGTGGAGCTCCCAGCCAGGCTGATCACAATATCAAAATAAGCCCTAGTGCTTATTTTGGGGCCCAAAAGAAAATAGGACGGGGGTCTTATTTGGGGGAAAACATGGTATCTTTATGCAACAACTACAGTGTTTTTCAGCCAGTAGATGGCAGTGTTTACAAGTTTGCAATTAAGGTATATACTCCATGCTCTTTTGTTCTAAGTAGAGTTTCCCATTTTCTGTTACAGTTATACAGTTGAGCAGTAAAGCACATGGTGACTGTACTGTTTGTTTGCTCTGTGGTGCTATGTAAAAAAAGAATTCTAACAGGGATGCCGCAATGAACATAAGTGTGAAAAATGGCCATAAGTCACTTTTTTTTCAGTGCTACTGCAACTTCAAGCAATCAATTAAAAAATGGTTGTAGAATGACAACTACCTATAGTTAATTAACCTTTGCTTCAACAAGAGTTTTTTCTCTTTCTCTCTTTCTTTTTCTCCCTCTTCTACTGTTTACATGAAAGAGATACCCAGATGTGAATGGACAAAGAGGTGATGCCGGATATTTAGGAACCCATAAATTCTTTTGGGGAGGAGAAAAGTATTTTAGCATCTGGAAAGTCGTGTTATTTCACATACACTTCCTTAGATGTTGCTATTTGAAAAGGATATTTTTTGCCTTCCTTCTAATGTGGCATTTGATGTTTTTATTGGTGGGTTGCATATGGGGAAATGCAGAGAGAGGCGAATTCATCAGATTTTCTTCCTTCATGGAGTTTCTCCCAAAATAAAAACGATGAACAAAATGATGGAGAGGAACAAAGGCGAGAGAGTGCAAACCTCATCTACACTCCTCATAAAATTTCACAGCTAGAGTAAGATAATTGTCTAATAAACCCCTATTCTTGGAGGAGGAATTTATTGTACAATTGCAGTGATTTGGACTGTGTCAGACAGAGACAATTCAAAGAAACACCGAGCGAATAAAGTTCTCTTTGATAAGGTAGTTTACACAACATGAAACATTTCTTATAGATGTTCAGTTATATGGAATCAAACTCCTGGAGGCCCATCTCCTCCTGAGAAGTGAAGCTGTAAGAATAATAGAATAACCGAGCTGGAAGGGACCTTGGAGGTCTTCTAGTCCAACCCCCTGCTCAAGCAGGAGACCCTACACCATTTCAGACAAATGGCTGCACAGTCTCTTTTTGAAAACCTTCAGTGATGGAGCCCCCACAACTTCTGAAGGCAACTTCCGTTCCACTGGTTAATTGTTCTCACTATTGGGACGTTTCTCCTTAGTTCTATGTCGGTTCTCTCCTTGATTAGTTTCCATCCACTGTTTATTCTCTTTGGTGCTTTGGAAAATAGATCGACTCCCCTCTTTTTTTGTGGCAGCCCCTCAAATATTGGAACACTGCTATTATGGCAAGAAGGTGACCCTTTCTGGCCTAGAAGCTCTGTTTGTGCAGCTTTGAGGGTTTGCCATAAAAGAAACCACCCCAGAAAACTGAATTTTGGACACCTTTGTTTCCTCAGTGAATTCTGAGAACTTTACACCTCTGTGATTCTTTTTCTTGTTTGGAACAAACCAGGATTTCTTTTAACTATAGCAACTGACAAGCACTGTAATTTTCTAAGGGCTCTCTGAGCTTGGTTGTTTTCTTGAAGACCTTTCATTACCCAACTAGGTAACATCATCAGTACTAGAAGGGAGTGGGGTTTGCTCTCTGTTTAATAGTTTGCCCTATTACTGTGGATGAGAGTGTTCTTAGTAGTTCTCTGACTAGGCTGTGGTTTACTCTGAGCTTGTAGGTCTGGGTGAGGAGGTCTTAGCAGAGTACATGCATGAACAGCATCTAACAGAAGAATGGAGGAGGTGGAGAGGATGGGTAGTTTTAAATTTCTGGGCATTTATATCTCGGAGGACCTCTCATGGACTATGAATGCTAACATGCTTGTGAAGAAGGCCCAGAAGAAGCTGTACTTCCTGAGAATGCTCAGGAAGATAAATCTATCTCAGCATCTACTTCTGTCCTACTATCGCAGCACCACTGAGAGTGTCCTGACATATGGCATTCTTGCATGGTATGGGAGCAGCTCTGCAATGGACATAAAAGCTCTACAGAGAATTATTAAAACTGCCCAGAATATCATCGGGCTCCAGCTACCAGCCCTGGACGACATCTTCAAATCTCACTGTTTGAGGAAGTTGCGTAACATTCTCAGAGACTCTTCCCATCCTGCTTACAATCTTTTTGGACTGTTGCCTTCTGGCAGAAGATACAGAAAAATTAAAACTCAGACCACACGTCTTCTGAATAGTTTTTATCCCAGAGCTATAATTGCACTCAACAATGAACTAAAGGGCCACCATCGGTGAGCTGTTGGACAGCATTACTTGGTCTGTTGTGTGGATGCTTGCGTGGTTGAGGGGTGGGAAATTTTTGGTGGGTACGTGTGTGTCTGGGGATAGCCACATGTGTTGGGCTTGGTCTCTGGGTGTTATGTGAATTTCATTGTATGGGTATACTGTGTATATACATACAATGACAATAAACTATTAAACTAAAAGTCAGAAGAATGATGAAAAATCCTTCATTTCACAAGACATGATCAGACCATAGTTTCAACTCCAAACTGTGAGCATCCTAGACCAAGCCAAGTCCATATGAGCCTTGATAGTACAGTGATCTACGCACCCTGTTATTAACACAGCTGCCTGCAATTTCTGCTGGTTCGAATCTCGCCAAGGCTCAAGGTTGACTCAGCCTTCCATCCTTTCTAAAGTAGCTGAAATGAGGACCCAGTTTGTGGGGGCAATAAGCTGACTTTGTATAAAATATACAAAAGTATGAAGGCTATTGCTTAACGCATTGTAAGCCACCCTGAGTCTCCAGAGAAGGACGGCATATAAATCAAATTAAAAAAAAAAATGCTAGAGAGTTCCTGGAAGCCTGACACTCAGACAAATCAGCCATCAACAGGCATATAGACATAAACAATGACTACATATCATTCCAAAGAAACAAGCAAAAAAGAAAACCAAAAAGACCAAAATACCTCCTTACCAGCAAGCAACACCCCAAGGAGAAGAGATTAACACAAAGTTTAACTCTAGACCAACAATCAAGAAGCAAAACAAGGAACTACCAACTCAGACAAACAAACTTAGAGTAAACAACAGCCCAATTAAATTACCACTAAGCCTACTCCCACCAAGACTGAAAGGACAAACCATTAGTACATAAAATGAGAGCAAACCCCACCTCCTTCTAGCACTGATAATGTTGCTTAGTTGGGTAATGAAATATCTGCAAGAAAACCACCAAACTCAGAGAGCACCAAGGGCCCCACAGTTCAAGCTTGAGCTACAAATATTCTCTTCTAGCGCTGCTCTATTTTTTCTTTGAAGTTTCCTTCTGGAGAAGTTCAGCGTTGAACCTGACATATTTGTCATGCTAACCAGGTATGCCGCCACTGAGCGATGACCCTTCCTCTTCAACCTTCTGTGGTCCATAGGTACAGAATCCGTCCCCTGAGTCTTGCCTACAGCTTGGCAGGGATTCAGGCGGAGCAAATTACATCTGTCCAGATTCAGTATTTTGCTAGCAACAAATCCCCACGCTGTTGACTTTCCTTGTCTTGCCCTATGTGTGTGTCTGTTTGTCTGTGCGTGCATGCATACATTTGTTATACAGCACAATAAATATATTGGGGTTTTGTTTTTTTAGGTTGGGATGTTCCTGTTCTTATTTTCAAGTCAATGTTCACTTTAAATATCCACTGAGATGTGAGCAGATGGAGACCGGTAAAACTCTACATCTGTATTACAACCGAAGAAGCTAAATAATTAAATGAACTAAAAGTACTGGTACTAATATTGAATTAATGGCATTGACATCCTGAGTATGTGTTAGAACAATGCATATTCCTCTGAGTTGATGGGATACTGAGAGCTATAGGTTGACTTTCAAGGTAGCCTCAAAATTAGTAATCGTAGCTCACATTAAATTGTATGACTTGGCTTTCCATTATGAAACTGTATAGAGTGAATTTTTTTTTTTAAAAAAATAGAGGTTGAAAGATAAAAGAAAAGGCAGAAAATATAATGCAGGTAGGGAAATGGAATGGAAAGGAGAGGAGAGGAGAGGAGAGGAGAGGAGAGGAGAGGAGAGGAGAGGAGAGGAGAGGAAAGGAAAGGAAAGGAATAGAAAGGAAAGGAAAAGAAAGAAAAGGGAAGGAAGATAGAAGGAAAAGGGAAGGGAAGGGAAAGGAAGGGAAGGGAAGGAAGAGACAGGAAAGGAAGGGAAGGGAAATAAAGGAAAGGAAGGAAAGGAAAGGAAAGGAAAGGAAAGGAAAGGAAAGGAAAGGAAAGAAAGGAAAGGAAAGGAAAGGAAAGGAAAGGAAAAGGAAAGGAAAGGAAAGGAAAGGAAAGGAAGAGATGGAAAAGATGAAGGCTTTGCTAACGCACTTGCTAAGCCGGAGACCCTAAGTCTCCGGAGAAGGGCGGCATATAAATCAAAAAAAAATAAAAAGATAGAGGAAAAAGGAAGGGAAGGAAAGGAAGGAGGGAAAAGGAGAAGGAAAAGGAAGAAATGAAAGAAAAAAGGAGAAAGGAAAGGAAAGGAAAGGAAAGGAAAGGAAAGGAAAGGAAAGGATGTTTCCAATTTATTCCAACTGAATAACAGAATAACAGAGATGGAAGGGACCTTGGAGGACTTCTAGTCCAGCCACTTGCTCAAGCAGGAGACCCTGTACCCTTCCAGATAAATAGCTGTCCAGTCTCTTTTTAAAAACTTCCACTGATAGAGCACCCACAACTTCTGGAGACAAGTTGTTCCACTGCTTAATTGTTCTCAGGAAATTTCTCCTTAGTTCTAAGTTGCTTCTCTCCTTGATTAGTTTCCACCCGTTGCTTCTTGTCCTACCCTCGGGTGCTTTGGAGAATAGCTTGACTCCCTCTTCTTTGTGGAAGCCCCTCAAATTCCTTCCTTCTTCCATCCTTCCTTCTTCCATCCTTCTTTTTATCTTCCTCCCTCCCCCTTCTTCCTTCCTTTCATCCTTCCTTGCTCTCATCTCACCTTCTTTGCTCTGGAAACAAGCTGTTCCACCGATTAATTGTTCTCACTGTCAGGAAATGTCTCCTTATTTCTAGGTTGCTTCTCTCCTTGATTAGTTTCCACCCATTGCTTCTTGTCCTGCCTTCAGGTGCTTTGGAAAATTATGGACACCAAAGAAAGCTGTTAAAATTCTGAAGGATGCTTGATTTGAAACACAGATAAGCAATAAACCACCTATGCCCTGCCCCCTCACCTTTTTTTTTTTGAAAGGGTTAAAGTATATCTTTTACAAAATCAGGGAAGATTTATAAGATTGGCTTATTTGACCAGGGTTAAAAGAAGAAAATAGGCATATCAGATGGCCTTTAGTGAATTTTCACTGATAAAGATTGATTGACATAGCATTTTGATTTTCTTTCCCTTATCTAAGAGTTGAGCTAAGGGGAAAAGAGAGATTATTCTATTTAGAGACTCAGATAAGCTATTAAAATTGTGTTTCCCTGCTGGGTTTAAGGAGGACATTACTTCTTTTTTTCCTTCCTTTTTTCCTTTTCCTTTTTTAACATCCTCCCCCCCCCCTTTTTTTTTTTCATTTTGTTTATTTTTTTTTTTTTTTTTACTTTTTTTTTTTACATTAATAATTTTTACTTAGATTATGTTTTAAAAAAGTTATTCAACAACATTGTGGACAGAAAAAGCTAAACAGACAGTTTTTCTACATTTATCCCGTTTCTTTACATTTATCCAGTTTCTCTAAATTTCCTAATTTCTGAAGGACAGGATATGTGTCCTAAGATATAATAATAGTACCATTATGAAAAGAAGCTCCATACATACTTGACATTTAATAGAATTGTGGTTTAGATAGGGAGAATGTTAGAACAATTCATTAATGGTACGGCTTACCTTCAGAAGTTGTGGATGCTCCATCACTGGATGTTTCCAATTTATTCCAACAGAATAACAGAGTTGGAAGGGACCTTGGAGGTCTTCAAGCAGGAGACCCTATACCATTTCAGATAAATTGTTACCCAATCTCTTCCTAAAAATCTCCAGTGTTGGAGCACCCACAACCTCTGGAGGCAATTCATTCCACTGTTCAATTGTTCTAGCTGTTAGGAAATTTCTCCTTGGTTCTAGCTTGATTCTCTTCTTGATTAGTTGGTTCATCCATTGGTTATTTTTCTACTTTCAGATGCTTTGGAGAATAGGTTGACCCCCTCTTCTTCGTGGCACACACTTAGATATTGGAACTCTATTATTCTGTTAAAATTGTGCAAGAAGAAAGTGGTATGTACACTGCCCTTGGTCTCTCCTATGTATGTATACATGCATGTATGAATTTAACGTAACTTAACTTAACTTCACTTCACTTCACTTCAGTTCACTTCACTTCACTTACTCAACTAATCAAGAATCAAGATCACGTGAAGTGTTAATACCACTTTATAATGCCTTGGTAGGGCCACCCTTGGAATACTGCATTCAGTATTCACTAGGGGTGACATGATAGCAGTGTTCCAATATCTCAGGGGCTGCCCCAAAGAAGAGGGAGTCAAGCTATTCTCCAAAGCACCTGAAGGCAGGACAAGAAGCAATGGGTGGAAATTAATCAAGGAAAGAAGCAACCTAGAACTAGGGAGAAAATTCCTGACAGTGAGAACAATTAATCAGTGGAACAACTTGCCTCCAGAAGTTGTGAATGCTCCAACACTGGAAGTTTTTAAGAATATGTTGGATAACCATTTGTCTGAAGTGGTGTAGGGTTTCTTGCCTAAGCAAGGGGTTGGATTAGAAGACCTCCAAGATCCCTTCCAACTCTGTTATTCTATCTATCTATCTAACTTAACTTAACTTAACTTAACTTAACTTAACTTAACTTAACTTAACTTAACTTAACTTAACTTAACTTAACTCAACTCAACTCAACTCAACTCAACTCAACTCAACTCAACTCAACTCAACTCAACTTTAATTTATATGCCACCTTCATCCAGAGATGATTCTGGGCAGCTTGGAAACATTAAAACTAGTATACATCAAAATAATAAAACAAATAATAATAACAAATAACAAACCCCATTAAAAGGTGGGCAGGAGAGGAACATGAAGTAGGTGGGGAGACATGAGGCTCTTTCCTAATCCAATAGCCACCTTCAGAATGCAATTAAATAAATGCAAGAATGTTCAACAATGCAATTTTCATCGACTTCTTTCTTTTTTTCCCTAGAATAAAAATCAGGAAAACAAGTTCTCTTTTGTCATATTGAATGGACACTAGCCAAGGAAATTAAATACAGACACACATCGTGGAACAAAATGCTGGCTATTTTTGTTTTAATTAATGAACTGACCAATCCTTCTTGCCATTACAGAAGACCTTAGGATTCTCTTTTAAACCATCAGAGAAAACCAGGGTGAAAATCCTAAAGATGTAAGAAGTTTTTAACTGTGGATTTTTTAAAATGGGTTTAGGACCGAAGAAGGCCATATGAGCAATTGAGAAAAAAAGAAAGCTGGCGTTGGCAGTGAAAATAGGACATGCTTCACTACTTCCTTGGATTGCATTGTAGAGGTCGTATTAGCTGCCAATACAGATAAGGTATTTGCGATAACTATGCTTGGATGCCTTCCATAATGTCCTTTTTAGATCTGATAGCAACACTTTTCTGGGTCAGTGATTCTTCTAAAAAATCCAGGGAGTCTACTTTCCAACTGGGAAATAGTTTCCTATTGAAGTCAAGTTTCATGCACATTGTCTTCTTTCTTGGGTATGAATCTTGAAAAGAAACAAAGAGATGAGTCAAACGAAACCACACAAACTAAAAAACAAAAATTAGTCCAGTTGTCATAGTTCAGCCTTCAGACACCTGTGGCTGAATGACTGAGAACCTACTCCGTTTCTCCCCAGCGATAAATCCTTAATATCAATTCCAGGAATGATAATGAGTTGACTGACAAATTAGGAAAATCCTTGGATGCGCAGAAATGGATAAAATGACTATGGAGTTGAAAGAGAGAGACAATTCGGGCTATTATGAAATATGGAATAAAATGTATAGTTAGCTCAAAAATAGAAACCAAAACAGGAAAAGTTTAACCCAGGGGTGAAATCCAGCAGGTTCTGACAGGTTCTGGAGAACCAGTAGCAGAAATTTTGAGTAGTTCGTAGAACTGGCAAATACCACCTCTGGCTGGCCCCAGGAGTGGGGAGGGAATGGAGATTTTACAGTATCCTTCCCCTGCCATGCCCACCAAGCCACACCATGCCTACCAAGCAATGCCCACAGAACCAATAGTAAAAAAAAAAATAGATTTCACCACTGCTACAATGATATATTGCAATGCATTTTGGGGAGGAAACCCCTGAGGTTGGTGTGGTAGAAGTTGGTTCATTTGAATGACACTCTGCCTATCCTCTTTGTTCTGACTGATAAAGCTGCTTGGATGAGCAGCAAAATATCTCAAACTAACAACAACAAAAAATTAGTCCAGATTCCACCTTCAGACACCTTTGCCTGGATGACTGAGAATCTATTTCAACATATTGCTGTAGGAGAGGACCAGGTTGAGGTCGAGAGAGGGGTCAAACAAATCATAATATAAATAATAACATATTTTATATAAAATATGAAATAATAACATATCGGACATAAATACAATCGAGAGAGTCCAGAGATATTTTACGAGAAGAGTCCTCCATTCCTCTAACCGCAGTAAAATACCTTATGCCACCAGACTCCAAATTTTGGGCTTAGACAATTTAGAACTATGTCAACTTCAGTCTGACCTAAATGTCCTACTTGTCAATGACTATTTCAGCTTCAACCACAACAATACATGAGCAAATAATAGATACAAACTCAAGGTAAACCATTCCAAAGTCGATTGCAGAAAATACGACTTCAGTAACAGAGTGGTCAATGCCTGGAATGCACTACCAGACTCTGTAGTTTCTTCCCCAAACCCCTAAAACTTTAACCTTAAACTGTCTACTGTTGACCTCACCCCATTCCTGAGAGGTCTGTAAGGGGCGTGCATAAGTGCACCAGCGTGCCTACCGTCCCTGTCCTAATATTACTTTTTACTTACTCTTTTCATGTATTCAAATTATGTTTATACTTTTACCTGTTATCTTATATATGCTTGACAAATAAACTTATGATTATGATTATAAGTCACAAGTCCCTGCACACCTGCAAGAGATCTAAGTCCAGCCCATCTTGAATGTCTTTCTTATCTCCCGCTCATTTTCCTCAACTGTTAGTTGGCCAGATTCTTGTTGAGAGCTTAACCTTGCAATAAATCTTTATACTGAATCAACAAATCAGAATAGAGCTGGAAGGGACCTTGGAGGTCTTCCAGTCCAGCCCCCTGCTCAGGCCGGAGACTCTATACTATTTCAGATAAATGGTTGCCCAGTCTCTTTTTAAAAACCTCCAGTGATGAAGCACTCACAACTTCTGAAGGCAAACCGTTCCACTGGTTAATTGTCCTCACTGTTAGGAAGCTTCTCCTTAATTGCAGATTAATCTCTCTTTGATTAGTTTCCATCCATTCTTTCTTGTCTTGCCTTCTGGTGCTTTGGAAAATAAGTTGACCCCCTCTTGCTTGTGGCAGCCCCTCAAATACTGGAATATTGCTATCATGTCCGTGTAGTCCTTCTTTTCTCCAGACCAGCTATACCCAGTTCTTGCAACCGTTCTTCATTTGTTTCTTCCATAATCTTTTGAAGTGCCTGAATCTCCTGATTTCCCCAGCGCTTAACAATTGCAATGCATTTTGAGAAGGAAACCTCTGAGATTGGCATTGGCAGGAGTTGGTACGTTTGGGCAACTCTATCTCACTTACTCCGACTGATGCTGCTACTTGGATGAGCAGCGAAACATCTCAAACTAACAACAAGAATGAGTCCAGTTGCCACGATTCAACCTTCAAACACAGATAGGAGTCATGATCACATTTGAGTTCGGTAAATTTGATTGGTTGTCCAGTAGATATCGCTTGATTTGTGTTCCTTCGTTCAGTTCCAGGAGGTTGCCTGTCCACATTCAAGGATGTAATTGCTTGAGAATGCCTTTTGTGTCTCCTCCATAAGTCATAAAGAAAGTCCATCATGGTGGCTTCATTCCTCCAGAGCAATATTCTTTATCATACCGTTAACCTTCACTGTATTTTAGACATCAATCCATGAAAGAAGGTCCAGAGATATTTTACTAGAAGAGTCCTCAAATCCTCTGCTCGAAATAAAATTTTCTATCCCACCAGGCTTGAAATTTTAAGTCTGGATAGCCTCGAACTACGCCGTCTACATTCCGACCTATGCTTAGTTCATAAGATTATTTACCATAAAGTCCTATCTGTAAATGAGTACTTTAATTTCAACCGTAATAACACAAGGGCCATCAATAGATTCAAACTCAATGTCATTCGCTCTAGTCTTGATTGTAGGAAATATGACTTCTGCAATAGAGCAGTAAGTGTCTGGAACACTCTACCTGATCCTGTTGTTAGTCTCTCTAACCCCCATACCTTTTACCTTAAACTGTCTACCGTGGACCTTTCACGTTTCTTAAGAGGTCCCTAAGGGAGCGTGCATAAGCGCACCAATGTGCCTACCATCCCTGTCCTACTGTCCCCATTTATATGTAATCATTCTATGTGTTTATGGCTACGCTTTGCCTATTTATATCCTTTTATTTGTGCCAAAAAATTTTCCATGTGTCCATGTCTATGACTATACAGTTACTTGTTTCCTTATACTTGTTGATAAATAAATAAATAAATAAATAAATAAATAAATAAATAAATAAATAAATAAGTGAGTGAGTGAGTGAGTGAGTGAGTGAATGAATGAATGAATGAATGATAAATAAATAAACTGAATTGTCTTCTGTCTGAGAAGTGCAACATGGCAAAAAACCCATGGACATTTCCTCTCAATTCGTATTTGAGTCAAGAGTGGAAGGTAAGCAATGGGTAATTCTGAAGATTTTCGTTCCAAAGCAAATGTTGTCTAACACGATCTCTCAATTTCTAAAGAAAGAAGGGCTTGGAGGGGTCTACTTGTTTAGGATATTTCTAAAACGAAGACTCTGTTTTGTTCGTTTAACTGTCACCTTGAACAAGCTGAAGAAGCTTCTTGGATGAGAAGCGAAACGTCTTCAAAAGAAAAAACAAACAAACAAGAAAGTCCAGTTGCCTCCTGAAAAGGGGGACAAGACAGTGACGAGCAACTTTCAAACATGGAATGGACGGAAAGGACTTGTTCCCGCAATTTTCAGGAATCCAGGCTGTCTCATCGAACCGTAAGGATGACAACAAAGCTCTTTATTCTCTGGGTATTGCTTTGAATATTCCTTTCCTGCTTTCGATGACTGGGTAGCTGGTTTGCATTAAGAGGTACACAGAGAACAGGGATGATATAATCTCTTTCCAGTTGACCTACAATTAGAACTGCCTCGCGAGAAATGACCAAGGAGATACATCACAGATGGATGAGCAAGCAGACGGGATGGAGAACAGGGAATGGCCGTCAAGGGAAGAACAGATGATTAAAGCCAAATGGTCCAAGAATACTTACGCAGATTTGGTTCATTTGGAACGGAAGAGATTAGATGGTAATAGATCGGGGTCCCCAAAATATTATGCTAATAGGCTGTAGGGCTTTTGAGAGCTCTTCACCCTTCTTGCCGCCCTCAAGACGGTTTCTAGCTCAAAGGCTCCCATTTTATTTTTTATTTTATTTTGATTTATTTTATTTTGATTTATATGCCGCCCTTCTCCGGAGACTCAGGGCGGCTTACAATGCATTAATTTTGATTTAACTAAGGAGTTGCATGCCTGCTTTGTTGTTGTTGTTGTTGTTGTTGTTGTTTAAAATATTTTTATTAAGTCATTTTTTAAAAAAGGAGTGGAAGAGAAGAGCGTATTAAGTATCTTTAAAATAAGGAAAGGGGGGAAGATAAACAAAAGTAGAAAAGAGGGGGGGAAATAAAGAGAATGCAAAATGGATAGTTAGTGGATTTACAAGCCCAGCAGAATTAGGTTAAAGTTCTCATTTTTTTCATTAATTCGTTTTTAAGTAATGGGATATATTATTTTGAACACTGCTCTCCCTTGTTAAAATCTAAACAATATATAAAGATCATCAGCAATAGGCCACGCAATAGAAACCGTAAAATAAGATTAAAAGTTACCGTAAATTCTATCTAAGCTACCGAAGAGCTGTTGACTAATGTACACTTTTAACAAAGACCAGCATTACAGTCCCTTATCAGTTTAATTTTCTAAGAATGCCTTCGGGGTTTGTGTGCTGCAGAGGCATTATTGGAAATCCAGAATATACTTCATAATGCTTTCTTTTGCACTATGCTAGCCTTTTGTTTATCTATATTTTTTCCAAATTAAAATAGTATTTTTTTTTTAAAAAAATAATAACTTGAGGTGCAGGAGTAAGCTTGAAAACACCAAGAAATGTATCTGAGAGAGTTTGGTTTAGTAGTTAACCCACTTTATGGATGAAAGCCAGCTGGGTAATTTTGGGCCAATGACCAGGAGACGGTGAGTTCTAGTCTCACCTTAGCCATGGAACTAGCTGGGTGATTTTGAGCCAATGACCAGGAGACGGTGAGTTCTAGTCTCACCTTAGCCATGAAAGCCAGCTGGGTGATTTTGAGCCAACTGCACAGAATTAACAATGTTGCTTCCTGCAAAGGCCCACATGCCTTTGCTCCTCTTTTAAGTCTTATGGGAGGGGCCAATCATCTCCAAGCCCTACTCCCGAGTCGTCCCTTTTGTCTTAACTGTTCTTGCCTTCTGGCAGCTCTGTGCATGTGCACACAAGGAACAGGCTCCTCCTGTTTCTCTGCCTCACTGAGGTCTGACTCTGGAGGTTCTGGAGGCAGCACGTACCTCCCAGATGGCCCTTTCTCTGCCTCCAACGTAGAGCCCTTGTCCAAGCCTTCCCCAGACTCCAGGACCGGCCCATGTTCCTCCCCAGCCTCCTCACTGTCCAACTCTGCTGCCAGCTCCACAGGCTGCTGGTGGACCACAATATGAATGTGAAAGTTGGACTTTGATGAAGCTGGATAGGAAATGTATAGATGCTTTTGAACATTGGTGTTAGAGAAAACTCCTGAGAATCCATGGATGGTCGAGAAAACTAATGAAATCAACCCAGAGTTCTTACTTGAGGCAAAAATAGTTGGGTTCAAATTATCCTACTTTGGACACATTGTGCAAAGACTCAGCTTTTTGGAGAAGGCTGTGATGCTGGGAAAGATAGAAGGAAAAAAAAAAGAAAAGAAGGACTAGGGGTGACATGATAGTAGAGTTTCAATATCTAACAGGCTGCCACAAAGAAGAGGGGATCAATCTGTTCTCCAAAGCACCTGAAGGCAGGAGAAGAAGCATTGGATGGAAACTATTCAAGGAAAGAAACAACCTAGAACTAAAGAGAAATTTCCTGACAGTTATAACAACGGAACAACTTGCATCCAGAACAGAGGCGGTATTCAACCGGTTCGTACCAGTTTGGATGAACCTATAGCGGAGATCACACACCTGCCCCGGCTCTATGCTGTCCTATTAGAGCATGGTTTTGAGGCCAGGCAAATGCACAAAAGATGCACCCATGCAGCGAACCAATAGCAACAAAATGTGAAACCCACCACTAGTCCAAACATGGGTGCTCAAATACCGAAAGCTTTTAAGAAGAGATTGGACAACCATTTGTCTGAAATGACATAGGGCCGTGATGGCGAACTTATGGCACACATGCCACAGGTGGCACGCAGAGCCATGTCACCTGGCACGCCAGCTCAACTCCGGTGCACATGCGTCAGAGTCTCTGGAGGCTGGGGACAGCAAAAAACGTCACTTTCTGTCCAACCAGAAGTTGGGAAACGGGCCGTTTCGGGCCTCCGAGGGGGTGGGGAAGGCTGTTTTTACTCTCCCCAAATGCATAGAGAGAATCTGGAGCCAGGTAAGAAAGAAAAACGGGCCTACTGGGCCATCGTGTGCTAGGAGTGGCGGGGAGGGGGGTCGTATGTGTGGGGCAGGGTACATAGAATTATGGGTGTGGGCACACATATACGCCAACCTCCACCGCCCTCCCCCCTTCCTGGCACGCGATGGCGAAAAGGTTAGCCATCACTGACATAGGGTCTCCTGCTTGAGGAGGAGGAGGTTGAACTTGAAGACTTCCAAAATCCATTCCGACTCGGTTATTCTGAAATGGACTTTCCAAAAGGGTAACCAAAGCAATGGACAGAAAGTAAGGGGAGACTGGACTTCCACAATGTTTCCCAGCACAGGACAGGACAGTATCCTCAGCTGTTTTTCAAGGGCAGGGCTGGACTAGAAGACCTCCAAGGACCTCTTTTGTTATTTTATTATTCTGAAAGAGAAGAAGAGGACAATCAACAGCAAGATAATGGATGCACTGTTGGAACACCTGAAATACAGGTTAAGAATAGATCACCATGGAGAAAATTGATGTATGTTAGGAGGTGAGAACCTGATGGTACATAATCAATCTGTCAATCAATCAATCAATCAATCAATCAATAATTCAACTAGTAGATAATCCAAACAATCTTACATTTGAGACTCAGGACTGCATCCAGAACACCATAGTTATTGCTAAGCTGTTAAGTACTCAGTCTCAAATACAATAAATTTAAGAATCCAGAAAAAGGTGCATGTATGTAAATGTACAGGGACACAGTGGCTCAGTGGCTAAGATGCTGAGCTTGTCAATTGAAAGGTCGGCAGTTCAGCAGTTCGAATCCCTAGTGCTGCGTAATGGAGTGAGCTCCCATTACTTGTCCCAGCTTCTACCAACCTAGCAGTTCGAAAGCACGTAAAAAATGCAAATAGAAAAATAGGGACCACCTTTGGTGGGAAGGTAACAGTGTTCCGTGCGCCTTTGACATTTAGTCATGCTGGCCACATGACAACGGAGACGTCTTCAGACAGCGCTGGCTCTTCGGCTTTGAAACGGAGATGAGCACCACCCCCTAGAGTTGGGAACGACATATGACCGAGGGGAACCTTTACCTTGTCTTTACAGTAGTGTACATCATGCCATATAACATAGTCAAAAGAACAACCCTACGTGCTTATCGGCCATAAATGAAGAGAAGGACTTCAGCAATTTTTCCTCTTTAATTACGTCTCCCTGCTCTCAGCCAGAATATAAAGCCAAATTTAGCAGTCACATGGAAATGATGCCAATGCGTGAGGGGATGTTGTTATCCTCTAGGCAACTTTCCCACCATGGTTCACCAACTGTCTGAGTTATGGTTTAAACAGGTGAGTATATCTTGCAATTTACAAAGAGGGAATGTACCTGGAAAGGGGAAGAAAGATGAGCCTTGGACACAAAGTTGTGATGGACACAGCACTGCTTGAGATCCAAAGAATGATACACACCCTGGGAGGGGGTAAAGTGGTAGATTCAGGAAACTGAGTAGGAGTTGTTGTTGTGTGTATGCGTGCGTGTGTGAAGAATTCTGCTGCAGAACTTGCCAACAGAGTTGGTCAGTGTTTTATCATTTTAACCTAAAATTTTTACTATACGAGTTGCATTTACCATTCATAAGGCAGACGTGAGAATATCTCTGTCAATTGTCACTCCTCCAGGTCGTGGTTGTCCCAAATGTGTTTTTTTCCCACAAAAGGCAACTGGATTTGCTTGGTGTTTTCTTTCACAAAGTTTCACTTCTCATCCAAGAAGCTTCTTCGGTTCTTAGTTCAGTTCTTCAGCGGTAAACAGGAAACTCATTTTTAGAACATAGAACATTGAAAAACAGAATTGGAAGGGACCTTGGAGGTCTTCTAGTTCAACCCTTCTCAAGCAGGAGACCATATATCATTTCAGACAGGTGGCTGACCAGTCTTTTCTTAAAAACCACCAGTGATGAAGTACCCACAACTTCTGAAGGCAAGCTGTTCTGCTTTTTAATTGTTCTCACCATTAGGAACTTTCTCCTTAATTCCAGTTTGCTTCTCTCTCTGTTCAGTTTCCATCCATCGTTTCTTGTCTTGCCTTCTGGTGCTTTGAAAATAGGTTGACCCCTCTACTTTGTGGGAGCCCCTCAAATATTGGAACACTGCTATCATGTCACCCCTGGTCCTTCTTTTTACTAGACTAGACATATAGAATGGAATGGAATGGAATGGGGTAGAGTAGAGTAGAGCAGAGCAGAGCAGAGCAGAGCAGAGCAGAGCAGAGCAGAGCAGGAACAGAACAGAACAGATAGAATAGAATAGAATAGAATAGAATAGAATAGAATAGAATAGAATTCTTTATTGGCCAAGTGTGATTGGACACACAAGGAATTTGTCTTTGGTGCATACGCTCTCAGTGTACATAAAAGAAAAGATACATTCGTCAAGAATCATAAGGTACAACACTTAATGATAGTCATAGGGAACAAATAAGCAACCAAATCAAATAAGAAATCAAATCATAACTTTTGGGGGGCAGGAGGATGGGAAGTAGATGGCAAAAACAAAAGAAAGGAAAAAGAAAAGAAAGATGGAGGAAAGAAGGAATGATGAAAGGATGGATGGATAGATGGATGGAAGAGAGGGAGGGAAGAAGAAAGGATGGATGGATGGGAGGGAGGGAGGGAGGAAGGTTGGATGGAAGGAAGGAAGGAAGGATTGGAATGGAAGAAGATAGGATGGATGGATGGATGGATGGATGGATGGATGGGAGGGAGGAAGAAAGGAAGGATTGATTGGAGGGAGGGAGGGATGAAGGAAGGATGGATGGGAGGAAGGAAGGGAGGGATGGAGGAAGGAAGGAAGGAAGGATGGAAGGGAGGGAGGGAGGAAGGAAGGATGGATGGGAGGAAGGGAGGGAAGGAGGAAGGAGGGAAGGAAGGAAGGAAGGAAGGAAGGAAGGAGGAAGGAAGGAAGGAAGGAAGGAAGGAAGGAAGGAAGGAAGGAAGGAAGGAAGGAAGGAAGGAAAGGACTTCCTAACCAACCTTATTTTTCCCTCCCCCATCTTTGAAAGTTTTCTTAAGATATAAAGTAGAACTTTCCAAATCCATTTCCTCTACATTTTTTTTTTTATACACAGCAGTTCTTATGTGTTCAAATTGTTTCTCCCCTACAGCTATAACCTAATTGGCATGCCGAGTTCTGATTATGAATACAAGTGATTTGGAGAAAATTCTAATGTAATTTACATTAGTAACTCTGGTTACTGGTTAAAAGATTCTAAGAGGGTTATTATCGGTTTCTTTTTCACTGTTTGGGCAGCTGTACAATTGTGATGGATTTAAATCCTGCCTAAGGAATAAACCAGAAATTGCAGGCAATTTTGTGTACAAATGTAATATTCTAAAAGCCCCAAGGAAGAGGAAGGAATACCGTGATTTTTTGGGGAGATGCAACATTTTCCTGATCAGATTTTAACTGTGACATTGACAATAAGGAATGCTTCCAAATTTGACTTATTTCATTTATCATGACATCACAGGTACGGTCATCTGAAAATATGTAAGCCTTTTCTCAGAGTAGAATCTACTGTACTTCTACAACAATATTGGCTTTCTTGTAATGTTGCATCATTGTGTCTGTTTTTTCTTTTGTGTTATTTTGTTTTTGTGCCTGCACTTTGAGATCCCCAGTGTCAGATGACTGAATGTCTATATAAATTTGATACATAGAAAGGTGATAGGTGATAGATGAGAGATGAGAGATAGGAGAGAGAGAGAGAGAGAGAGAGAGAGAGAGAGAGACAGACAGACAGACAGACAGACAGACAGACAGACAGAAAGACAGACAGACAGACAGACAGACAGATATAGATAGACAGGTAGGCAGGCAGGCAGGCAGGCAGACTGACAGACAGACAGACAGACAGACAGACAGACATATGTTAGAGAGATAGAGAGAGATGGTAGGTAGGTAGGTAGGCAGGCAGGTAGGCAGGCAGGTAGGCAGGCAGACCTGACTGACAGACAGGCAAACATAGAGAGGGGGGGAGAAGCGAGAGAGAAAGAGAGAGAGAGAGCTAGAGATAGGAAGGTAGGTAGGTAGGTAGGTAGGTAGGTAAGTAGGTAGGTAGGTAGGTGGATAGATAGGCAGGCAGGCAGACTGACTGACAGACAGACAGATGTTAGAGAGAGAGAGAGAGATGATAGATAGATAGATAGATAGATAGATAGATAGATAGATAGATAGATAGATAGATAGATAGATAGTAGATAGATAGATAGATAAAGATGAATAGACACATAGACAGATAGAAAAATGGGTGGATGGATGGTCAGAGATGATAGATGAAGAGATGATAGATAAGAGATAGATAGATAGATAGATAGATAGATAGATAGATAGACAGACAGACAGACAGACAGACAGACAGACAGACATGAATAGGCACAGATGGATAGATGAAAAATAGATGATGGATGGATGATGGACAGATGGTTAGAGATGATAGATGAAGAGAGATGATAGGTAATGATAGATAGAGGGGGGAGAAAGGGAGAGAGATATGAGAGAGAGAGAGAGAGAGAGAGAGAGAGAGAGAGAGAGAGAGAGAGAGGGATTATAGAGATGGACAGGCAGACAGATAGATGTAAAGTACATGTGTAAGAGAGAATATAAAAGAGTGATACCCTGTCAAATTCTGGACAATGTTTGTAGCATAATATTATACATATTTTCAACTGGAGACTTATAGAAAATGAACTGAACCATCAACCCTAAGATAACCCCTCCCCTTACACTCTAAAAGTAAAATATTTCCAGTCATCTGTGATAAATACAGTATCTTGGATTACGAAATGCTTGAATTGTTTAAGGTCAAACCCTAAGACTTCCATCGCAACACGGGAAACGGTGAGCAAGAAAGGCCACAGATTGCCCCATAAATCCTTTTCCGCTTGAAGGTTACTTGGCGTCTCCTCTTTCTGTGGCTCTGCAGAACTCCTAGACCTGCCATCTCTGGATTTGAATGTTAAAGAGTCACCGAAGGTTCAGCAGAGATACGCTGAATTGCGGAAGCAGTGATGAGCTCACTTCTTCAGTGTCCTACTTGAGAAAGGTTGAACGTTGTCTGAAAACGCCAGTTATTAAAGTTGATCCTTGAGAAAATCCAACAGCGTGGCTCCGATGAATTGTGCTCTTAGCATCCAGCTCATGGAAGTAATATGTAGCTGCCACCCTGATTCTCCAAGGATGGATTTAATTATCAGAATTTCATGAGCTGAGCGTTAGTCCAGCTGGGCCTGAGGCACACGAGGAAAAAACAACAACCCAGTTCTTTTTTATTATTATTATTGAAAAGTTTTACAAAAAACAAAAATTTTCTTCCCTCCCATATTCCCCCCACCCTTTCCCTCCCCTCATCCCACCCTCCCCCCCAGACTTCCCAGAGCAAAATACAAGGTGTTTCATTTAACAATCATAAAATAGATTAACCTACTTATCCTCAGACTACTAACTCCCCCCCGAAACCTTAACTCCACTATGGATAGCATAATACTTCTAATACTTAACGTTCATTCATAAGCTATTTGATATTTTCTTGTCTGATACTTATTTTGAATATAGTCAATCCATCTTCTCCATTCTGCTATATATCTTTCTTATGTATAGTCCTTCAGGTACGCTGAGATTTTTCGCCACTTCTGCTAGGTTCGTTACTTTCAATATCCACTCTTCAATAATAGGCAAAGAGTCCTTCTTCCAATATTGCGCTACCAACAGCCTAGCTGCTGATATTAGATTCAAAATCAATTTAGTCTCTGATACTGTACAGTCCGTCGTTATACCCAATAGGAACAATTGAGGAGTAAATTTCAACCTTCTTTTCAGAATATTCTGCATCACCCACCAAATTTTTACCCAAAATGCCTTGATTTTCTTACAGGTCCACCATATATGATAATAGGTTGCATCATTACATTCACATCTCCAACATTTAGCTTGCAAATTCGAGTACATACATGATAATTTTTTAGGATCTAAGTGCCATCTATAAAACATTTTATAAAAATTCTCTCTCAAATTTTGTGCTTGCGTAAATTTAACATTTCTGACCCAAATCACAACAACCCAGTTCTATTGACAGATTTAATACATGTTTAGCAAAAGTGGAATTCAGCCGGTTTGGACTGGTTTGGGGGAACCGGTAGCTCCGAAATCAGTTGGCTCTGCCCACCATCCCCTCCCTATCCTGTCCTTTATTTCCTGCTTTCTAGCTCATCTCAATCGCGCGGCACAGCTGATTTTTCCCCTCTCGCTATTCAACTTACCATTTCTGACTTGGAAGATAAGCAGCTAAGCTTCTAAATGCTCCATTTTCACCCCAATTAAAGAGGGTCCTTTAGCTCACCCATTCTTTGGTCATCCTAGATCCAGATATGGGGGCTTCTGTTTCTCTAGATCAGGGGATCCCCAATCCCTGGGCTGCGACCTGGTACCTGGTCATGGCCTGTTTGGAACTGGGCCATTCAAACAGTGGGCGAGTGTGTGAAGCACCACTTGTGTATCAGTGGTGGATTGCTCCCGGTTCTGTCCGGTTCTTGCGAACCGGTAGTAAAAGCAGCGGGAGGCTCCGCCCACCCGCCCGGACGTCATGAAGTATGATCTGAGCATGCACAGAAGATTCTGCGCATGGGCAGAAATATGTGTGTGTGTGCTCCCATTGTAAACCAGTAGTAAAGTTAAGTAGAATCCACCCCTGTTGTGTTTGTGGCTGATGCTCATGCATGTGGGAAGCTCCATTTGCACGAGTGATGGGCGCTCACATGAGAAGCTGCATTTGTGCAAACAACCACCGCTTATATAAATAGAGATGCGCATGAGAGCATCCTCTACACGTGCAACCAAGCATGCCCACTGCATGCATGGAACCATTTATTCTTCCCCCCCACCGGTCCACAAAGCTGGAAGTTTACAGACTCTGCTCTAGATAGTATCTGGCAGCTTAGTTGGAAAGGATGTGGGTAAATTTATTTATTTATTTATTTTATTTTATTAGATTTATATACCGCCCTACTCCCGAAGGACTCAGGGAGGTGAACAGCCAAGAGATAAAACACACAGATTACAAAATTTAAAAACAGTATAAAAACCTAATTAAATAAATTTGGCCCGGAACAGATTAAAACACTAGGAGTGTTTTAGACAAATTTAAAATTTACAATTTAAAAAAAGAAAAAGTTAGGCCAGGCCAGCCTGTTGGAATAAAAAGGTCTTGAGGGCGTGGTGGAAGGTGCGTAAATCCGGGATCCTCCGTATCTCCGGGGGGAGCTCATTCCAGACAGTAGGTGCCCCCACAGAGAAGGCTCTTCCCCTGGGGGCCGCCAGTCGACACTGTTTGGCAGACGGCACCCGGAGGAGCCCCTCTCTATGAGAGTGTACCGGCCGGTGAGAGGCTACTGATGGCAGCAGGTGGTCCCGTAAGTAACCAGGTCCTAGGCCATGGAGCGCTCTAAAGGTGGTAACCAAAACCTTGAAGCGCACCTGGAAGACCACCGGGAGCCAGTGCAGCTCGCACTGGGATGATGGTGTGAGTTTGTATGAAAGAAAAAAACTAAATGTACTTGGTAACCCGTAATGTTTTGCTGCTACTTTAGATTTGCAAGGCCTCCATATATTCCTAACAACCTGATGTGCCTAATCTGTGTTTAGCTGACAGTGATTTGTGGGGGTTCCTAACAATTTCCCAGCTGTTTTCCAGGACTGCGTGTCTTGTCTTCAGATGCACCTATCTGGAAAAACTGGGTAGAAAGTAAAGGGGGGTGGGGTGCGTGAGCGTACAAGATGCATGCACTTCAACAGGCTGTGAGTGAGTGGGTGAGGGAGTAACAGACATAACCTGAACATCAGGGAACCTTCATGTGTAATGGTCTGGAAGGAAGGGAGGAGGGAGGGAGGGAGGGAGGGAGGAGGAGGAAGGAAATGGGGAGGAATGAAGGAAGAAAAAGGAGAAGGAAGAAAAGGGAAAAGGGAGGGAGGGAGGGAGGAAGAAAAGGGGAAAGGAAGGAAGGAAGGAAGGAAGGAAGGAAGGAAAGAAGGAAAGGGGGAAGGGACGGAGGGAGGAAGGAAGGAAGAAAAAAAACAAAGAGGGAGGGGGAGGAAGGAAATGGGGAGGAATGAAGAAAGAAAAAGGAGAAGGAAGAAAAGGGAAAAGGAAGGGAGGGAGGGAGGAAGAAAAGGGGAAAGGAAGGAAGGAAGGAAGGAAGGAAGGAAGGAAGGAAGGAAGGAAGGAAGGAAGGAAGGAAGGAAAGGGGGAAGGGACGGAGGGAGGAAGGAAGGAAGAAAAAAAACAAAGAGGGAGGGAGGGAGGAAAAGGGAAGAAAGAAAAGGGGGAAGGGAGGGTGGGAGGGAGAGAGAAAGAGAGGAGGGAAGGAAGAAATGAAAGAGGGAAGGAGGGAGGAAAAGGGGAGGAAGAAAAAGGGGGAAGGGAGGGAGGGAGGGAGGAGGGAAGGAAGGAAGGAAGGAAGGGAGGAGGGAGGGAGGGAGGGAGGGAGGAAGGAAAAGGGGAGGAAAAAAGAGGGCAGGAAGGGAGGGAGGGAGGAGGGAAGGAAGGAAGGAAGGAAGGAAGGAAGGAAGGAAGGAAGGAAGGACTGAACAATTTTGACCCACATCCTAGAAGATGCTGTAACACTAGTCACACATCAGCTACCAGTGCAGGCAGGAAAGGAGGAAGTTTTTGCAATAGCTTCCTTTTCTTCACAACTGACTCACCACGGAGTCCTCCTGCTAAGAAACATCACACATTCCTTTATGGAGCTCTCTTTATTTGGAGAACAAAGACTTGGCAGGGAAAACAAACAAACAAAAAAAAAAAAGAGCCAAAATAACGAACCCAGCAAAAGCTGTGCTGCTTGCTGCTAACCGTTCCTCCTGTTGCCAGAACTTAATAATAATAATAAAAAAAAAGGAAATGCCTTGGTTGACCCAAAAGAATTTTGAAAATATTATTTGCTCTTGTACGACATTCCCATTGTGGGCAGGATAACTGCCGTGGGTGCAAAGCACCTCCTAAATGGGACACCATGGGCAAAAGAAGAAGAGTGGCTTATACAGAATCATTTGGTTCTGTTCTGGGTATATTCAGGAATATTTGCATTTCTTCTTTGGGAAGAGAGTGTGTTAAATATTCCTTGTGCATAATTAGCACGAAAACGCTGGGGTTTACTTAAGCAATATACAGTAGTGGCCAAAATTGTGGAAACCTTTTGGGAAAAGTGTATTTTTGAGATTTGATGGCTAATAACACCTCCTTATTTTTGGAGTTTCACTGCTATTCCTCTGCTGGAATGGCCTGGGAATAGCCCAGACCTTAACCCAATGGAAAATCTATGGAGCCGACTAAAGAAACTTGTTAGTCAGAAGCGACCCAGCAATAAAACCCAGTTAATTGAAGCCATCCTTCAATCTTGGTTTCACATTGTAACAGCTGCAGAACTAAAAGGCTTAGTTCGCTCCATGGGAAGACATTATAAGGCCGTAATTCATGCTAAAGGTTACCCAACTAAGTATTAACTGACATGGGGATCATTTTGGTATATCTCGTTTTTTCTATCTGTTTCACTTTTCTTCTTTATAACTGCTATTGTATCAGCAAATCCTTCATAAAAGTTATTGCATTACATTCTTGATTAAATTATCTTTCCATTGATATATAATTTTATGGTACTACTCCCCCAAAAAAGTGGTGTTATTAGCTAGTTTTAGAACATACACTTGTCCCAAAAGTTTCCACAATTTTGGCCACTCCTGTATTGGATTTTCCTAGATAGGCCCAGATCTTTATGAAGCGAAAGTTCAGTTTCATTTGTGTGCAGAAAAATGTTCCACTTGGTTTATCTTCCCAAGGGCACTGGTAGTCCTCGACTTATGACCACAATGGAGCCTCAAATTTATGTCACCAAGTGAGACATTTGTTAAGTGAGCTTTGTCTCATTTTATGACCTTTCTTTCCCTAGCTGTGAAGCGAATCACTGCAGTTGTTAAAGTTAGTCACATGGTTGTTAAGTGAATCTGACTTCCCCATTGATTTTGCTTGTTGGAAGGTCATAAAAGGGAATCACCTAATCCCGGGACACTCCAACCGTCATTAATATGGTAGTACCTTGGTAGTATAGTGGTCTAAAACACCCTGTTATTAAGACCAGCTGCCTGCAATTACTGCAGGTTTGAATCTCGCCAGGCTCAAGGTTGACTCAGCCTTCCATCCTTTCTAAGGCAGGTAAATTGAGGACCCGGATTGTGGGGGCAATAAGCTGACTTTGTATAAATATACAAAAGGATGAAGGCTATTGCTGAGCACATTGTAAGCTGCCCTGAGTCTCTGGAGAAGGGCAGCATATAAATCAAATTAAAAAAAAAAAATATGAGTCACTTGCCAAGCATCTGAATTTTGATCATAAGTGTCAAGAGTGCGCACAGCTTTACTACATGAGACAACCCAGGAGTAATAACAGCAAATAGAGGTTTGCCATATAATAGTGGTTTTATCTACAAAAGAATATCATCATTTATTGGCATCCTTCAGTCTCTAGAGACGATGGTATCGTGCTCTGGAAAGAGGTCCTAAAAGAGCATCTGGTGTGACTAAAAAGGCCAATTCGAGAGTGGCCATCCCTTCCACACTGAGGGCAGATACATTCGGTCCCCTGCCCAGCCCCCAGATTTTGCTGGTTCCGGGACTGCCTCTTTGCCTCGATCTGCCGAACAAGTGTCTCTTCGAATTGGAGAAGGCCATGCTGCGTCTTTAGCCTCCAAGCTGAACGATCGGAGGTCAAGGTTTCCCAGTTGTTAATGTCCATTCCCAGGGCCTTTAGGTCCCTCTTGCAGATATCCTTATATCGCAGCTGTGGTCTCCCTCTGAGGCGCTTTCTCTGCACTAATTCTCCATACAGGAGATCTTTCGGAATCCGACCATCAGCCATTCTCACGACATGCCCCAGCCAGCGTAGACATTGCTGTTCCAATAGTGTATACATGCTAGAAATTCCAGCACGTTCCAAGACTGCGCTATTTGGAACTTTGTAATGCGAGGTAATGCCAAGAATTCGTCGGAGACAGAGCAGATGAAAGATGTTCAACTTTCTCTCCTGCCGTGAGTAAAAGGCCCAAGACTCACTGTAGTACAAGAGTGAGCACAAAAGAATATATACTATACGTATATGTACTATAGGCAGAGGCCAAGCAATCAGCAAATTACAGCAAGGAAGAACACATGGCGAGAGAGAGATGGCCTCTTCTTATTATACAGACTCTTAAAGGGATAACAGCCAAAAATCTTGCTGACTCATTCCCATCATTACATCAGTGCATCATTGTAGCAGCTGGACAGCTCTTAAATCACTACCCTGACAATGAGTTCATACTATGCTGAAACATTAATCGGTGTGCAAAACAGTCATGAGTCAGTTTTTTCACTGCTGTAACTAAACTTTTTGAACAATCACTAAATGAATTGCTGTAAGTACTACCTGTACCTTGTGCTTATCCATTTTTTTCCTACCTCTGAATCCGTAGCCAAGAGAAATCAGATTTTTTTTGCAGTTAATTTCTGTATATTCATCTTTTTTTTTAAAAAAAAAGACCACTTTTTGCAGAATCTTGAGATATTTGCATCAAAATCAACCCAACCGGCACATTTCGACTTTCATCAAACTGAGGTTGGATGGTCTCCAAAGCACAATCAAAGGCAGCGCATAATGATAGTTCAGCTTCTTTTGAGAAAGAAGGAAAATTCCTGTGTCAGAAGGCTGTTGTTCAAATTATGTCATCATGGAACTTGTTTGTGGGATAATCACATGGGGAGACAGAATTGATTGCTGGCTCATGACGGACATGTGGAGATCTGAAGGATAAGATCAACATTACATTCTCCCCAACTCAATTTCTATGAGAAGTAATAGAATAACAGAGTTGAAAGGGACCAATGGCATGCGTGCCAGAGGGGGCACTCAGAGACCTCTCTGTGGGCACGCACACCATCGCCAAATGCTGATAGCAGCAGCAGAGTAACAGTGGCACCAAGAGCTGGCTGGCCAAGAAGTCTTCTCCAGCACGAGAGAGTTCCAGCTCCTAAAGCAGTGGACAGTTCATGCTACCCGCCATCTCCAGCTTGGCTTCCTCTTCTTCGTCCAGCTCCAATTCTACAGACCAGGATGAGTGGCCTTCAGCAACCCAGTGCTGAACCCAACACCTCTCCTGCGCGAGCTGTACTGGCTCCCGGTGGTCTTCCGGGTGCGCTTCAAGGTTTTGGTTATCACCTTTAGAGCACTCCATGGCTTAGAACCTGGTTATCTACGGGACCGCCTGCTACCACCAGTAGCCTCCCACCAGCCGGTACGCTACCATAGAGAGGGGCTCCTCCGGGTGCCATCGGCCAAACAATGTCGACTGGCGGCTCCTAGGGGGAGAGCCTTCTCTTTGGGGGCACCTACTGTCTGGAATGAGCTCCCCCCGGAGATACGGAGGATCCCGGATCTGCACACCTTCCGCCGCGCTCTCAAGACCTTTTTATTTCATCAAGCTGGCCTGGCCTAAATCTTTTCCCCTTTTAAATGTAAATTTTAATTTGTTTTTAAATTATTGGGTATTTTAAATTTGTCTCAGCCAAATTATTTAATTCGTTTTTGTTCTATTTTAAATTTTTGTATTTATGTGTTTTATTCTGTGGCTGTTCACCGTCCTGAGTCCTTTGGGAGTATAATAAATCCAATAAAAACAAAACAAAAACAAAACAGTGGGTGGAGGGGCACAGTATCAGGGTCAGCCTCATCAGCTGCCTCACTGAGTAGCATGCCATCAGCCGGGGTGGCCTAATCCATCTGGAGCCCCGTGTCCATCTTGCCCAGTTCCAGGCTGAAGCCCCTGGTGTCCAGTGGGGCCTCCAGTGTGCCTTTTGCTTTCTGGCCAACTTCATGTATAGATTTTCACACCACCCTTCCCTATCCTATTTGGGGCCCCCACCCACCCACCCCGCCAAGTCCCCTCTGGAGGTTTATATTGCAAAAAAAGTGGTAGGAATGTACATCCAAGGGATTAACAAGATCCATTCCAGCGACCCTTTTTAATGAAGGAGCTTGAAGGTGAATGCTGCAGGCTCTGCAGATCGGAATTGGAAGGAAGGCCACCCTTTCTTCCCTAGCCTATTGTCTTTCCTTACCCCCTTTGTGAGGGGAGGGGGGAAAGCAATTCCCTGGCGGAGTTGGAACTGTGTGTTGTGGCCCACCAGCGGCCAGCAGAGCTAGCAGCAGAGTCAGACAGTGAGGTGGTTGGGGAGGAACGTGGGCCAGTCCTGGAGTCTGGGAAAGGCTCGGATGATGTCTCTGCATTGGAGGCAGAGAGGGGGCCAAGGCCATCTGGTAGTTCTTTGCTGCCTCCGGAGCCTCCGGAGTCTGACATCAGCGAGGCAGAAGAACAGCGGGAGCCTGTTCCTAGTGTGTGCATGAGCAGAGCTGCCAGAAGACAAGAACAATTAAGAAAACAGGGTCGACTTGGGAGTAAGGCTTGGAGATGATTGGCCCCTCCCATAAGACATAAAAGAGAAGCGAATGGGACGTGAGCTTTTGCAGGAAGCAATTAGTTCATCCGGTCGGTAAAAGCTTTGGAAAAGTTCTGTTTGACTCTGTGCTAAGTTTGGCCTTGCCCTGCGTGTGGCAATTAGTTCTCTGGCAGCATTCCAAGGGAGATAAGGTGGGTGTTTATAAACATTCCCCCGAAAGACTGTTTGAGAAGCCTTTCAGACTGGGAATGACAATAATTCACAGCCGTATGAATAAAAGAGGTTTGCCGGGACTATGCTGTATTCTTTCTAAGGAAGCCTAGGTCAGAACAGTGTGAAGCAGGGGCGACGTGCTCAAGAGAGGAGCAAGGGAGTGGGTGGCAGGGGAGGGTTGGCAGCAGAAAGCGCTTTGGCACTTTCCGCTAAATAAGTGGCATTTAGGTTGCAGTTTGGGCACTTGGTCTCTAAAAGGTTTGCCATCACTGGACTTTTGTTGTTGTTAGTTGCGAAGTCGTGTCCGACCCATCACGACCCCATGGACAATGTTCCTCCATGCCTTCCTGTCCTCTACCATCCTCTGGAGTCCATTTAAGCTCACACCGATTGCTTCAGAGACTCCATCCAGCCACCTCGTTCTCTGCCGTCCCCTTCTTCTTTTGCCCTCAATTGTTCCCAGCATTAGGCTCTTCTCCAGGGAGTCCTTTCTTCTCATTAGGTGGCCAGAGTATTTGAGTTTCATCTTCAGGATCTGGCCTTCTAAAGAGCAGTCAGGGTTGATCTCCTCTAGGACTGACCGGTTCGATCGCTTTGCAGTCCAAAGGACTCGCAGGAGTCTTCTCCAGCACCATAGTTCAAAGGCCTCAATTCTTTGGTGCTCAGCCTTCCTTATGGTCCAACTTTCACAGCCATACATTGGACTGGAAGACCTCAAATTCTGACTGAAGCTAAGATGGCTTCCCTCATTGACTTTATTTGTGAGAAGTTGGCTAGGGCCGCAAATGGTGATCATGTAACTCTAGGATTCTGCAACAATCATAAATATACTATTGTGCTGATTACCAAGCATCCCAATTTTGATCAGATGGCTGTGGTGATCTTACAATAGTTTTAAGTGCTAGGACCAGTTGCAAGTCACATGTTTCAGCATAGTTGTGAATTCAAATAGTCGGTAAACGAATGTTTATAAGTCAAGGACTTCCTGGAAGTCACATAAATGAGAAATTCATTTATCCCGACGTGAAAACCTGTTGAAGATTGTAGTTCTCTGTCCCAATGCCATATGTTGCTTTGTCTTAATTTGGAGAGCTTGGTGCAAGTATCCTACTCTGGATTTACAACCTCAGAAGGACTCTTTTAGGAGACTCTGGTAGATAACCCCCTTAAAATACCGCCACATTGCTTGGAGCAGATGGGCTACTAGTAACAAATAAGGTAGAAGTTTATGATCCTTCATTATCTCCCTGCCTTTGGTACAATTCAAGATTAGGCTGGCCAATAAATCTTCAACTGATTTATTATTCAACAGTGAAGAAGTTCACCAGCAATTGTCTTGTACAAGTAACAGTCCTTTGAATGGGTTAAATTAGGATTCTCCTTGGCACCAGAGGCAGAAGAAGAAGTAATGGATGGAAGCTTGTTAAAGAGTGATCCAACCTAGAAGTAAGAAGAAATTTCCTGACCGAGTGAACAATTAACCAATGGAATAGTTGTCTCCTGGTGTTGAGGGTGCTCCATTGCTGGAGGTTTTCAAAAATAGACTGGAACAGGCCAGTGATGTGACCAAGGCCCACGTAGTGATTACCAAACACAATTCAGTCCTCAACAAACTTATTTTATTAAAACAGCTGAGAATGAATTCATTCTCAGCTTAGTCCAAAACAAAATTCTTCATAACCAGTCCGTCGGCCTTGTCACCAACCTTTGATGTCTTTGGCAACCTGCCAAAGGCTTTTCTTGGCAAAAACCCCACATAGTTCAAGAGACGCTGACAAGAAGCACTGGAATCAACATTGCTTTGCTACAAAGAACCCAACGGCTCTGTTGTGACCCCGGCCCTGGAGGCTGATTTAACTTTGCATGCTGATTTGGAGGATGATATGGAGGAGGAGGAAGCTGTCACAAGCTATGTGCCGGAGGGGCCGTCTTCACTGCTGAGTCAGCAAGAACTGACAGTTGCTGATGTGCCTATGGACCCCAGCCAAATTGAGGAAGAAACAGAGGCCAGTAACAACGAGGGGGAGCCCCTATTGGATGCAAGAGAGAGACATAGGAGATGTCGTAGAGAACAGCTATTGCCACGTCCTAAGAGGTGTGGTCAGGAGATGTAGGGCCACACCCTACAAAGTATAAAAGGGGTGTGACTGGGCTGGAAAGGCATGGTGAACAATTTGTTGGCGTTTTGGATGCAGTGGAGTTACAACTGTTAGTTTGGAGTTTTTTGACAAGAGTCTGCATTTCTGCATTAGCCTGCTGGCTGTCTGCCAAGACCTTTGGAACATTGCCCGGTAACTATTGGACTGATATACGCTTTGGAAGAGAACTATTTATTAAAGGGCCAGCTTCAGTCTCTCTAGTCTGCATTTGTTACTGCCGGGCTATTTGAGCCTCTGCAAGGCCACTCGTGGGAGGGGACAGAACAGGCTCATTGCTGCTCTTTTAAGCTTTATGGGAGTGGCCAATCATCTCCAGATCTTACTCCTGAGTTGTCCTTTTTGCTTCAGCTGCTCTTGCCTTCTGGCAGCTCTTCACATGCGTGCACTAGGAACAGGCTCCTCCTGTTCTTCTGTCTCTCTGCTGTCTGCCTCTGGAGGCTCCGGAGTCTGTGCATCGCTCCCAGATGGCCCTGGTCCCGTCTCTGCCTCTGATGCAGAGCCCTCATCCGGGCCTTCCCCTGACTCCAGGACTGGTCCATGGTCTTCCCCAGCCTCCTCACTGTCTGACTCCACTGCCAGGTCCGCAGGCTGCTGGCGGACCACAACAGCTAGCCTGGTAGGGACAAATGGCACCAGGACATGCATTCAACTGCAGCAAAATCCAGCTTTAATCCCCACAAACAGGCCGGAGCCTTAGAATGCAACAAGTAGGTAATAAAATCCTTGTAAAGCCAGCACTGGGAGCATCTGCCTCCCAGCGCCTTTTCAAGTCTTTGGGCCCAAGCCCTTGTCCATCCAGCTGCCCATGCCCACCAGTAGACACCATCTGGCGCCCGTCAGCATTGGGGCTGCGCACGTCCAGCCGCCGCAGTAACCGCTAGGGCCAACACCCATCTGGCCCTCCTTGCCATCCATAATGGCCCATTGGGTGGCACATGGCCGCTGCGGAAGGCTGCTGGGTCCAATAAGCTGAGCAGCACAGATTCGGTGGGGAAAGCCTCAGCCGGTTGGCATCGTCAGATACGACTCCGCCGTTGGCAAGCTGCCACCATTGCTCCCGCCACTGCATCCATGCCCCCAGGTATAGCGAGCCCCGAACCAGGGCTCAACACAACCCTTTGTCTGGGATGATATAAGGTTTCCTACCTTGAGTAGTGGGTTGGACTAGAAGACCTCTGAGGTCCCTTCTAGTCCTATGATTCTATGTTCTGTACTCTGTGTTTAATAACACATACTCTTTTAAATTGTAAGGATATATAGCTGATGAAGGGAGGAAAACTTGTGGCTCAGAGGTTAATACAACTGCCTAACATGCAGGCAGCCCAAGTTCGAACCCAAGTAAGGGTATGGCTAGCTGATGAGAGCTAAATAGCTTGAAATAGATCCATACTAGTCTCCCTTTATTTCTTTATCAGCGAAATATAAATTTGAGATATGTATGTATGTATGTATGTATGTATGTATGTATGTATGGGCTTCATCACTGGAAGCTTTCAAAAACAGACTTGGACTGCCATCTGTCAGGGTTTCCTGCTTGAACTGGGGAGGGATTGGACTAGATGACCTACAAGGTCCCTTCCAACTCTGTTAATCTGTTAATATTGCTGGGATCTCTTCATGTATTGTTGAAATATACTGGACACTCTCACAGCCATTCATTTAGTGACCATTTGAAGTTACAGCAACGTTGAAAAAAAAGTGATTTGAAATCAGCCCACAGAGTTTTGATCATCACTGTATCCCCCATAATCCCACGATCCAAATTAACTCCCCTCTAGCACTGATGATGTTTCCTAGTTGGGTCATGAAACGTCTGCAAGAAAACCACCAAGCTCAGAGAGCACCAAGGACCTCACAGTCCTCCTCCTCCTCCTCCTCCTCCTCCTCCTCCTCATCCTCCTCCTCCTCCTCCTCCTCCTCTTTTAATCTTTTCCTTCCTTTTCTTCCTTCCTCCCTCCCTCCTTCCTTCTAGCACTGATGATGTTTCCTAGTTGGGTCATGAAATGTCTGCAAGAGAGCCACCAAGCTCAGAGAACACCAAGGACCCCACAGTTGTTGTCCTCCTCTTCCTCCTCCTCCTCCTCCTCCTCCTCCTCCTCCTCTTTTAATCTTTTCCTTCCTTTTCTTCCTTCCTCCCTCCCTCCTTCCTTCTAGCACTGATGATGTTTCCTATTGGGTAATGAAACGTCTGCAAGAAAACCACCAAGCTCAGAGAGCACCAAGGACCCCACAGTCATTGTCCTCCTCTTCCTCTTCCTCTTCCTCTTCCTCCTCCTCCTCCTCCTCCTCCTCCTCCTCCTCCTCCTCCTCCTCCTCCTCCTCCTCCTCTTCTTCTTCTTCTTCTTCTTCTTCTTCTTCTTCTTCTTCTTCTTCTTCTTCTTCCAAATTGGGTTGGTTTGCATTTGAATTGGACACCATCCGGGAAGTCCAGAGACCATCGGATGTCACCAGCATTCCTCCAGGTGGAAAGTTTGAAAACTCCTGGTGGGAAGAGATTTAGAAAAGGTTTTTCCGGGTCCTTCCAATCGGTTGGTTTTCCTGCGCGTTCTTCCCACCCTCGTGTGAAATCCGCAGAAGACAATTTGAAGCAAAGCAGCCTGCTGTCTCGAGCAGACCTCCCTATTGTCCTGATGGAATTGATGCGATGACCTCAAGCGACATCTTAGAACAAACGGAAGACAATTTCAAAAAAAATAAAAAAAATAAAAATAAAATAAAAGCCCGGGACAAAAGCTTAGCAGACTTATTGATGTCACTGTTCCACATCACATCCACTTTCTGATTTCAGTCAGAGGCCAGGAAGAATTCTTGGAGACTTGACAAAGGAAGTTCTACCAGCTAATTTACCCCTTCCTGACTGTGGAGGCCTGTCTATTCCGCAGGCCTATGAAGCGATGCAGTTTTGAAGTTAAAACCTTTTGTGTGCTCAGGGAAGAGAAACCATGAGGAAAAATACGTATACCGTATTTTTCGGACTATAAGATGCACCGGTGTATAAGATGCACCATGATTTTGAAGAGGTAAGCAAGAAAAATAGAGGTTTTGCCCTCCCCAGCCCCCAGGAGCACTCTGCAGGGCTCCCGAAGCAGGGGTGGGTTCTAAATTTTTTTACTACCGGTTCTGTGGGTGTGGCTTATTTTGTGGGCATGGCTTAATGATCATGTGACAATTCTTTAGGATTTAGCGGAGGTGCTGGTCTACCAGGCTTTTAACTTCTTGCAGAGCTGTACCGGTCTACTCATTTGTTTTTGCAGGCACTGGTCTACTCATTTATTTTTGCAGGCACTGGTCTACTCATTTGTTTTTGCAGGCACTGGTCTACCCATTTATTTTTGCAGGCACTGGTCTACTCATTTATTTTTGCAGGCACTGGTCTACTCATTTATTTTTGCAGGCACCGGTCTACTCATTTGTCTTTGGAGGCATTGGTCTACCCATTTATTTTTGCAGGCACTGGTCTACTGATTTGTTTTTAGAGGCACTGGTCTACTCATTTGTTTTTGGAGGCATTGGTCTACCACCACATTGCCTTTTAACACTGATCAGCTGTAGGGTGGCCCTTTGAAGCCCTGCAGCAAGAGTTTAAACAGCTTTTTTCCATCTAGCCAATCAGCTGGGATTCGGGAGGCAGCAAATAGATTGGGGGTGGGGCCAAATAAAAGGTAAGAATAACGCGGGGGGGGCACGGGGGCGGAGGGCAGGGGGTCAAAACCGGTTTGGTGACATCATATTGTCACCACTACCGGCTCGGCGGAACCGGGCAGAACCCGGAGGAACCCACCACTGTCCCAAAGCCTCTGCATGCACTGTTTTTGTGAAAAATGGGCCCATTTTTCATTCATTTTTTGCAAAAAATGTTTCTGCCCTCCCCAAACCACAGAAACACTCTGTAGCAGTGGTGGGTTTCAATTTTTTTTACTATCGGTTCTGTAGGTGGGTGTGGCATGGCTTGGTGGGCGTGGCATGGCTTGGTGGGTGTGGCTTGGCTTGGTGGGCGTAGCAAGGGAAGGATACTGTAAAATCTCCATTCCCTCCCTCCTCCAGGGGAAGGAGACTGTAAAATCTCCATCACCTCCCCACTCCAGGGGAAGGTTACTACAAAATCCCCATTCCCTCCCGATCAGCTGGGACTTGGGAGGCAGAAAATAGATGGGGGCGGGGCCAGTCAGAATTTTTACTACCGGTTCTCCGAACTACTCAAAAATTTTGCTACCGGTTCTGCAGAACTGGTCAGAACCTGCTGAAACCCACCTCTACTCTGCAGGCCTCCCAAAGCCATCTGTGCGCCCCATTTTTCACAAAAAGGGGATGCGCTGGGCGGGGCTTCGGGAGGCGAAAAATAGTTGTATTTGATGTATATATATGCAAGATATATATATCTTGTGCAAAGCCATGTGTGTCCGATATACAAAGTTGGTAATAAGAAACGACTCCGTAGGAACTTATTATTTATTTATTTATTTATTTATTAGTTCAATTTATATGCCGCCCTCCTCCGAAGACTCAGGGCAGCTTACAATGCACCTATAGCAATAGCCTTCATTCTTTTGTATATACCTGTTTATTAGGGCTTTTGGCCCCCCATAAGCGGTGTTTCTACAAAGTCAGCTTATTGCCCCCACAATCCGGGTCCTCAATTTACCTACCTCGGAAGGATGGAAGGCTGAGTCAACCTTGAGCCTGGTGAGATTTGAACTTGCACTAATTGCAGGCAGCTGGCAGCTAAGTGCAACTTAACAGCACTTAATCCGCTGCACCACCAAGGCTCTTTTAACTTATTTTTCTAAAATAAAAAAAAAAAATCACAATAGGAGTAAACATAAAGGTTCCTCTTTGAAGACAAAAGAAGGCTCATTCCATTGTTTCCTATTTCCATATCCAAATGGTGGGGGGAAAAATGGAAGGAAGGAAGGAGATTTTCATCGATTCCTCCACGTTTGCAACACACCGTAATTTCTTTTTATTAGTCTATTTTTCAAACCCCAACCAAGTGTCAACGCTTTAGTGGAAGATAAAAGATGGACAGTCACCGTTTTTTCGGGAATTAATTTTGTCAATATGCTCTGCGATTTTATAATGCAATAGAGGAACAATTACAACACTTCTTTTTTTTCTCCGGGAACTTGAGAGATTATAATTTTTCCGTTATTGCTTTTTTTTTCCTTTTTTTTTTTTCCTTAAAAAAAGTTCTATAAGGAAATATATTTTTATTACATTGGTTATTGATGGCATAAAACTATATATTTTAATGGGCCAGGAAGTACAAGGTAATTGATCATATGTTGGAAATGCATTAATTTGAATTACAGTATTTTTCATGTCTAACTTGGAATTATGTAAGCGTATAAAAACATCACACACTACGATGTAAATCTATGACTTATTCTTTCATTATATTACATTGCAACTTCAGGATGGTCACCAGGGATGAATGAAATTCTTTGACTACTTCCTCCATCTTCCATGGATGGGGGAAAAAACCCCCTAAAATTAAGATTTTATAAGGAAGAGCTATCTTTGAGAAGCATTGTCTCCAGAATTTCTACCTGTAATAAACCTCAAATATTTGTGATGCTGAAGCACAAAGCAGGGGAAAATATGATTATTTTGTACATAAGAAAAAGTAGTACAAACTCTCCAAGTGATAAAATAATGGTAAAAACAAATGATTTCTTCTTCTTCTTCTTCTTCTTCTTCTTCTTCTTCTTCTTCTTCTTTCTTCTTCTTCTTCTTCTTCTTCTTCTTCTCTCCTCCTCCTCCTCCTCTCCTCCTCCTCCTCCTCCTCTCCCTCCTCCTCCTCCTCCTCCTCCTTTCTTCTTAGAATAGAATAACAGAGTTGGAAGGGATCTTGGAGGTCTTCTAGTCCAGCCCCCTGCTTAGGCAGGAAACCCTACACCACTTTAGACAAATGGTTATCCAACCTCTTCTTAAAAACTTCCAGTGTTGGTGCATTCACAACTTCTGGAGGCAAGTTGTTCTGCTGATTAATCATTCTCACTGTCAGGAAATTTATCCTTTTAGTTCTAAGTTGCTTCTCTCCTTGATGAGTTTCCACCCATTGCTTCTCCTTCTGCCCTCAGGTGCTTTGGAGAATAGCTTGACTCCCTCTTATTTGTGGCAGCCCCTGAGATATTGGAAGACTGCTATCATGTCTCCCCTGGTCCTTCTTTTCATTAAACTAGACATGCCCAGTTCCTGTAACCGTTCTTCATAGGTTTTAGCCTCCACTCCCCTAATCCTCTTTGTTGCTCTTCTCTGCACTCTTTCTAGAGTCTCCACATCTTTTTTACATTGTGGCCACCAAATCTGGATACGGTATTCCAAATGTGGCCTTACCAAAGCATTATAAAGTGGTATCAATACTTCTTCTTCTTCTTCTTCTTCTTCTTCTTCTTCTTCTTCTTCTTCTTCTTCTTCTTCTTCTTCTTCCTTCTTCTTCTTCTTCTTCTTCTTCTTCTTCTTCTTCTTCTTCTTCTCCTTCTTCTCCTTCTTCTCCTCCTTCTCCTTCTTCTTCTTCTCCTCCTCCTCCTCCTCCTCCTCCTCCTCCTCCTCCGTCAACTTTCACCCCCTCAAATAAGCTTTCTGTTGGTTCATTTGGAGAGAGAAGCACAAAGGGATTACGCCTCTGCTTCTGCATGGGAGAATCTAGATTTGAGGAGCAGATGACAGTTTGGTTATTCCATTGGATGGGAGAATGAAAAAAAATAAATCCATAGAGAAATGGGATCATTTTTCTCTTAATAAAATACAGGGCAGCATGAATCCTGGGGAAAAATTGAGATTTTTCACCCTTTACAAGGTGAGGCTACAAATGAGGGAAAAAAATGTGGGTTGGAAAAGGGATGTACTTACTTTCTGAAACGTAAGTGGTGCCAATGGTCTATTTTCATATTTTTAGAAAAGCTTCACAAGTTGAAACATCAGCATCAGTTCCCCCAATCTTCTTCCCAGGTGCTTCGGGGGCCTCTCCAGGATTGCTTTGAAAGCAAACAAGGGACACGGGTCAAAAGCAAGAATAAAAAACTCACAATGATTCCCAGCATTATGTTGAATGAACAGCTTCTAATGGGGATGTGTAGTCTGATGAATATTTCAGAACAACATATGTTCTGGTAAGATTTTAAAACCTGGAGGGTTACTTGATTTGATTTTAGATTAATATTTAACTGATTCCACTGCTCCAGTGTCTCCTCTAACCCCCCCTCCTCCTCCTTCCTTCTCTTCCTCCCCTCTTCTTCTTCCTCTTCCTCCTCCTCCTCTTCCACCTTTTTCTCCTGCTCTTTATTCCTGCTTTCTCCTCCTCCTCCTCTTTTCTGCTCTATTTTTCTCTTTCTTCTCTTTCTCCTCTTTGTCTTTGTCTTTGATTTTGTCTTTGTCTTCCTCCTCCTCCTCCTCCTCCTCCTCCTCCTCCTCCTCCTCCTCTTTTCTGTTCCATTTTTCTACTCCTCCTCTTTCTCTTTGTCTTCCTCTTCCTCTCCTCCACTTCCTCCTCCTCTTCCTTTTTTCTGCTCCATTTTCCTCCTCCTCCCTCCCTCCTCCTCCTCCTCCTCCTCTTTTCTGCTCCATTTTTCTCCTCATCCCTTCCTCCTCCTCCTCCTCCTCCTCCTCTTTTCTGCTCCATTTTTCTCTTCCTCTTTCTCCTCTTTGGCTTTGGCTTTGGCTTCCTCCTCCTCCTCCTCTTTTCTGCTCCATTTTTCTCCTCATCCCTTCCTCCTCCTCCTCCTCTTTTCTGCTCCATTTTTCTTTCCTCTTCTCTTTCTCCTCTTTGCTTTGGCTTCCTCCTGTTCCTCCTCTTTTCTGCTCCATTTTTCTACTCCTCCTCTTTCTCTTTGTCTTACTCTTCCTCTCCTCCACCTCCTCCACCTCTTCCTCTTTTCTGCTCCATTTTCCTCCTCCTCCCTTCCTCCTTCTCCTCCTCTTCTTCCTCCTCCTCCTCCTCTTTTCTGCTCCATTTTTCTCCCCCTCCTTTCCTCCTCTTTGTCTTTGTCTTCCACCTCCTCCTTCTCTTCCTCTTCCTTTATCTCCACTTCCTGTTCTTCCTCTCCACCTTCTCTTCCTCTACTCTTCCTCCTCCTCTTCCTCCTGCAATTTCTCACTCAGTTCCTTGACCTTCCTAAAAACAGCCTGCCCTGGACCTGTTCCCCAATTTTCCCGCTGGTCCATTCCTTTGGTCTGCTGAGGAGATGACTTTTCCCTAGTCAAGCTGAGCCTCTGCGCTTGCCTTAGATTCATGAAATCAAAGAATCAATATCTTTGTCCCTTCGCCATTCCTCTTTAATGGAAGCGATGTCAGGTTCGTAACCTTGGAGGTTATCTTTCATCCTGAACTCTCTTTGATTGTAATTTTACATCTCACAAATCTCATTCTATCAAGTCCAGAACACACCAAGGCTGTGACCAAAGCTGTTTCAGGAGGATGCTGAGTCAATAATTCATACTTTTATTACATCTCAGCTGGGTAGCTGTAATTCATCCCGTCACTTGAGCTGCGCTAACACCTGTAGAAGTGTGTGCCAGAAGCACAGCTCTGGACACCAACCGTTTTAAGCTTCCCATCGACTGGAAGCATTTCTCCTTGCCAGAAACTCTGCGTGTCTCCAAGTGGAAATGCAGCAGATACCTGGATAAGCGTAGCAAAAGCAGGGATCAGAATCAGAATACAGCTGGAAGGGACCATGGAGGTCTTCTAGTCCAGCCCCCTGCTCAAACAGGAGATCCTATATCATAAGTGACTGTCCAGTCTCTTCTTAAAAAACTTCCAGTGAAGTTGGAAAAACTTCCAACTTCTGAGGCAAGCTGTTCCACTGGTTAATTGTCCTCACTGTTAGAAAGTTTCTCCTCAATTCTAGGTTTTATTTATTTTTTTACTTATTTTTTTAAAATTTAAACTTTATTAATTATTTACAAATAAAAAAACATATAATGTAATTATTAAACAGATATGAGTTATATATGGGTACACAACACAACACATAAAAAAAACCACATATAAGGACTAATCGATCCCCCAGATACCTATTCATAGTTACATCCTGGTAAATCTAGGATAGCTAAAATGTTCCCTGGATCCTCGGACAAATGTTGGATGTGTAACTCGGTCAGGGGTACTTTTTTTCACCAGTGGTGGGCCTGCCCTCAGATCAGGAAGATTTGGGAAAAGATTCAAAAATGGTTGAACGAGATAACAGGTGCAAGTTTCCCCCTAATTCCAGATTCTTACTGTCAGATATTACCTGCATATGATGCACCAGAGACTAGAAGGGGTTAAGTCTTTACAGACATCACATGTGATTATATCAGCCAATGAACTCTCTTATTGGACTCTTACCTAGAAACCACTTGGATATCTTCCCTTTTTTTTCTCTGTCTCTCATCTATCTCTCAGCGAGGCAACACGTGAACTTCTCTCTCCTCTCAACATCTGAGTCATACAGTTAGGGTAAAAAATATGTAACAGGACACCCTGTTCATTATCGTATGCATGTATATATTTGTAAATAATAAAAACAACCTTTTGAACCTGAAGCTGTATTGACCAAATAATATATATCTGATAAATGGTAGCAGACGATGAAAAATTATTGCTCAGGTCTATGAATTTTTTGTAAATTTTAAAATCATAGAACGATTTTTCCTAACATGGAATCCTTGAACCTGAACGAACTATCTTTACAAGAGATTGATGCATTAACCGTATCCTTAACAAAAGAGCACCAATCATTATCCAAAAGACTAAAAAAACTTTCTATTGAAGCTACGCAGCAAGTACAAACCATATATCTGATACTTTCTTACTTGGAATCAAACTAAAAGATGTGGACAAGCAAGATTGGCACCTATTCATCTATATTACAACAGCAGCGAGAATGGCACTTGCCCAGCAATGGAAAAACGCAAATACACCATCAGATCAACTTATAATAAATAAGATATTGAATTGTGCCGAATTGGACAAATTAACGTATATCCTAAGAGAGAAAAAAGAATCCATATATTACAGTAACTGGGAATGTTGGTATATATGGCTAAAGAAGAGGACAAATATAGAGTAAACAATATATTACATATATACTTAGTCATAATTAGATAGTGTTTGGTATTTAAAATAGTCAATGTGATCTGAACAAAAAGATTTATTTTTTTACTTATTCATGTATTTCAGCAAGCATGTATTTGATAACAGATACAAGTGTAAGCATAATTATGAACACATGAAATGGATTCAAATAAATGGGGACAGTAGGACAGGAACGGTAGGTACGCTGGTGCGCTTATGCACGCCCCTTAAAGACCCCTTAGGAATGGGGTGAGGTCTACAGTAGACAGTCTAAGGTTAAAGGTTTGGGGATTTGGGCAAGAAACTACAGAGTCAGGTAGTGCATTCCAGGCGTTGACCACTCTGTTACTGAAGTCATATTTTCTGCAATCGAGTTTGGATTGGTTTACCTTGAGTTTGTATCTATTGTGTGCTCATGTATTGTTCTGGTTGAAGCTGAAGTATTCACTGACTGGTAGGACATTGTAGCAGATAATTTTATGTACTACGCTTAGGTCAGACCGAAGATGGTGAAGTTCTAAGTTGAAGTTCTAAGTTGAAGTTCTAAGTTGAACTCCTTGATTCTGCCCTCTGGTGCTTTAGAAAATAGTTTGACCCCCTCATCTTTCTGACAGCCTCTCAAATACCGGAATACTGCTATCATGTCCCCAGAGGTGGTATTCAGCCAGTTCGGACTGGTTGAAGGGAACCAATAGCGGAAATTTTACCAGTAGGTAAATTATGTGACTTCCACCTCTGCATGTGCCCCCTGTCAGGTTTCGATGTCGTCTCAAATAAATTGCATTTTCCAAACAAATAGTCTTTGATGAAATCTTTCATTTATTAAGCACGACAATCTGTCCCCGATTATGTCGAAGCCAACACTGACTTCCTGACCCGAAACCTTCCCTTTCCGTTCCTCAATTATCTGAGTCTCATTGGCCATCTTCCAAATCACTCTCCCCATATCTACTACTTCAGCTCCAAGGAATGTCCCCCCTCCCAACCCATCTCCTAGGGGATATTATCTTCAGGGAAAATAAGTAGGTGAAAAGTCAAGCGTCCTCTTGCCAGCTGCCCCCTCTTCTCCTCCTTATGTCAGCACTGGAACGAATGTAGTTTGAAGTGCTGACACCCCCTAGTTTTTCTTTTCTCTAGACTAGCCAAACCCAAATCCTGCAACCATTCTTCCTATGTTTTCGTCTCCAGGCCTCCAGGTGAGAGGAAATTAAAAGGCTATAGAGTCTCAGTCATCCAGATCGTGGTTGTCCCAAAAGTGCTTTTTCAAGAGGCAACTGGACTTTCTGGTTTTTCTCTGAAGACGTTTCACCTCTCATCCAAGAAGCTTCTTCAGCTCTGACTGGATGGTGGGAAACGGAAGGATTTATTCTCCTTGCAGACAGCTGGTCATTTGCATTCTTTTAGAGCAGGGGTCTGCTCTAAAAGCACTCAAAGAGCCATTTGGATCTGTTTCCCACATAAAAGAAAACCCCGGGCACCACAAAACCCTTCCCATGCCTGACTATTTCTTGAGCGGCCACAAAACTAGCATATGTAGTTGAATTAAACATTCTGTTTTCTTCTGAAACTTTTCTTTTCTTGGATTTATCCATGGTTGGCCTACCAAGGATTGAAAAGCTCAATAAATCACGTACCAGTGGATGTCGCACATTGGAGGTTGTGACACATATTTTGAGTGAAAGGGAGCCGCAGTAGAGGGGTGAAAGAGCCACCTACAGCTCCAGAGCCATAGGTTGCTGACCCCTGTTTTAGAGAGTCGTTGAGGCCATTCAGAGGTTTGTCTGTGTTCTCAGGGTCACCTGAGCAGTGCAAATGGGTGTGGAGCCTTCTTGGAACTGCTGAAAGGACCATGTTGTGGAGCTATGTTTTCTGCAAGATGGTTCCTGTCTGTTGTGGCCCGTCAGTGGCCTGTGCAGCTAGTAGCTGATTCAGACAGCGAGGAGGCTGGTGTGGTGCTGCACCAGCAGCCTGTGCAGCTGGAACTCGAGTCAGACAATGAGGAGGCTGGAGAAGAAGTGGTGCCAGAGGTGGGGATTCAGCCAGGGCCTTCAGAACCTCCAGAAGCTCCCATAAATGAAGAGGAAGAAGAGGAGGAGCCTCTTCTTGATGCACGGGTGCGCAGAGCTGCCAAGAGGCAGGGGTGGCTCCTCAGGAGGAGGTCTCCTCGAGAGTAAGGCTTGGGGCTAATTGGCCACTCCCCTAGCCTATTTAAGGAAGGACGACGACTGAGGCAATTTGCAGGGAACAACTTCGTTCACTCTCCTTCGTGTCTTGATCTTAGTTCTCTTATCAGCTTCCTGCAAATTGCTTCTTGGGCTTTCTGTCAACCCTAGTAAGATTACGATTATTTATTCTTTGGATTCTTGTAGGCTGTTAAGAAAGTTAATTAACAGCCTTTGTTTGACAAAGACTGATTTAATTTAGTAAACTAAAGTTTGTACAGACTTTGTGTGTGCTGCGTTCTTTGGGGTCCGTAGCTGGGGAAGAACACTGCCCTGTGTCCCTTCACTGTTGGGGAAGAGTCTGTGTTGCCTGCTTCTGAAACTGAAGTGTGAAGGGTTCCTGTAGTCTGCAATTTTTCTGGAAATCTGTTTATACTCCTGCATCATTTGAAGAGTGTTCATCCCAAAATGCATCACTAAAAGTCGATGGAGATTCTCAGTCATCCAGATCCTGGTTTTTCCAAAGGTGTTTTTTTTTTTCCTTTCATTTAGGAAGCAACTGGACGTCTTCAAAGGAAAAAAATAAAATAAAATAATAAATTCCAGTTGCCCCCTGAAAAAGTACCTTTGAGACAGGAAATTAAACACAGCAAAGAGAAAAACTGGGAAGGAGAAACTGAAAAAAAGGATTTTTTAAAAAAGGACATCTTTCCATGGCCTAACACTTGCTTTTACAGGGGGTCCTCGACTTATGACCACAACCGAGCCCCTCAGTCACTAAGTGAGAAATTTTTTGAAGCGAGCTTTGCTTCCCTCATTTGTTAAGCGAAGCCCTGCAGCTGTACATTTAGTCACACGGGTGTGAAGCCAATCTGGCTTCCTCCATGACTTTGTTTGTCAGGTGGTCGCAAAAGGGGATTACGGGACCCCGGGATGCTGCAACCGTCATAAGTTCAAGCCAGTTACCAAGTGTCCGGATTTTGATTACATGACCACGGGCATGTTGCAATGGTCGTAAGTGTGAAAAAAGTCTCCTATGTCACTTTGTTCAGTGCTGTTGTAACCATTCACTAAATGAATGGTTGTAAATCAAGAACTCCCAGTTGCAATGTATGGCTGTGAAAGTTGGACCATAAGACAGGCTGAGTGCCAAAGAATCGAGGCCTTTGAACTATGTTGCTGGAGAAGACTCCTGAGAGTCCCTTGGGCTGCAAGGCGATCCAACTGGTTAGTCCTAGAGGAGATAAACCCTGACTGCTCTTTAGAAGGCCAGATCCTGAAGAGGAAACTCAAATCCTTTGGCCACCTAATGAGAAGGAAGGACTCCCTGGAGAAGAGCCTAATGCTGGGAACGATGGAGGGCAAAAGAAGAAGGGGACGGCAGAGAACGAGGTGGCTGGATGGAGTCACTGAAGCAGTCGGTGTGAGCTTAAATAGTCTCCAAAGGATAGTAGAGGACAGGAAGGCCTGGAGGAACATTGTCCATGGGGTCACAATGGATTGGACATGACTTTTCAACTAACAACAAAAAGTCAAGAACTACCTTAGTTTTAAAAAGTTTTCCCTTATTCTGCTCTACGGAGTGGAGAGATGGTCTCTGACAGAAAGCCACTTGGAGAGACTAGAAGCATTTGAAATGTGGATTTACAGGCGGCTGTTACATATAAGTTGGGTTGACAAAAAATCAGAAATGAGGATGTGATAAGCCACCTGAGAAAGCCAAGGGAAATCATCAAAACCATTAAAAAAAGTGAAAGCTAGAATATTTCGGACATGTGATGTGACACGAGGAAAAACGTAACATCCTTCACTTAATCCTCCATGGAAAGATTGAAGGCAAACAAGGTCCAGGCAGAAGAGAGACCATCATAGCTTCAAAATCACAGGGACTGGTTTGGACAAAACTCAGCAGCACTTTTTTGTGAGGCTGTTGATAAAATTAGGATCGCCAGCATGATCGCCAATGTCCGATGATGAATATGGCAGAAGAAGAAGGAGGAGGAGGGAGGAGGAGGAGAAGGAAGAAGAGGAAGAGGAAGAGGAAGAGGAAGAGGAAAAGGGGGAGGAAAAGGGGGAGGAGGAGGAAGAGGAGGAGGAGAAGAAGAGGGAGGAGGAGGAGGGGGAAGAAGAAGAGGAAGAGGGGAAGAAAAGGGAGAGGCAGAGGAAGAAGGAGAAGGAGCAGGAGCAGGAGGGGAAGAAGAGGAAGAGGAGGAGGAAGAAGAAGAAGAAGAAGAAGAAGAAGAAGAAGAAGAAGAAGAAGAGGGAGGAGGAGGAGGAGGAGGAGGAGGAGGAGGAGGAGGAGGAGGAGGAGGAGGAGGAGGAGGAAGGAGAGGGGGAGGAAAAGGGAGAGGCGGAGGAAGAGGAAGAAGGAGGAGGAGCAGGAGCAGGAGGAGGAGGAGAAGAGAAGGAAGAAGGAGGAAGAGCAGGAGCAGGAGGAGGAGGAAGAAGAAGAGGGGGAGGAAAAGGGAGAGGCGGAGGAAGAGGAAGAAGGAGGAGGAGCAGGAGCAGGAGGAGGAGGAGGAGGAGGAGGAGGAAGGAGGAGGAGGAGGAGGAAGAGATTTCACTTGGGGAAGGATTTTCAACATACAACTTTGGGTCAAACGAATGGGACAGGTGATCTGGCAGGTATTTTGGCACCAAGCCAGGTAAGCTTTATAATTCAAGGCCAATGCTTGCAATCTCATCCAGAAGCTAAGCGGAGGATAATGGGGTGATTTCAAAACTGGCCAGCATCTCTTTCAGAATAATTTCCCGCAGAAATCTCTCTCTATCCTTTGTCTCTCATTTGGAGCCTGGAACAAAGGAATTACAGCAATATTATTCAAAGAATGGAACCCTTTTCAACCTCCCAATCTCTACTTGACCTCAAAAGTGAGTTTGTGGCATGTATTATTCAGTTATTTTATGCAAGAGGCCAAAAATGTGGGTGCTGTTATACAGACACACACAAACACGAGAGAGAGACAGAGAGACAGACAGAGAGAGAGAGACAGAGAGAGAGAAAAAAAAGAGAGAGAGAAAGAGAGAGACAGAGAGAGAGACAGAGAGACACAGAGAGACACAGAGAGAGACAGAGATAGAGACAGAGATAGAGACAGAGACAGAGAGAGACAGAGAGGGAGACAGACAGAGAGACAGACAGAAAGAGAGAGACAGAGAGAGAGAGAAAAAAGAGAGAGAGAAAGAGAGAGACAGAGAGAGACAGAGAGGGAGGCAGAGAGAGAGAGAGAGATTGTTTTTACTCAATCACAATCACAAACACAATCACAAACACACATTCTTCTTTTTCTCAGTCGCAATCACAAACACACACCGACAAACAACATCTTATGCACATAACACATACATACAGGGAGAAAGAGAGAGAGAGAGAGTTCTTTTACTCAATCAGAAACACACACACACTTTTTTTCTCAATCACAATGACAAACACACACCGATACACAATGTCTTACACACACAGAGAGATAAATATTTTTTTACTCAGTCACAAAGACAAACATACATGAACATCCATTTTTTTCGCAATCCCAATCATACATACACCCCGACATGCAATATCTTGTACACATACACACAGAGAAAAATATTTTTCTTTTCCTCTATCACAGTCACAAATGCACACACACAAACACACATTCTTTTTCTCAATCACATTCACAAACACGCACCAACACACAATATCTTAGACACACACAGACATACACACAGAGAGATTTTCCTTTTCCTCCATCACAAATGCAAACCCACATTCTTCCTTTTCTCAATCACAAACACACCAACATAAATATCTTACACAAATACAAATGAAGAAAGAGAGAGATTTTATTCAATCATAAACCCAAACACACATATACACACTCACAAATTGCAAACATGCACCAACATACAATATCTTACACACTCCACATCCACATACAGAGTGAGAGATAGATTTACTCAATCACAAACACAAAGACACACATACACACTCACAAACATATATTCTACTTTTTCTCAGTCACAATCACAAACACTCACTGACACACAACATCTTACACACATACACATACAAGAGAGAGAGAAAGGTATTTACTTTACTCAATCACAAACACAAAAACACACACATACACACTCACTCACCAACACATATTCTTCTTTTTCTGTCAAAATCACAAACACGCACTGACACACAATATTTTACACACATATACATCCACATACAGAAGGAGAGAGAGAGAGAGAGAGATTCCTTTTACTCAATCACAAACACACACACAAACACACATTCTTCTTTTTCTCAATCACCATCCCAAACACAACACAACACACAAGATCTGTTCGACGCCACAACATCTGAAGCTGGCAAACATTTGTCCCAGTGGTGGGTTTCAAATTTTTATACTACCGATTCTGTGGGTGTGGCTTGGTGGGCGTGGCATGGCTTGGTGGGTGTGGCTTGGTGGGCATGGCAGGGGAAGGATACTATAAAATCTCCATTCCCACTCCAATCCAGGGGAAAGTTACTGCAAAATCCCCATTTCCTCCCGATCAGCTGGGACTCGGGAGGCCGAGAATAGATGGGGGCAGGGCCAGTCAGAATTTTTACTACCGATTCTCCGAACTACTCAAAATTTCTGCTACCAGTTCTTCAGAACTGGTCAGAACCTGCTGAAACCCACCTCTGATTTGTCCCCATCCTCTAACTAAATTGCCTGGGGATTCATTGGGTATAACTGTCATTCAGGACGGATGGGGAGAATCCCTCTACTCCACAATCTGTTGAAAATACACCACTTTAAATATATCTATATCTATATCTCACCACTTCTAGTTTCCTCTCTCTCTCTCTCCTTTTCATCCACCCCACCCAGATCAAAGCTGTTTCATTATTCATTCATGCTCTTTTTCCTTCCGTCTGTTTTTTTTCTCTCCCCCCCCACCTCCTTACCTATATCTAAAGCTTTGAAGATCTGTCGTCCTTTTCAACATTCAAAGTCCCTGCACCTCTTAACGGGGCCGTGTGTGATGCAATGCACTTTGAATTTTCAAAAGTTCACTCTTTCTCGGAGAGAGCAACATTGTGCAGTCTGCTTGGTTATTGTCAAATATATACGAGACTTACTTTCTGAGTAGCTTGTATTTTCGGGAAAACACTATATATATATGTGTGTGTGTGTGTGTGTGTGTATACCATGTCATGTCTCCCTGAAAACATGACCTACTCAGAAAGTAAGTCCTAGCTTGATTTTTACATGTGCACCCAATATGAACCCTACTCACAAAATAAGCCCTAATTAAGACCACTCCCACTCCAGGGTGCATGGGTAAAAATCAGGGGTGAAATCCAGCAGGTTCTGACAGGTTCTGGAGAACCGGTAGCAGAAATTTTGAGTAGTTTGGAGAACTGGCCAATACCACCTCTGGCTGGCCCCAGAGAAGGAGGGGGGGAATGGGGATTTTGCAGTGTCCTTCCCCCAGGATGGGACTTGAACTCATCATCTCCAAGTGATTGGCCAAAAGTCACCCAGCTGGATTTCCTGCCTAAGACGGCTCAGTTTGGATACTATGTGTGAAACAAAAAGGGTGAAAAAAACCCCTTTCCAGTAGTTCACAGAGCATATTGTTGATGTAGCTAGCAGGGTACTTCACTTCGTCAAGATTCTGTCGATAAGTGTTGTACGATAAAGACAATACCACACAATATCCTTTCTTATTCTTTCCAAATCTAATCACCCTACTGTATCTTTCTCTATTTTTTTGTTGCACGCCTTTCCCTGTTCTACTCTACTCTCCCTTTTCCTGCTCAATCTCTTCCCTTACTTTTTTCATTCATTTACTTCCTCTCTTCTCTTCTCCTCTCCCCCTCCCTTCCCTTCCCCTCCCCTTCATTCATTTATGTTAAGGATATTGTTGTTGTGTTACCAACCAGCAGAATGTAGAGCACAGAGAAACGTTGCTGAGAGCAATGAATAAGGGATGTGCCAACTGGTTTATCAAAAGTTTACTTTATAGTGAAAAAACAATATCATAGTCTTTAAATCAATCCAAGTCTTTGCCAGTTAAATCAGTCCAAAGTTACAGATATCTTCTTACCAAACAAACATTAGTTGGTTAGAGTAACAAACTCACTCTGGTTCACAAACCACGATGGTAGCAGATCCATCCAACGATGGTAGCATATCATAGCAACTCCTCACACAATGGTAGCATATCATCAACTGAATCCATTACAGTACCTTTCTTAAATACGTTCACAACTAATTACAGCATGACTCAGCATTACAATGAATCAGCAGGAAAACTTTAAAGTCACATAATACATATTCATATTAAAGTCACAGAACACATATATTGCCTGGACAACTTGTTAGGCTCAAACCATATCCTAACAATTTACTCCCTTCCCTTTTTCATCCTTCACTTTCCTTCTTCATCCTTCCCTTCCTCTTTTCCTTTCCTTTCCTTTCCTTTCCTTTCCTTTCCTTTCCTTTCCTTTCCTTTCCCTCTCCTCCCCTCCCCTCCCCTCCCCTCCTCCCTCCTCTCATCTCCTACCCTTCAGTACCCTACCATACCCTATTTTTCCCTTCTCCCCTATCCTTCCCTAGTCTATTACTATATTCTTCCCTATTTGCATCCTGAGCTTATACCCATAATTTGCAATGCTATCTATTAAGTGAAGAATATGTTGCAAAAGTTTGTTGCCCAGATCTAGGACTTTTGGGTGGATGGGGGTTGAAGAGTGACAGGGAGGGAAAATGCTTGTCTGACTCCCCTTCTGCCACATCTTAACTCTCTGACTGTGTGTCCCTCATAAAAACCGAACTACAAAAAGGACTTTGCAGTTCACAGGTGAAATAAATTGTCAGTTTGTGTGCTTAGTAACAGCTCATAGCCTTTTATTCCCTCCCGACCTGCATACAAAATTAATGGGATGAACCACTGTGGCATTGTGTCCTTGACACATAATTTGTTATAAATAATAACACAAATGATTACAGGGAATGCTACAGCGGTTAGGAGGGCATCACTTCTTCCGTGGGGCGATAAACAAGACAGTTTTATCCATGGGATGGACAGTGGGTGAGAGAAATGCTGCCATCCTGACTTGTATCCTATCAAACCAGGGGTGAAATCCAGCAGGTTCTGACAGGTTCTGACGAACCGGTAGCAGAAATTTTAAGCAGTTCGGAGAACCGGTAAATACCACCTCTGCCTGGCCTCAGAGTGCTGTAGGAATTGAGATTTTGCAATATCCTTCCCCTGGAGTGGGGAGGGAATGGGGATTTTGCAGTATCCTTCCCCTGGAGTGGGGTGGGAATGGAGTTTTTTTTTTTTTTTAATTTTGTCGAGTACATATTAGGTAATATATATAAGTATAAGCATGAATTGAATACATAAAATGAATACAATTAAAGGGAACATTAGGACAGGGGTGAGGTCAACAGTAGACAGTCTTAGGTTAAAGTTTTTAACCTAAGACTGTTTTAGAGTTTTAGAGCCTTGGTAGTATGGTGGTTTAAAGCACCCTGTTATTAACACAGCTGCCTGCAATTACTGCAGGTTCGAATCTTACCAGGCTCAAGGTTGACTCAGCCTTCCATCCTTTCTAAGGTAGGTAAAATGAGGACGCAGTTTGTGGGGGCAATAAGCTGACTTTGTATAAATATACAAAAGTATGAAGGCTATTGCTTAACGCATAGTAAGCCGCCCTGAGTCTCCAGAGAAGGGCGGCATATAAATCAAATTTTTTTAAAAAAAAGTTTTGGAGGTTTTGGGATGAGACCACAGAGTCTGGTAGTGCATTCCAGGCATTAACAACTCTGTTACTGAAGTCATATTTTCTGCAATCGAGTTTGGAGCGGTTTACTTTAAGTTTGTATCTATTGTGCACTCACGTATCGTTGTGGTTGAAGCTGAAGTCATCATTGACAGGTAGGACATTGTAGCAGATGATTTTATGAGCTACGCTTAGGTCATACCGAAGGCGGAGTAATTCTAAATTTTCTAAGCCCAAAATTTCAAGTCTGATGGCATTAAGTATTTTGTTGTGAGCAGAGGAGTGGAGGACACTTCTTGTGAAATATTTCTGGACGCGCTCAATTGTATTAATGTCTGATATGCAATGTGGGTTCCAAACAGATGATCTGTATTCGAGAATTGGTCTAGCAAATGTTTTGTATGCTCTGGTTAGTAGTGTAATATTACCAGAGAAGAAGATACGCAAGATTAGGTTTACAACTCTTAATGTCTTTTTTGCAGTATCCTTCCCCTGCCACATCCACCAAGCCACGCCCACCAAGCCACACCACACCCAATCAAGCCACGCCCACAGGACCGGTAGTAAAAGAAAAAATAGATTTCACCACTGTATCAAATCCAGCAGGCCCAATCACCTGGGGTTTATCAGGGGCTGTTCGCCGAGTTTCTGCAGCACAAAAAGTTGGAAGACTCAGCTCTTTTTAATCAGAAGAATGAGTAAGGCGAGTTAAAAATAAGTTGGGGCTTGGTTAGAGGTCTCGGGCTGAGTTATTTAACTGCCCATAAGCAGATACTCCTTGTAATCTTGTCTTCCCCCCGGACAAACTCTCTGATGTTGATACTCAAACAGTTACGTTTTATCTTCTATAATGTCTTTTTTAGAAGGTGGGCAGAGAAAAAGAGGAAGAGGGATTCCTAATAGAATGGCAGGCAGTTAGAAAAAAGGAGAGAAAGAGATTTTAAAAAATACATTCTGGGGAAAAAGAAAACCATAGAGATGATTCACTAGTCCAGGGGTCTCCAACCTTGACAACTTTATGACTTGTGGACTTCAACTCCCAGAATTCCTCAGCCCGCGCATGCGGCAAACTCCATGTCAAATAACTGATGTCATCCATCTCTAAATTCCATGGGAGAGAACTGCATAATATCTTGGTTTACATAGGTAGAACCTGGCTAAAGAGAAATACACATAAAACCTACGAAAAAGAAAGAAAAACATATATGTGTGTGTGTGTGTGTGTGTGTGTGTGTGTGTGTGTGTATGTATATATATATATATGTTTTCTGAGGTTTTCTCGGGTGTTTGTATGTAGGTCTTTGGTTATTCGGGTTTTCTCCCGCGTAAAATTGGAAGTGTCTTGGCGACGTTTCGACGAAGTCTCATTCGTCATCTTCAGGCTGGTGTTTTCGGCTTCGTGCTCCTAGGAGTATCTTGAGCTACAGATATTCTCTCTATAATTAGAGATAGGTGTATATTTGTTTTATATCATTTCCTTCCTTTATTCCTTCCTTCTTCCTACCTTTTTCTCCACAATAACAATCCTGTGTGATTGGCTGGGCTGAAAACAATTGACTGGCCCAAACACACTCAATGAGAATCTATGGCTGAGGATGGATTTGAATCCAGATCTTGCTGGGCCTAATCTATCACTTTAACCATTATACTATACTGCTTCTTTCTGTATTGACATTCAAAATAATTCTCACAATGTTGACAATTCCTATTGTATGAGGTTCTTCTTCTTCTTCTTCTTCTTCTTCTTCTTCTTCTTCTTCTTCTTCTTCTTCTTCTTCTCCTCCTCCTCCTCCTCCTCCTCCTCCTCCACCTCCACCTCCTCCTCCTCCTCCTTCTAGATATCACTATTCCAAATTTGCAGTATCACTTCTGCTAAGTCTTTTAAATTATCCAGCTGTGATACTTAGTGTCATATTGTTTTCATCTATTCTGGAAAATTCATGTGTTTTCAATAGGCTGCTATAAAAGTTGGTCTATTTGCAAGCTATTTTGAAAAGCTTTAGAGATGGGCTTTATGACACTCCGAGGACCCCGAACAACACCCCTTCCCCAAATCAAGAAAGACACATGGTGATTCTTCTAAAGAGATTTCTCTATTGTTCCATGCCTATAGACAGAATCTTGACAGAGTTAAGTACCCTACTAGCTACATCAAGAATATGCTCTGAGAACTATTTGGGAGGGGCTGTCTTCACCCTCTTTCTGTCACAGATAGTATACAAACTGAGTCACCAGAAACAGCCCTGGTGGCACATTGGTTAGAACGCACTACTGTAGGGTAACTCTGCCCACAGCCAGGAGTTTGTTCCTGACCAGCTCAAGATTGACTCAACCTTCCATCCTTCCAAGGATGGAAGGATGGACTCAGATTGTTTGGGGGGGAAATATGATGAGCTTGTAATCTGCTTAGAGAGGTCTCATGGAAGAATCAATATGTGCAGCATGCCAACTACTTATAAAACTTTTATCATTTTATATCAATTATATAAAAGAATGCCAATTCCGAAGATGCTTCTTAGAACACTCTCATTTACATATCCAATAATAAGTTCCTTCAATATTGTGCCACTCATGTGTGAATCTTCTATTTTCTCCCATTCTTGCATCAAAAATCTAACAACTTTAGAAGTGTGTACAAAACAGAAGCATAAGAGATGTTTCATTTCCTGTCTGGACAAAACAGCCTTTGTAGCTTTTTGCTCAAAAATATTGAGAGTTTATTTGTTTCTGGATGGAAAAAAAGTTTCAACTCGTTTCAGTGTCTGAAGCAGAAAATGGCACAACAACACTTTGGAAATGTTTGAGGTGTAGGAATAGTAGGAGTTTGAAGTAAGTTCCTCTCTTATTTCTCACTCTAGGGCCAAATTACATAGATGAAATAGCAGTGCAGGTGAAGTGCTACCTACCACCCCAGTTTCAAGAAAGTTGTTAAGGAAAGTTACTTTTTTAAAAAAACCTAAAACTCTTTAATTTTTTTAAAATTACTTTAGAAAGAGCATGGGGTTGTTTTGCAGCCTAGTGACACAAATTGCCACAGGAGGCCAGCAAAGATCGGATTTAAACAGATTAACAGAGTTGGAAGGGACCTTGTAGGTCATCTAGTCCAACCCACCGCCCAAGCAGGAGACCCTACACCATTTCTGATAAATGGCAATCCAATCTCTTCTTGAAAGCCTCCAGGGATGAAGCTCCCACAACTTCTGAAGGCAACTTCTGTTCCATTGGTTGATTGTTCTCACTGTAAGAAAATTTCTTCTTATTTCCAGATTGAATCTCTCCTTGATCAGTTTCCATCCATTATTCCTTGTCTGGCCTTTGGGTGCCTTGGAAAAGAGCTTGACCCTCTCCTCTCTGGGCAGCCCCTTCAATACTGGAACACTGTTACCATGTCTCCCCTGGTCCTTCTCTTCACTAGACTAGCCATGCCCAGGCCCTGCAACCGTTCTTCATATGTTTTAATATCCAGTCCCCTAATCATCTTTGTTGCTCTTCTCTGCACTCTTTCTAGAGTCTCAACATCTTTTTTATAGTGTGGTGACCAAAACTGGATGCAGTACTCTAGGTGTGGCCTTACTAAGGCTTTATAGAGTGGTATTAGTACCTCGCTTGATCTTGATTGTATCCTTCTGTTAATGCAATTTAGGATTGCATTGGCTTTTTTGGCTGCCGCTGCACACTGTTGACTCACATTTAATTGGTTGTCCACTAAGACTCCAAGATCCCTCTCCCAGTTACTGCTACTAAGCCTGGTTTCACCCAGTCTATATGTGTACTTTTGGTTTTCCTTGCCTAAGTGTAGGACTTGACTTTTCTCTATGCTGAATTTCATTTTGTTAGATACAAGTAATAACAAAGGTTATACATTCAGTATAATAGCTTGAAAGCTTAATATGAAGATGGGAACACAAGAGATAGTAACATAAGAAGCAAACAAGGCCATAATAGAAAAACAAAGTAATTAATTTACCTTTAAATTTCCCTGTCCAGTTTTGTCTGATTCTAGGCATGGTGCTTATATCTGCTTTTGGACCAAGGGAGCCAGTATTGTCTAAAGACACTTCCATGATCATGTGGCCAGCATGACTATATATGTTGAGGCACATGGAATGCTGTTACCTTCCCACTGAAATGGTACCCATTAATCTACTAGTACTTGCATGTTTCTGAATTGCTAGGTGGGCAGGAGCTAGAGCAAGGAACAAGAACTCACCCCATTGTGCAGCGCTTGGGTCTCGAACCTGGGCTCTCAGCTTTCCAGGATCTTTGACAAGCTCCCACCACTAGGGAGGTGGAAAGTGTGAAAAGGACATTAAACATAGCTAATCTTAGGTATTGTAAGTTAGGGTTTCAGTCTAAAGCTGAGCTGTGGTGGTACAGTGGTTAAATGCAGTACTGCAGGCTACTTCTGCTGATTGCCGGCTGCCTGCAGTTCAGCAGTTTGATTCTCACCGACTCAAGATTGACTCAGCCTTCCATCCTTCTGAGGTTGGTAAAATGAGGACCCAGATTGTTGGGGAAAATATGCTGACTCTGTAAACCGCTCAGAGAAAACTGCAGAGCACTATGAAGTGGTATATAAGTCTAAGTGCTAATGTCACTTAGTTATAAGTCACTAAAGTGTGGTGGCACAATGGTTAGAATGCAGTATTGCAGGCTGATTCTGCCCACTGCCAGCAGTTCGATCCTGACCAGCTCAAGATTGACTCAGCCTTCCATCCTTCTGAGGTAGGTAAAATGAGGACCCAGATTGTTGGGGGCAAGAGGCTGACTCTGTAAACCGCTTAGAGAGGGCTGTAAAGCACTGTGAAGCGGTATCTAAGTGATATATCACGTGATCCCCTTTGGCAACCAATCAAGGTCAACGAGAAGCCTGATTCATTTAACGACCATATTACTAACTTAACAACTGTAGTGATTCACTTAACAACTGTGGCAAAAAAGGTCATCAAAATGGGGCAAAACTCACTTAACAAAATGTCTCGCTTATCAACAGAAATTTGGAGCTGATTTGTGGTTGTAAGTCGAGGACTACCAGGATTGTGGTTTGTGACAATACTCTTGGCATGTCTGTTTTTAATTCTCAGGTTGAAAAACGTGGATGCTAACATTCTGAGCTCAATGTAATTCAGGCTCAGAATATTTCTACGTCCCTACGTTTTTCTTGTAGTTGCCTTTTGGGTCTCTAAAAGCTACAAAGATATATGGGCATTTATATGTGTGACATGAAAGTAGTCTTTCAATATCTCAGGGGCTGCCCCAAAGAAGAGGGAGTCAAGCTATTCTCCAAAGCACCTGAGGGCAGAACAAGAAGCAATGGGTGGAAACTAATCAAGGAGAGAAGCAATTTAGAAATAAGGAGAAATTTCCTGACAGTGAGAACAATTAACAAGTGGAACAACTTGTTTCCTTCTCTTTCCCTTCTATCTTCCTTTCCTTCCTTTTCCTTCCCTTTCCCTTCTATCTTCCTTTTCTTTATTTTTTCTTTCTATCTTCCCTTCCCTTCCCTTCCCATTCCATTCCATTCCATTTCCCTACCTGCATTATATTTTCTGCTTTTTCTTTTGTCTTTCAACCTCTATTTAAAAATAATAAAATGTCTATGCAGTGATTTCATAATGGCAAGCCAAGTCATACAATTTAATGCGAGTTAGGATTACTAATTTTGAGGCTACCTTGAAAGTCAACCTATAGTTCTCAGTATCCCATCAACTCAGAGGAATATGCATTGTTCTAACACATACTCAGGATGTCGATGCCATTAATTCAATATTAGTACCAGTACTTTCAGTTCATTTAATTATTTAGCTTCTTCGGTTGTAATACAGATGTAGAGTTTTACCGGTCTCCATCTGCTCACATCTCAATGGATATTTAAAGTGAACATTGACTTGAAAATAAGAACAGGAACATCCCAATGTAAAAAAAACAAAACCCCAATATATTTATTGTGCTGTATAACAAATGTATGCATGCACGCACAGACAAACAGACGCACGCATAGGGCAAGACAAGGAAAGTCAACAGCGTGGGGATTTGTTGCTAGCAAAATACTGATTCTGGACAGATGTAATCTCCTCCGCCTGAATCCCTGCCAAGCTGTAGGCAAGACTCAGGGGACGGATTCTGCACCTATGGACCACAGAAGGTTGAAGAGGAAGGGTCATCACTCAGTGGCGGCATACCTGGTTAGCATGACAAATATGTCAGGTTCAACGCTGAACTTCTCCAGAAGGAAACTTCAAAGAAAAAATAGAGCACCGCTAGAAGAGAATATTTGTAGCTCAGGCTTGAACTGTGGGGCCCTTGGTGTTCTCTGAGTTCGGTGGTTTTCTTGCAGATATTTCATTACCCAACTAAGCAACATTATCAGTGCTAGAAGGAGGTGGGGTTTGCTCTCATTTTATGTACTAATGGTTTGTCCTTTCAGTCTTGGTGGGAGTAGGCTTAGTGGTAATTTAATTGGGCTGTTGTTTACTCTAAGTTTGTTGTCTGAGTTGGTAGTTCCTTGTTTTGCTTCTTGATTGTTAAACTTTGTGTTAATCTCTTCTCCTTGGGGTGTTGCTTGCTGGTAAGGAGGTGTTTTGGTCTTTTTGGTTTTCTTTTTCGCTTGTTTCTTTGGAATGATATGTAGACATTGTTTATCTCTATATGCCTGTTGATGGCTGATTTGCCTGAGTGTCAGGCTTCCAGGAACTCTCTAGCATTTATGGACTTGGCTTGGTCTAGGATGCTCACAGTTTCCGAGTTGAAACTATGGTCTGATCATGTCTTGTGAAATGAAGGATTTTTCATCATTCTTCTGACTTTTAGTTTAATAGTTTATTGTCATTGTATGTATATACACTGTATACCCATACAATGAAATTCACATAACACCCAGAGACCAAGCTCAACACACATGACCATCCCCAGACACACACATACCCACCAAAAATTTCTCACCCCTCAACCATCCAAGCATCCACACAGCAGACCAAGTAATGCTGTCCAACAGCTCACTGATGGTGACTCTTTAGTTCATTGTTGAGTGCAATTATAGCTCTGGGATAAAAACTATTCAGAAGACGTGTGGTCCGAGTTTTAATTGTTCGGTATCTTCTGCCAGAAGGCAACAGTCCAAAAAGATTGTAAGCAGGATGGGAAGAGTCTCGGAGAATGTTATGCAACATCCTCAAACAACGAGATTCAAAGATGTTGTCCAGGGTTGGTAGCTGGAGCCCGATGATATTCTGGGCAGTTTTAATAATTCTCTGTAGAGCTTTTATGTCCGCTGCAGAGCTGCTCCCATACCATGCAAGAATTTCATATGTCAGGACACTCTCAATGGTGCTGCGATAGTAGGACAGAAGTAGATGCTGAGATAGATTTATCTTCCTGAGAATTCTCAGGAAGTACAGCCTCTTCTGTGCCTTCTTGACAAGCATGTTAGCATTCATAGTCCATGAGAGGTCCTCTGAGATATAAATGCCCCGAAATTTAAAACTACCAACCCTCTCCATCTCCTCCATTCTTCTGTTAGATGCTGTTCATGTGTGTGCTCTGCTAAGACCTCCTCACCCAGACATTCAAGCTCAGTGTAAACAACAGCCTAGTCAGAGAACTACTAAGAACACTCCCACCAACAGTAATAGGGCAAACTACTCTATATAGAGTTGAGAGCAAACCCCACTCCCTTCTAGTACTGATGATGTTACCTAGTTGGGTAATGAAAGGTCTGCAAGAAAAGAACCAAGCTCAGAGAGCACCAGGGAGCCCCCAGAAATTTACAGGGCTTGTCAGTTGCTATAGTTAAAAGAAATCCTGGTTTGTTCCAAACAAGAAAAAGAATCACAGAGGTGTAAAGTTCACACAATTCAGTGAGGAAACAAAAGTCAGTTTTCTGAGGTGGTTTTTTTTTTTTATGGCAAACCCTCTTTGTTCCTCAAAACTGCACAAACAGAGCTTCTAGGCCAGAAAGGGTCACCTTCTTGCCATAATAGCAGTGTTCCAATATTTGAGGGGCTGCCACAAAAAAAGAGGGGAGTCGATCTATTTTCCAAAGCACCAAAGAGAATAAACAGTGGATCGAAACTAATCAAGGAGAGAACCGACATAGAACTAAGGAGAAACGTCCCAATAGTGAGAACAATTAACCAGTGGAATGGAAGTTGCCTTCAGAAGTTGTGGATGCTCCATCACTGAAGGTTTTCAAAAAGAGACTGTGCAGCCATTTGTCTGAAATGGTGTAGGGTCTCCTGCTTGAGCAGGGGGTTGGACTAGAAGACCTCCAAGGTCCCTTCCAACTCTGTTATTCTATTATTCTTACGACTTCACTTCTCAGGAGGAGATGGGACTCCAGGAGTCTGATTCCATATAACTGAACATCTATAAGAAATGTTTCATGTTGTGTAAACTACCTTATCAAAGAGAACTTTATTCGCTCGGTGTTTCTTTGAATTGTCTCTGTCTGACACAGCCCAAATCACTGCAATTGTACAATAAATTCCTCCTCCAAGAATAGGGGTTTATTAGACAATTATCTTACTCTAGCTGTGAAATTTTATGAGGAGTGTAGATGAGGTTTGCACTCTCTCGCCTTTGTTCCTTTCCATCATTTTGTTCATCGTTTTTATTTTGGGAGAAACTCCATGAAGGAAGAAAATCTGATGAATTCGCCTCTCTCTGCATTTCCCCATATGCAACCCACTAATAAAAACATCAAATGCCACACTAGAAGGAAGGCAAAAAATATCCTTTTCAAATAGCAATATCTAAGGAAATGTATGGGAAATAACACGACTTTCCAGATGCTAAAATACTTTTCTTCTCCTCAAAGTAAATTATGGGTTCCTAAATATCCGGCATCACCTCTTTGTCCATTCACATCTGGGTATCTCTTTCATGTAAACAGTAGAAGAGGGAGAAAAAGAAAGAGAGAAAGAGAAAAAACTCTTGATGAAGCAAAGGTTAATTAACTATAGGTAGTTGTCATTCTACAACCATTTTTTAATTGATTGCTTGAAGTTGCAGTAGCACTGAAAAAAAAGTGACTTATGGCCATTTTTCACACTTATGTTCATTGCGGCATCCCTGTTAGAATTCTTTTTTTATATAGCACCACAGAGCAAACAAACAGTACAGTCACCATGTGCTTTACTGCTCAACTGTATAACTGTAACAGAAAACGGGAAACTCTACTTAGAACAAAAGACCATGGAGTATATACCATAGTTGCAAACTTGTAAACACTGCCATCTACTGGCTGAAAAACACTGTAGTTGTGCATAAAAATACCATGTTTTCCCCAAAATAAGACCCAGTCTTATTTTCTTTTGGGCCCCAAAATAAGCACTAGGGCTTATTTTGATGTTGTGATCAGCCTGGCTGGGAGATCCACCCACCCCCCAGTGCACATACAAAAGCCAGCAAGTACTAGGGGACCGACAGTATCCAGCAGCAGCTACAGCCTGCCAGTCCCTTGGTAGGTGCTCTCTGGGGCTCCGCAGAGCAAAAGGCATGGCAGGTGATCCCAACACATGGAATGAATGGAAGGCAGGCAATCCCGACATACCATGCGAGCTGCAGGCAAGCCAAGAGACGTGAAGATGGGCCTCCATCAGCGTGCCACCACTCCAGCCCACCACCACATGGCTTTCCCATGGTCCACATGGTGTGTCCAGATCGCCTGCCTCTCTCCTGCACCTCTGCCTCTGTCTACTGCTGGTGTCACCACACAATGAGCCTCCTATGGCCGCCCACCACTCCGGCCCACCAACACTTGGCTTTCCCATGGCCTACACAGTGTGTCTGGATCACCTACCTCTGCTTCCGCCTGCTGCTGGCACAATTACTCAACTCACCACCTTCTATGGTGGCCACACCCATGCCCCTTCAAAAGGAGGATGGAAGAAGGAAGGGATTTGAGGGGCTCCTACAAAGACGAGTGGATCAAACTATTCTCCAAAGCACCTGAGGGTAGGACAAGAATCAATGGGTGGAAACTAATCAAGGAGAGAAGCAACTTAGAACTAAGGAGAAATTTCTTAACAGTTAGAACAATTAATAAGTGGAACTACTTGCCTCCAGAAGTTGTGAATGCTTCAACACTGGAAGTTTTTAAGAAGAGATTGAACTGCCACTTATCTGGAATGATATGGGGTCTCCTGCTTGATCAGGGGGTTGGACTAGAAGACCTCTAAGGTCCCATCCAACTCTGGTATTCCTTAATTCTGTTCTGTTAAGGTCCCTTGCAATGTTATTATTCTATATTCTAATTTTGCTTTGTAATGGTTTTTGTGACAAAACTCTTGTCATGTCCATCTTTAGTCCTTTGGTTGAAACATGTGGAATGCTGGCATTTTGGGCTCAATGTACTACAGGCTCAGAATATTTCTACATCCCTAAAAAGCTTTTCTACCTTAAAGGTAAAAGGTAAAAGTTCCCCTCGCACATATGTGCTAGTCATTCCCGACTCTAGAGGGCGGTGCTCATCTCCGTTTCAAAGCCAAAGAGCCAGTGCTGTCGGAAGACGTCTCCGTGGTCATGTGGCCGGCATGACTGAATGCAAAGATGCACGGAACACTGTTACCTTCGTATCAATATGGTCCCTATTTTTCTACTTGCATTTTTTACGTGCTTTTGAATTGCTAGGTTGGCAGAAGCTGGGACAAGTAACGGGAGCTCACTCCATAACATGGCACTCAGGATTCAAACCGCTGAACTGCCGACCTTTCGATCGACAAGCTCAGCATCTTAGCCACTGAGCCACCATGTCCCTTTTACCTTAAGGACAGGTTATTAAAGAAGGACCATCAAATTACTGATCTACCTGTAATTGACGTTACTCCTTGGAGAACTCCGGTTCTTAAAAATTGACCGACAGGCCTGTTTTTCAACTTTATTTGAAAGCAAACTCGTCACTGTCTTAAGTCCTAACTGAAGGAGACTGATCCTTTAGAGTTAAAGAAAACTGATCACAAACCATAATCAAGTAACTTTTGATCTGCCTAACAGAGCGCCTGACCACAAGGGATTTTAAGAAAGGAGACCTCTTTTTTTAAAAAAAAAAGTGAAATAGGAAGAAAGGAAATGAAAGTATCGCCAGAGGTTCAAATGAAATGCAAATGGATCTTTTCATTCTCTATGCAAAACCAGACAGACAGGATGAAGTGAGGTGATTTTTTTTCCCCTCCAAATTTTTTTTCTTACCCCGTCATTCAAGTAATTAATATCAATATTAATATCAGTAATAAGACACTCCCGAAGGGTTGCAGTTGAAGCAATTAGCCCCAACGGTTTTAATAAAAGAGATGAATAACTAGGCAGAATGAAAAGCTAGGGCGAATAACAATTCTCCAATTCTCCAAGGCCCAGACACGAAGGACAGTAAATAGAACCATTATGCCTTCAGCTCGGATGTCAGTTAAGTCCAGTGGGGATTTCTTGAGCAAGAGGTATCATTGGATGAACTTGGAATAGAAAAGTTTCTGAGAATCAAAACTCAAGTCGGCCCTGTTCTTCAAAAAGGTAAATGAGACTTCCTCTGAAAGGGAAGAGCAATGATCCAGAATGAAGCCGTTGGACAACACTTCACACCCTGGGTGAAACGTTCTGTGAGGAAAACAGGAGATGAACAGTGATCTCCAAAACAATTTCAGGAAAGGAAAATTTGAGGAGAAGATACAGAATTACAGAGTTAGACAGGACCTTGGAGGTCTACTAGTCTACTAGGTCTACTCCTTCTTAAGCAAGAGTCCGTACACCATTTTGGACAAATGGTTGTCCAATCTCTTTCTAAAAATATCCAGTGATGGAGCACCCACAATTTCTGCAGGCAACCCATTCCACTGGTTAATTGTTCTCACTGTCAAGAAATTTCTCCATATTTCTAGATTGGTTCTCTCTGAGCTTGGTTGTTTTCTTGCAGATGTTTCATTACTCACTACATGCTAGAAGGGAGGAAGAAGGAGAAGGAGAAGGAGAAGGAGAAGGAGAGGAGGAGGAGGAGGTGGGGGGAGGAAGAGGAGGAGGAGGAAGGAAGGAGGAGGAGGGGGAGGAGGAGGAGGAGGAGGAGGAGGAGAAGAAGAAGAAGAAGAAGAAGAAGAAGAAGAAGAAGAAGAAGAAGAAGAAGAAGAAGAAGAAGAAGAAGAAGAAGAAACTTAAACTGTCTACTGTTAAACTGTCTACTGTTGACCTCACCCCACTCTTAAGAGGTCTGTAAGGGGCGTGCATAAGTGCACCAGCGTCACTACCGTCCCTGTCCTAATATTCCTTTTTTACTTACTCTTTTCATGTATTCAAATTATGTTTATACTTTTACCTGTTATCTTATATATGGTTGAGAAATAAACTTATGATTATGATTATATGAGAAGAAGAAGAAGAAGAAGAAGGAGGAGGAGGAGGAGGAGGAGGAGGAGGAGCAGGAGGAGCAGGAGGAGGAGAAAGATTAGCTTCTCATCAAAGAAGCTTCATCACTTCTGGTAGGAAGCTTCTTGGGTGAGAAGCGAAACATCTTCTTCCTCAAGGAACAAACAGTTCAGTTGCCTTTTGAAAAAGCACCTTTGAGAAAAGGCACCAGAAGGAAGAAATGGTAAACCATTTCCCTATGTTTCCCCACCTCCTCCCTTAAAGCAATCTTACAATTTTTTTTGCCTTATAACAGATAGATGGGATTGCCTTCAGGGGTAAAATAAGTCCTGTGGTTTTTGTTTCCTCCGCTCATATTAAGACAGAAAATGCTGCAGGGTTTCCAGTCTTAATCTTCTCTTCCCTGTTTCTTCTACCTGTTGGATTCTAGATCATTGTCAAAGTTACTTAGATGTTGTTAACACCACTGCTGGCCCATTCTGGTCGATGTGAAATCTAACCTGCATGGTATTGACACTTATGTTCTCTCCAAAGATTCCCTCTTGAGCTATAAACTTCTCTGGTTTGGGGAAACACCCTACGTTTTCCCTACAGAGAGCCCTACAAAGGATTCTGTGTGGAGATTGGGCCGTATTTCACTCTTACAACTCCATCATGGTCAATTAGCTAGACATGTTCTCCGGCTTTTATCTTCCCAAATGATGCCCCTTGATTATTTATGTTTCCAAAGGCTATTATTGAGTAATTCCGTGTCATGAACAGCTTCAGCGCGCTCCGTCTTCTGGAGTGTAAATCCAGGTGTTAATATCCCCGCGTGGGCCATCCTCGCGCTGTCGACGTCTAATAAAGTTGCCATTAGCCGAAGGAAACTGTACGGACAGCTCGTCTTCCCCATTTACAGGAGGGGCTTCTACACCAGGAGTACAGAGAGATTATCTAAGTAGGGAGCTTGTCCTGGTTATTAAAGACAGAACAGAGTGAAAAGGAACAAAAGCATATCGGCGTTATCGAAGGAAAGAAAGTTTACAGCCAGGAATAATTTGGGCTGGGGAGGGAAAGCTAAAGGATGGCAAAAGTAATTGCTCGTAAAATTAGAATAGGGAAGAGTAACTTTGCTACAATTATTAAGTCACAACTGAGTACCGGCCATCAGATGGAGATTCTGGATTGCTTTGGGCCTCGGTTTGATCTTGCAAGATGATTTGCGCTCTGCCCTTCTATTCAATTTTTTTTTTTTTGGTTTGTTTAGTTTCATCCCCTTTTTATGTTCTCCAAATGGTGCATGTGAGACCTGTATTTGCTTAGGAGTAGAAAACTTCATTGGGGGCTAGAGGGAAGTTGTGCGGTAGGAGCATTGCATCAAATGCTGCACAGGTGTAAATCAGTTGTGGTCCATCAGCAGCCTGCGGAGCTGGCAGCAGAGTCGGATAGTAAGGAGGTTGGGGAGGACATGGGCCAGTCCTGGAGTCTGGGAAAGGCTCAGACGAGGGCTCTGCATCGAAGACAGAGATGGGGCCAGGGCCATCTAGGAGTTATGCATGGACTCTGGAGCCTCCAGAGGCAGACAACAGAGAGGCAGAGGAACAGGAGAAGCCTGTTCCTAGTGCGTGCATGCACAGAGCTGCCAGAAGGCAAGAACAGTTAAAACTAAAGGGACAACTCGGGAGTAAGGCCTGGAGATGATTGGCCCCTCCTATAAGGCTTAAAAGAGGAGCAAAGGCACATGGGCACTTTGCAGGAAAACAACATTGTTAATTCTGTTCCCAGTCGGCATCTCTGTTTGATTCTGGACTCTGTGTGGCTGTTCTGTCCCCGTCTCACACATGCACAGAAACAGACAGCTGGGGATTAAATAAACTGGCAGACAACCAATTCTTCTGATAAGACGCTTGGCAGCAACCCAGTAGCTGCTTGCCAAGAACTTTACTCATAACCAAAATACCCACAGTCAAGAATTGTCCAGTTCGTAAAATAAATCCAAGGCAGATAATGCTGTTTCCAAAGATGCAATGTGACTCGATAGTAGTTAGTTTTGTCCATCACAGAGTCTGAATGGCCACCTCACCCCCTTTTATACCCTGTGGGGTGTGGTCCAGTGACTCATTTAATCTCTGGCACGCCTCTTCTTCTGTTGCGCGCGCTTATCTCTGCAACACTGCCAAGGATCCAGCCAAGACTCATCTCCCTCATTACTGTCCACCTGTGGCTGCGTGGACGTGCTTGGCCCCGGGCCTATCTCTTGCCCTTCGGCAGGCACCAAAGGCATTGCCAGAGAGGAGGGTCCTGGAGAGGGAGGCCTTGCCAACTACTCTCCTTCACTCTCGGAGTCCTCTCCTGCCGATGACACAGGCTCAGGTAATGGAGCCACAACAGTGGCTTTGCCAAGTAGGTCTTTGGCAGCGTGTCAAGGGAGATAAAGGTTGGTGATGATCCCAAAGGACTTTTTGCAACTAATTGGGACCCAGCTGTGAATGAACGTAATTCACAGCTGTTGCAATAAAAGAGGTTTTTGGGACTACTTGTGTGTTTTAATGACTCAGGAAGCCTAGGTCACAACAAAATCTTTCTCCAGGTTCTAGATTTGCCTATTGGTTAAAGATGCTGGGCTTGTCAGCTGGAAAGCCAACAGCTCGGGTTCAAGAGCCAAGTACCACACGCCTGACCTCCCATTGTTTGCCCCAGCTCCTGCCCACCTAGCACGCAAAATTACTTTACTTCATTGTCATTGCACCTCGTACAATGAAATTAAATGCCATCTTCAGTGTACATTCTAACTATAAAAATAAAACACACATCCTTTGCATTCTATACAATTGAATTGAAAACCCCTGATATTGCATTAATATTGCACTATACAGTAGAATTCAATATAGTTACTGCCCTGGGATAGAAGCTGTTTTTTCAGCCTATTTGTCCTTGCTTTTATCGTCCTGTACCGTCTGCCAGATGGTAATAGTTCGAAAAAAAACTGCCCAGGATGAGATGGATCTTTAAGAATGTTTTGAAGTTTCTCAAGGCAGCGGGAGCTAGAAAGCTCTTCCAAAGAGGATAGAGGGCAAAATGAGTAGATAAAATGGAAATGCATTGAAAAGCATGCAAAAGCGAGTAGTAAAGAACTAGTAAAGACTAGTTCTAAGTCACTTTTTCCCCCCTCACACTATTGTAACTTTGAATAGCTGCTAAAGGAATGGCTGTAAATTGAGGGTGACTTGACATATAAGTAGGAAGTAAATTGAGATCCTTTTAGATCCGCCTATTTTTTTTTTTAAATCATGAATCAAGAAAGATAACATAAATTCTGTGTTGTATTTCTAACAATTTTTTTTAATTGATGCTTTACATTTCTTTGTATTTTGTTGGATTTATGTCCTGTCTTTCCTGAAATGGCACAGGCTGGCTGACAGAAGGATAATCTTTCGTTTTAGCTCTAGCAATAGTAATCGCACTAGCATTTTTTTTTTTTAAATTTGATTTATATGCCGCCCTTCTCCGGAGACTCAGGGTGGCTTACAATGTGCTAAGCAATAGCCTTCATTCTTTTGTATATTTATACAAAGTCAGCTTATTGCCCCCACAACTGGGTCCTCAATTTACCTACCTTAGAAAGGATGGAAGGCTGAGTCGACCTTGAGCCTGGCGAGATTCGAACCTGTAGTAATTGCAGGCAGCTGGTCTTAATAACAGGGTGCTTTAGACCACTGTACTACCAAGGCTCTTGGACTTATATACCACTTTTTTAAAAAAAATTTGATTTATATGCCACCCTTTTCCGGAGACTCAGGGAGGCTTACAATGCGTTAAGCAATAGCCTTCATACTTTTGTATATTTTGTATATTTTATACAAAGTCAGCTTATTGCCCCCACAAACCGGGTCCTCATTTTACCTACCTTAGAAGGGATGGAAGGCTGAGTCAACCTTGAGCCTGGTGAGAATTGAACTCGTAGTAATAGCAGGCAGCTAAATACTACCTTTTTAACAGTAGCATTAATCTGCTGCGCCACTCAGGCTCCTCCTCCTTTACAGCCCTCTCTGAGAGGTTTACAGAGTCAGCCACTTGCCCCCAACAATCTGGGTCCTCATTTTACTGACCTCGGAAGGATGGAAGGATGAGTCAATCTTGAGCTATATTGAACTCCTGGCTGTGGGCAGTCAGCCTGCAATCCTGCATTCTAGGTAGATAGGTAGGTAGGTAGGTAGGTAGGCAGGCAGACAGACAGACAGACAGACAGACAGACAGACAGACAGACAGACAGACAGACAGACAGATAGATAGATAGATAGATAGATAGATAGATAGATAGATACCAGCAGATAGATACTGCTAGATAGATAGATATCAGCAGATAGATACTGATAGATAGATAGATAGATAGATAGATAGATAGATAGATAGATAGATATGGATGGATGGATGGATGGATGGTAGATTCAACCTTGAGCTGGTCAGGAACGAAGTCTTTGCAGTGGGCAGAATTAGGCTGCAATACTGCATTCTAACCACTGTGCCACCACGGCTTCTACTACAACAGCCTTATGAGGTGGGATGGGCTGAGATAAACTTATTGGTCCAAATTCACCCAATGTCAGTATTCCAGAAAACTCCCAACTCCAAGTAAAGATGCGGAAGCAAACATTTTTCAAAGTTCTCTTTACTAGAAAAGGCAAACTGGAACATCTGGGAAAACCCGAATCTGAAAAGCCCGGGTTTTCCTTCAGTAAATCAAAGCTCCCAAAACCATCCCCTTTTCCCCCCAGTCGGTCACATGCTCCAATCAACGTCCGCTCCATCTCGATCCAGCCCCCTGACCATTCCTTCTCCAGATGCTGAATCGCCCTGACCTTCATCGACAGGAAGAATGCTATTATGTCTACTGGCCTGGCCTAAATCTTCTCCTCTTTTAAATTTAAATTTTAAATTTTAAATACAAATTTTAATTTGTTATGGGGTATTTTAAAAATTTAGCCAAATTATTTAATTCGTTTTAATCTATTTTAAATTTTGTATCTCTGTGTTTTATCTTCTGGCTGTTCACCGCCCTGAGTCCTTCGGGAGAAGGGCGGTATAGAAATTTAATAAAATAAATAAATAAATAAAATAAATAACACAGGGAGCCTGGATAGCTCAACAGACAGAGCACTGTAATTTAACACCAGCTGTCTGCAATTAAAGTAAGATCAAATCTCGCCAGGCTCAAGGTTGACTCAGCCTTCCATCCTTTCTAAGGTAGGTAAATTGAGGACCCAGTTGTGGGGGCAATAAGCTGACTTTGTATAAATATACAAAAGTATGAAGGCTATTGCTTAACGCATTGTAAGCCGCCCTGAGTCTCCAGAGAAAGGCGGCATATAAATCAAATTTTAAAAAAAACACCCCCTCTCCTTAACCCCCCCTCCTACTTTCCCACACTCGAGAAGATGGCAGCATTGGAGCTTCCGGCTTAATACAGCTTCCAAAACTGACACCCAAGTCAATTTGGTTGAAGAGGGATTAGAAGTAGAACTCGCCAGTCCCAATCCAATATCTTTGTGACTGCATCATATTTTCTCAACGTTGCAATTCCTTATTACATTAAAATATTACAACCCAATTTAGATCAATGATGTTTGAGCGATTTTCTATGCCAAGGTTTGTTTGTTTTTTTCCCTGATTGCAAGGTAATTTTTTTTTTGCTTCTCAATCAATAACCAATAATATGTTAATTAAAATAAAGCTCCCTTGTGATAGTTTGATTCTATCTTATATGGAATAATCATTATTATAATTTCCTGCTTATATAATTCTGGAGTCTTTTGGACTAGGCAGCTATAATAAATCTAAATAATATTAATATTATTTTGATAGGAATGTGCGGTAACTAGCAAATATCGTTTATTTAAAACTGAACGCTCTTTCAAAACTGCAGGAAATATTTTGCCTTCGCTCTAATTCTCATGTATGCTTTCATCTGAAGCAAAATCACACTTTTTTTTTTTTAATGAACATTTTGTATAGTGCTAAACAGGCCTCCATGTACTGCCTTCGTTGTAAAAAATAAATATCCTCTGCATCATTTATATTGCTTACAGAACACAAGACAATTCCTTGCACTCGGTTTCCAACATAAGAATAGTGTTCTGCTGGTAAAGACATTTCTCCTAACTTTTATTAATGCTCCACTATGACTAATTTCCTTTTGGTTGAAGGATTAAAAAAAAAAAAAGAACTGGCTAAATTTGCAAAAGGAAAAGAGAAAGGAAGGGAAGGTGGAATGGAATGGAATGGAAGGGAAGGGAAGGGAAGGGAAGGGAAGAGAAGAGAAGAGAAGAGAAGAGAAGAGAAGAGAAGAGAAGAGAAGAGAAGAGAAGAGAAGA
>NW_026844097.1:2094402-2099091 GCF_029531705.1 Pantherophis guttatus | reverse complement strand
AAAGAAAGAAAGAAAGAAAGAAAGAAAGAAAGAAAGAAAGAAAGAAAAGAAGGAGGGAGGGAGGGAGAAAGGGAGGGTTAGGGTTGAAATCCTGTTTCATCTGTGTAGTACAAACCTGTTGATATATTTGTGCTTACAGTATTTATTTTTTTTTCTCCATTAATTAATTGTCATCCATTAATTCCAGATTCACAGCTGGAATTAATCAGTTTGCAAATCCTAAGCATCTCTTGGTTGTTTTCCTACAGACGTTTTATCACCCAACTAGCACTGAGGATGTTATCTAGCTGGGTACTGAAACGTCTGCAAGAAAACAACCCATTTCCGAGAGCACCACCAGGACCCCAACATATCCTATTTAGTATATTGCTGAAAATGAAATATTTTTTTAAAAAAAAAATGCTAGGATTTTTCTGCTAGGATGGTGTACTGTATAATGATTTGCTTCATGTCCAAAGTCTTTTTAAGAAAAAAGGATGAATTAAAAAAAAAGGAAAGGAAAAAAGGAAAAGAAAAATGGCAAGTCGTTAGCTATTTCTCGATAAATTGTACGGTTTATATATAAGCCTTCAAAAATGGCACCTCGACCGATAACTTCCCTCAGTATGATCCATTGCTTTCACAGCCAGCCTGCTGTACGTAATTGTGTATTTATTAATGCACTATAATAGATCATTGCTCTATATGTCTTGCAGTCATAGTTAGTAACATATTCAGAACATTTTTAAAGCTTATTCTTTATATGAATAATGCACATTAAAATAAAATAAAAAACCAAGTTGGTTGCATGTGATTATTTCATCAGACTGGGGAGTTCTGATCTATCTTTCATGAACATATATTTTTAAAAAGTTTCTAACTTTAATTAAAGATAGCACAATAAGGAGCAAGTGGGAGGGGAGGAAAAGGGGGGAAAATATTTAGTTTGGAGAGTTAAACCTTTTTGCACCAAAGCAGAGTGAGAGAAAGCCAAAAGTTTCGACAGGCACTCAACCACTTCTTTTTTTTTTTTTTTTAATTTGATTTATATGCCACCCTTCTCCGAAGACTCAGGGCGGCTTACAATGCGTTAAGCAATAGCCTTCATACTTTTTGTATATTTATACAAAGTCAGCTTATTGCCCCCACAAACTGGGTCCTCATTTCACCTACCTTAGAAAGGATGGAAGGCTGAGTCAACCTTGAGCCTGGCGAGATTCGAACTGGTGTAATTGCAGACAGCTGGATGTTAATTACGGTGCTTTAGTCTGCAGAGCTAAACCAGGCTCTTAACTTCCAAACTTCTAGTTGGCTCATAACTTCCAAACTTCTAGTTGGAAAGAATAAATGGAAAAGTGGGAACTGATGACAACTTATTGTGATGTCATTTATTTATTATACACATGCTTGGAGATAGTGCTGCTGCTGCAGATAAACATCTTAGCCAGCATATCTCATTTTTTCTACATGTTTCACTTTTCTTCTTTATACTGTAACTGCTATTCTAATAGCAAATCCTTCATAAAAGTTATTGCATTACATTCTTGATTAAATGATCTTTCCATTGATATATAATTTTATGGGACTATTCCCCCCCAAAAAAAGTGGTGTTATTAGCTAGTTTTAGAACATACACTTTTCCCAAAAGGTTTCCACAATTTTGGCCACTACTGTACTTCCCTCAATCGTTGGTGATATGTTTTAGACTCCAGATTCTATTCCACGCTTTAGTTTTCTCTTGCATGTCCCACATTAAGTTTTGTTGTGGCTCCGTTGCCTGAGCCTGGGCTATCGACAGATGCAGACTCTGAGAGTGAGGGGGAGGAGTTGGCAAGGCCTCCCTCTCCAGGACCCTCCTCTCTGGCAATGCCTCTGGAGGACACCAAAGGCCAAACGTTAGGCTCAGAGCCAAGCACATCCCCGCAGCCACAGGTGGACAGCGACGAGGAAGATAAGTGCTGGCTGGACCCTTGGCAGAGGTGCAGGGAGAAGCGTGCGCAGCAGAGGGGAAGGCGTGCCAGAGATTAGCTGAGTCACTGGACCACACCCCACAGGGTATAAATGTGGGTGTGGTGGCCGGTTCAGTTTGTGACGAGCAAAAACTGGAAATAATCCATGATCTCTGCGTTACTGGACTTTGCCTGCTTTATCGGACTGCATTTGGACTAATCTTTGTTTTGTGTGAGTAAAGTCTGAATTGGCAGCTAGTCACTGGGTTGCTGCCAGCTTTATCATCAAAGAGTTTTGTCGTGTGGCTTATTAACTCTGGGCCATCTCTGGGTGTGTGTGCGTGGTACGGGGACAGAACAAGTTTACAATATAGAAGAGAAACAGAAGGGATGTTTAGGACTCAGCAATTTTAAGATATGTGGACTTCAACTCCCACAATTCCCCAGCCAGATCATTGAGCTAATTTCCTCCTCCTCAGTTGGGCAGTCTATATGAAAACATCACTGGCGTGCGTTATTATCAGTGCTGTAAGCCATGGAGAATCCCTTAACATCTGGAGGCAGTGTATAAATTTCATAAATAACTAAGAAATAGAAAATATGATTGTGTAACATCTTATTGGACACAACTAGCGAAAGACCATTCATCACTCCTCCAGGGGATTGATTCTAAACAATTTCCTGTTCTTTTAATATCTGCTTTGTTATCCTTGAGTCAATGTTATCTCGTCTACTTCAGAAATATCTTTAAGCACCCCATAAAATTTAGGTTTAAAATCAATTCTATTTTAGATATATACACACACAATACAACACACAGACACTGAATGTCCAGCAGAATGCAATTAAAAAAAAAAACACTATAAGAAAATTACCGTATTTTTTGGAGTATAAAATGCTCCAGAGTCTAAGACGCACATTAGTTTTTGGGGAGGAAAACAAGAAAAAGAAAATCTGCCTCTACCTACCAGCATCCATCGGTATTCATCTGACTAGCGTCCTTGCAGCAAACAGCAAACAGCCTGGTCAGCTTCAGCACGTTATCGCAGCCTGATTGGATGTTGGATCGGCCTCCTGGAATACTTCCAATCAGCTCTTTGGATCACCAGAGGATCCGTACGTCACGTTTTTGGCCTCTGCACGTCAGCCTCCACATGCTCCGTTATAGTCCTGTTCCAGGCTTCCGGGATTGCCACACCAAATCGCTGCCAATAGCCACCTCTGCATGTTGCATTTTTGGCCTCCGCACGCCCCATTTTTGGCCTCCGCGCATCACATTTTTAGCCGGTTCCAGACAGCGGGGATTGCTACTGCCGCCAATACCCTCCGCCTGAAACAGACTGAAAATGCAACACATGGACACCAAAAACGGGGCATGCAGAGGCCGAAAACACGACACGCGGAGGCCGAAAATGGCCGAATGGTGGGGGCTGGCGGTTGGGTGGGGCTTCAGCAACATTCAGTGTATAAGACGCACCACAATTTTCACCCACTTTTTTGGGGGGGGGAAGTGCATCTTTTACTCCGAAAAATACAGTAATACTAAATTTCATGCATGTTCTCCCTACAGTAAAGATTTTATACCCATAGTTACAAATTAAATATTTTTTTCCCAAGCATTTTTTTCAAATACAGATTCTCCCTGATTTACAACAATTTCTTTAGTGACCAAGATTACAACAGCACTGAAAAAAAGTGACATGGCTTTTTTCACACTTATGACCATGGCAACATTCCCCTGGTCACATGATCAAAATTCAGATGCAACAGACTCACATTTATGACGGTTGCAGTACCCCGGGGTCATGTGATCCCGTTTTGCAACGCTTGACAATCAAAGTCAATAGGAAAGCCAGATTCACTTACCATCTGCATTAATTCACTTAACAAACGTGGCAAGAAAAGTCATAAAATGGGGCAAAACTCAACAATCATCTTGGTTAGCAATGGACATTTTGGGTTCAGTTGTGATTGTAAATCAAGGATTACCCATATGAAACCTTTTTCTTTTTCATATCTGTGTCCCAAAGGTGCTTATTGCAACTGGACTTTCTGATTTTTCTTTGAAGACGTTTCGCTTCTCATCCAAGAAGCTTCTTCAGCTCTGATTGGATGGTGAGGAATGGAAGGATTTATACTCCTTGCAGACAACCGGTCATTTGCATCCTTTTATTTTTATTTATATATTTTTTTTAATTTGATTTATATGCCGCCCTTCTCCGGAGACTCAGGGCAGCTTACAATGCGCTAAGCAATAGCCTTCATCCTTTTGTATATTTATACAAAGTCAGCTTATTGCCCCCACAAACTGGGTCCTCAATTTACCTACCTTAGAAAGGATGGAAGGCTGAGTCAACCTTGAGCCTGGCGAGATTCGAACCTGCAGTAATTGCAGGCAGCTGGTCTTAATAACCAGCTTAATAACAGGGTGCCTTAGACCACTGTACTACCAAGGCTGTTTGCTGATCATTTGCAGCTGATCGTTTGCATTCTTTTCATATCTGTGGTTAATATACATTTTTGTCCACATTCATTCATTGGCATCCTTCAGTCTCAAGAGACTATGGTATCGTGCTCTGGAAAGAGGTCCTAAAACAGCATTTAGTGTGACTAAAAAGGCCAATTTGAGAGTGGCAATCCCTTCCAAGCAGAGGGCAGATACATTCGGTCCCCTGCCCATCCCCCAGATTTCGCTGGTTCCGGGACTGTCTCTTTGCCTCGATCTGCTGAACAAGTGTCTCTTCGAATTGGAGAAGGCCAT
>NW_026844097.1:2081902-2089402 GCF_029531705.1 Pantherophis guttatus | reverse complement strand
TTGAAAGTAAAGCTAATGCAAGACCAATTTCATAAAAGCCACCAGAGGTGATCCTTGAAACCACAGGTCAATGGGCTCAGCTTTAGTGTACAAGCAATTCAGGAGAAATTATAATTAAGAAATGGAATCATTGCTGCTCTAAATCAACAACAAGAGGGCTGATCAGACCTATCCCAATCAAGGGAATATTTGCCTTTGTCTTCCATTGGATATGGATGGTACCCAATATATTATGGAAATGTCAATGTGCAGTTTTGCACAGCAAGTTTTGCCTCATCAATCTCTTGTAAATCTTTCAGAGTGTCAGCACAATCCGGGGAAAGGCGAGCAAGCTCAGGAAAGCTTTGGGGTTTTCCAAAAGTCCTTGAGAACTTCCTCAAATCAAAGCAAGCCAGAAAACCTCCTAGGCTTACTTGGCATATGAAAGCCACACAGGTTCTACAGTTCTACAGAGGAATTATTGAGTCTGCATCTGAACCTCCGTAACTGTCTGGTTTGGCTCTGCAACCCAACAAAACAGACATAGACTTCAGAGGATAATTAGAACTGCAGAAAAAACAATGGCTACCAACCTGCCTTCCATGGAGGACCTGTATTCTGCACGAGTCAAAAAGAGGGCTGTGAAAATATTTACAGACCCTTTACATCCTGGACATAAACTGTTTCAACTCCTACCCTCAAAATGACGCTATAGAGCACTGCACCACAGAACTACTAGACACAAGAACAATTTTTTCTCAAACGCCATCACTCTGCTAAACAAATAATTTCCTCAACACTGTCAAACTAGTTACTAAGTCTGCACTACTATTAATCTTCTCATCGTTCCTATCACCCATCTCCTCCCACTTGTGACTGTATGACTGTAACCTTGTTGCTGGTATCCTTACGGTTTATATTGACTGTTTCCTAGTATGATTTGATTGCTTATTTGTTACCTATGATTAAGTGTTGTAGCTTATGATTCTTGACAAATGCATCTTTTCTTTTATGTACACCGAGAGCGTATGCACCAAGACAAATTCCTTTTGTGTCCAATCACACTTGGCCAATAAAGAATTCTATTCTATTCTATTCTATTCTATTCTATTCTATTCTATTCTATTCTATTCTATTCTATTCTATTCTATTCTATTCTATTCTATTCAAAAGACAGAGGTTTCCTCAATTTCCCTTACATGAAAATTGATGAATGTGAGGGGGGCCTCTAGCTGGCAAGAGTTCCTATAAGAAAAGGATTAGCAAAATTTTTATTTATTTTATGTATTTATTTTATTTTATTTTATTTCTATACCGCCCTTCTCCTGTGGGACTCAGGGCGGTGTACAGCCGAGATAAAACATTGCATATAAAATTTAAAAACAGTTTAAAAAACAATTAAATAATTTTGGCCCAAGATTTAAAACAACCCAATTAAAACCGAATTCAATTTAAAACTGAGAGGATGGGATCAAATGACAGCTATTCTGCCATATGAGTTGTATCTTGCAGGAATTCATAATAGAGGTAGTATTTGAAATAAGGATGCAGTACCTGAATATGAGTATAGAGTTACCCAGTTGGGGAATGAAACTGTTGCAAGAAAACAACCAAGTTCAGAGAGTATTGAAGATTCTATGGAATAATGAGCCACTGTGGCACAGTGGTTAGAGTGCAGTACTGCAGGCTCCTTCTGCGAACTGCTGGCTGCCTGCAATTTGACAGTTCGAATCTCGCCAGGCTCAAGGTTGACTCAGCCTTCCATCCTGGGTGAAATGAGGACCCAGATTGTTGGGGGCAAGAGGCTGACTCTGTAAACCGCTTAGAGAGGGCTGTAAAGCACTCTAAAGCAGCATATGCTATAAATCTAAGTGCTATTCCTCCATCCTCCTCCTCCTCCTCCTCCTCCTCCTCCTCCTCCTCCTCCTCCTCCTCCTCCTGATTGGACACACAAGGAATTTGTCTTTGGTGCATATGCTCTCACTGTACATAAAGAAAAAAATAAAATATATTCATCATGAATCATAAGATACATATGACTTAATGATAGTCATAAGATACTAATAAGCAATCAAATCATTCTAGGAAACAATAAAAACAATATAAGTTGTAAAGATACAAGCAACATGGATGTAGCCATAACTGGGAAGATATAGGTACTAGTAAGGACGAGGAGAAGAAGAATAGTAATACAGTCTTAGTAGTTAATTTGACAATGTTGAGGGAATTATTTCTTTAGCAGAGTGATGGCGTTCAGGAAAAAACTGTCCTTGTGTCTAGTTGTTCTGGTGTGCAGTGCTCTACAGCGTTGTTTTGAGGGTAGGAGTTGAAACAGTTTATAAGCAGGATGCGAGGGGTCTGTAGATATTTTCCCAGCCCTCTTTTTGACTCGTGCAGTATACAGGTCCTCAATGGAAGGCAGGTTGGTAGTCATTGTTTTTTCTGCAGTTTTAACTATCGGTTGAAGTCTGTGCCTGTCTTGTTGGGTTGCAGAGCCAAATCAGACAGTGATGGTTGGTCCATCACTGGAGTTTTTCAAGAAGAAAAACATTTGTCTGGAATGATATAGAGTTTCCTGCCTTGAGCAGGGGGTTGGACTAGAACAGGGGTCACCAATCTTTCGGACCTCAGGGACCAGTAAATTCATAATTTTAAACCCCGCAGACCACTAATATGATCTGCCTAATGACTGGCTGGGTGGGCATGTGACTGGGTGGGCATGGCCAACTCAATGTCATGCGTGTCGAGGGACACCTCACTGGCCTTTACTTGCCCCTCCCCTCCCAGCCACTCCTCGCCTGCCCACCTGGGCTCCTTAGGGCCCCAACAGGAAGCAGTTGTTGGAGCTAAGCAGCCACCATGAGCAAGAGTTGGCAAAATAGCTCAGTTCAAATTGGATCTGGCCGAGAAGGAGGCTCAGCAGAAGCACCTCACTGAGGACTACGAGCATAGGCTTTCCCAGCAGAGGGGAGACCTGCGGGAGTGCAAGGCCAGGTACCGGTGCCTGGAGGCTCAGCGGGCTGAGATGGTCAGCCAGTTCCAGGCCATGATGCAGTCCCACTGGAACGAGGCCCTCCGGCTCTTCGCCACCAGCGACACTTCCCTCCAGCCTTCGCCCAAAGCCCCACACCAGGAGGCTGAAGCAGACCCCAAATCAGAATTTCTTCCCCCCTCCGACCCACACAAAAAGGCCCCCAAAGGGGGAGACTCTGTAGCAACACAAACGCTCATTGTCAGTATCCAGCCCAGGAGCTGTAGTTTGAGGACCCTTGATCTAATGCAATACAAAAAATGCAAATCATTTTTCTGCGGACCACCAAAATTTTCTCGCGGACCACTAGTGGTCCAAGGACCACCAGTTGGTGATCGCTGGACTAGAAGACCTCCAAGGTCTCTTCCAGTCCTGTGCTTCTATGATTCTGTACTGCATCTCGGCAAGTATTTTACTTAGCCTTTAAGTGCTGTACTAAGGAGATTTCTTTAAAAGCGGGGTAGGAGTGAAGACAGAAGAAAGAAGCAGGTGGACTCAGAACGAAAACAAAATTTAATTTAAAGCAAAACCGAACTGGGAGTCCAAAAATACGCATCCACCTTATGTTTTCTCACTTCTGTCATGTCAAACCTTCCCATTTGAGAACTATTTTAGGAAAGAACCTTTATTTGTGCCCTTTCTTGCAAAGTTGTTATTGCTGTTGTAGAACAGTTGTTATCTAGATCCATTTCCCAGTGCTGGGATCTAAAGAGGCTGTCATCTTTTGCTTCTTTCCTCCCCCCCTATTCTTTCATTCTTTGTTTAGCCATGCCAACCTCTGTGTGTCTGTGTGTGTGTGTTTACATCATCCATTTCCATTGCCATCCACCCCCATCAAAAAGACGTCTGATACAAACAGGCTTATTAATTGGCTTTCAAAGTAATTTGTCATTCAGTCCTCAGTGTGAAGGGAGGAAGTGATGGGAATTGGGTAAAGCATGCAGAATTCCATCAACAGTGCTTCAAAGTTTGTTTATTTAACACTTATTCCATTTATAGATCTCAACTCTGCTGACACACACACACACAATTGCTCACAGTTTAGAAGTCTGGTTTACAGCTCAAGAGACGTGTTTTAAAGACAGTAAGGAAAAATGGGAGGAAAAAAAGGGGGGAGGAAATTAGCTAGCTAAAATAACATAAAGCTCAAATCCTTTGGCCACCTAATGAGAAGGAAGGACTCACTGGAGAAGAGCCTAAGGCTGGGAACGATTGAGGGCAAAAGAAGGGGATGGCAGAGAACAAGGTGGCTGGATGGAGTCACCTCCTTTGATTTCTTCCCATGGATGTTTCTGGAGGTGTTCCCATGTTATGACAGTGAGTCCTGCCCTTGAGAAACAGCTGAGGATGCAGTCCTGTCCTGGGCAATATTGTGGAAGTCCAGTCTCCCCTTCCTTTCTGCCCATCGGTTTGGTTAACCTTTTAGAAAGTCCATTTCAGAATAACCAAGTTGGAAAGGACCTTGGAAGTCTTCTAGTTCAATCCCCTGCTCAAGCTGAAGACCCTATGTCATTTCAGACAAATGGTTATCCAATCTCTTCCTAAGAACCTCCAAGGATGGAGCACTCACCACTTCTGGAAGCAAGCCGTTTCCCCTAATTAATTGTTATAACTGTCAGGAAATTTCTCCTTAGTTCTAGGTTGTTTCTCTCCTTGATGAGTTTCCATCCATCTCTTCTAGTCCTGCCTTCAGGTGGTTTGGAGAATAGGTTTACCCCCTCTTCTTTGTGGCAGCCCCTCAAATATTTTAAACACTGCTTCCGGAAGCTAAAAACTATTGGATTAAATTTATGACTTGGTTGGAGGAAATGATACATCAGAGCTGTTCCTACTGGGTATCCTACCTGACAAAATTAGCAAGGACAAAGTTTATCTGATAATACATGTAATAACAGCTGCAAGGATTGTCTACGCACAAAATTGGAAAGCGGAGAAAATACCTTTGGAAGAAGAAATAATTTTAAAAAAATCTTAGATTGTGCAGAAATGAATAGATTAACTCTGATGATTAAAGATAGAGAAGACTCAGAATATTTTAAAATATGGAATGACTTTTATTATTGGTTGGAGAAGAGATATAAATTATTAATTATATAAGTATGTAAAAATATGTGATGAGTTGAATATTATGTTAGTGATGAATTGATATTGTGGACTGGATAAGGATCAAGATAGAAGTAATGACAACTATACAGAAAAAGAAAGAACTTTGGAAGATAACACCGAGATGTCACAGGGAAGAGAAAACTGATGTATTAAATGTTCGTTTGTCTAAAAAAAAAAAAAAAAAAACTTTTTAAAAAATATTGAAACACTGCTATCATGTCGTCCCTGGTCCTTCTTTTCACTAGATTAGACAAACGTTGACACCTGATTCCTGCAACCATTCTTCCTAGCTTTTGGCCTCCAGTCCCCTCATCATCTTTGTTGCTCTTCTCTGCACTTTTTCTAGAGTTTCAGCATCCTTCCCCAGTTCTCCTGTTTGGACTAAGTTTAGAAGAAAGCAGCCGAAATAATTCTGCATTCCGGACATTATCCCGTCTCCAAGCTACGCCACCGTCCCCTCCCATCAATTCCCATGTAATTGATGTCAGCCCGTCTGCCTGCCCCCCCCTTCCAAAGTGCAGTTTATCTCTCAGTGCATCCGACAGTGTTCCCCAGCTGACCCAATCAGCAAGGCAATTTCTTTGTAATCTCTTTTTTATTATACTGTGTCATATTTCAATTAAAATGTCCCCACAAAACGGCTCCTGTCGAAATCATCTCGGGGGTGGGGGGGGGGAGCTTCTGCCGTCCGCAACCCTTATTGACTTGAGAAAAAAAAAATAACAAACAAGTGTAAATGGCATTTACAGCTCTTAATTGGTGTCATTAGCCATTCTTATTATTTAGCAGGACAATTGTTGGCCCTTGATGGGAATTTGGTGACGCACAGCTGCTGGGAAGTCATCAGAACTTAGAGGCAAGTCATAAAACAGCTGAGTGAATGACTTAGAGCCTCATCTATCACCCAAGGACGTGGACAGCTGGTCTCTCTCTCTCTCTCTCTCTCTCTCTCTCTCTCTCTCTCTCTCTCTCTCTCTCTCTCTCTCCTCTTCTCTCTCTCTCTCTCTCTCTCTCTCTTTTTGTGACTTGGGTTGGCATCACATTTCAAATGCCCTTATTTCCATCTGCAGCTTTATAGGAGGGGGGGAGAGAAAGGGCTTTTCCAGAAGAAGTTATCACCCGAACAATGCACAGATGCATCTTTGATGGCTCATTTAAATGTTCAAGCAATGAAATTTAGGAAGTGTAAAGAACATAGAACATCAAACATAGAGTAATAGGGATGGAAGGGACCTTCTAAGTCCATCTTCTAGTCCAACTCCATACCCCTTGCAGGAGACCCTATACCATTCCTGCCAGTCTCTTCTATAAAACCTCCAGTGATGGAGCACCCAACAACTTCTGGAGGCAAGTCGTCCACTGATTAATAGTTCTCCCTTTCAGGAAATGTCCCCTTAATTCTAGGCTGGAGCTCTCTTTAATGATCTTCCATTCATTGATTCTTGTTCTGCCCTCAGGTGCTTTGGATAATAGAAGACCCCCTCTTCTCTGTGACAGCCCTTCAAATCTTGGAACTGTTATTATGTCACTCCTACTCCTCTTTCATAGACTAAAAAGACAAATTAATTGAAATTCCTGAATAAGTCAAGAATTTGCCCCATGATCCAAAGGCAGTTGATGGAACCACATTGCTGAAAGTCTGTAGAGATTCTCAGTCATCCAGGTCATGGTTGTCCCAAAAGTGCTTTTTCAGGAGGCAACTGGTCTTTCTTGTTTTTTTTTTTCCTTTTAAAGAAGTTTTGCTTGTCATCTAAGAAGTTTCTTCTTCTGACAGGAGAGTGGGGAATAGAAGGATTTATATTCCTTGCAGACAGCTGGTCATTTGCATCCTGTTAGAGGGTTGTTGAGGCCACTTGGAGGTTTATCTGTGTTTATCAGATAGATAGATAGATAGATAGATAGATAGATAGATAGATAGATAGATAGATAGATAGATAGATAGATGATAGATAGATAGATAGATATAGATAGGGATAGATGAATGGATGAATGGATGAATGGATGGATAACAAGAGGGAGGGAGAGAGAAGGACAGAAAGAGAGACAGGCAGCCTTGAATGAAGTTCTTGCATTGCAATCTTCTATGTTATGTGCATGATGAGAAAAGAGGAGAGAGATAGAGATAGAGATGATACAGATTTTGTGTGTGTGTGTGTGTGTGTGTGTGTGTGTGTTTGTGTTTTCTGAGGTTTTTGCGGGTATTTGCTTGCTCCTAGAAGCACAAGGCTGAAGACACCAGCCTGAAGATATTTGTTTTCGTAGATTTTCACGGGTAGAGGTATGCAAGTTTTGGTGTATTCGGGTCTTTTCCCGTGTAAGATTGAGAGTATCTTGCTGACGTTTCAACGAGGTCCCACTCGTCATCTTCAGGCTGGTGTCTTCGG